>SJYX01021246.1:84046-121763 GCA_006410675.1 Oreotragus oreotragus | reverse complement strand
GACTTAGCAGCAGCAGCAGCAGACTTAGCAGCATACCTGAATGATCATTTCCCCACTTTCTTCAATTTAAGTCTGAATTTGGCAATAAGGAGTTCATGGTCTGAGCCACAGTCAGCTCCCAGTCTTGATTTTGGTCACTGTATAGAGTTTCTCCGTCTTTGGCTGCAAAGAATATAATCAATCTGATTTCGGTGTTGACCATCTGGTGATGTCCATGTGTAGAGTCTTCTCTTGTGTTGTTGCAAGAGGGTGTTTGCTATGACCAGTGAGTTCTCTTGGCAAAGCTCTATTAGCCTTTGCTCTGTTTCATTCTGTATTCCAAGGCCAAATTTGCTTGTTACTCCAGGTGTTTCTTGACTTCCTACTTTTGCATTTCAGTCCCGTATAATGAAAAGGACATCTTTTGGGATGTTAATTCTGAATGTCTTGTAGGTCTTCATAGAACCATTCAACTTCAGCTTCTTCAGCCTTACTGGTGGGTATAGACTTGGATTACCATGATGCTGAATGGTTTGCATTGTAAATGAACAGAGATCATTCTGTCATTTTTGAGATGGCATCCAACTACTGCATTTTGGAATCTTTTGTTGACTATGATGACTACTCCATTTCTTCTAAGGGATTCCTGCCCACAATAGTAGATATATATAAACATTCCATCCAAATGCAGCAGAACATACATTCATCTCACATGCATGTGAAACATTCTCCAGGATAGATCATATGTTAGACCACAAAACAAGTCTTGATAAATTTGAGAAGGCTGAATCATGTTAAGCATCTTTTAAGATGACAGTATTATGAAATTGGAAATTAATTATTAAAAACCTGAAAAAACATTAACATGTCTAGATTAAACCACATGCTTTTTAATAATCAATGGGTCAATGAAGAAAAGAAACTGGAATTCAAAAAATACCTTCAGACAATAATAATTGAAATAGAAAATTTCAATCTATAGAATGTAGCCCTGTCTCTTATACACATCTANATGACAGTATTATGAAATTGGAAATTAATTATTAAAAACCTGAAAAAACATTAACATGTCTAGATTAAACCACATGCTTTTTAATAATCAATGGGTCAATGAAGAAAAGAAACTGGAATTCAAAAAATACCTTCAGACAATAATAATTGAAATAGAAAATTTCAATCTATAGAATGTAGCCAAAGCAGTTATAATAGGGAAGTTCATAGCAATATAGGCCTACTTCAAGAACAAGGAAAATCTCAAATAAATAATTTAATTTTACACCTAAAGAAACTAGAAAAGCTAGTAGAGGTAATGAAATAATAATAAGAGTAGAAATAAGTGAAATAAAAACTAAAAGTTTTAATAAATAAACTGATTCTTTGAAAAGATAAGCAAATTGACAAACCTTTACCTCAACTCACCAATAAAATAGAGGGCTCAAATATATAAAATGAGAAATGAAAGAGGAGAAATTGCAACTGATACTGTGCAAATGCAAGAGATCATAAGAGTCTACTATGAGCAATTGTATACCAACAGATTGGATAATCTGGATGAAATGGATAAATCAGAAATGTAATCTTCTAAGAATTAACCAGGGAGAAATAGAAATTTTGAACAGACTGATTAAAAGTAAGGAGATTGAATCAGTAAACAAAAGCCTGCCATCAAATAAAACTCTAGGATCAAATGGCTTCACCGGTGACTTCTACCAAACATTCAAAGATTTAATACCTGTACTTTACAAACTCATGCCAAAGACATGAAAGAGACAAGCAAAAACAAAAAACACTTGCAAACTCGTTTTTTGAGGCCAGTATCATCCTGATACCAAAACCAAACAAGGAAATCACAAAAAAGAAAAGTATAGTCCAATATCTCAGGTGAATATAGATGTAAAAATCCTCAACAAAATATTAACAAATTTAACAATATATTAAAAAGATCATACATTACAATCAAGTGGAATTTATCATCCCATGATTAAGGATGAATTAATATCCACAGTGCAATATATCACTTTAACAAAATGGAGGGTAAAAATCATATGATCATCTCAATAGATGAAATGGAAATAGAAGCAGCATTTGAAAAATATCAAAATCCCATTACAATATTAATAAAGTCTCTCAATAGAGTGAGTATAAAGGAAATATCTCATTATAATAAAGGCCATATATGATAAACTCACAGCTAACATTATAATAAATGATAAAAAAAGCTTTTCATCATAATAAATGGTAAAAAAGCTTTTCATCATAATAAATGGTAAAAAAGCTTTTCATCATAATAAATGGTAAAAGCTTTCCACTAAGATCACAAAAAAGACAAGGGATGCCCATTCTCACTATTTGTATTCAGAACAGTACTGGGATTTCTAGTCACAGCAATTAGGCAAGAAAAAGAAATAAAAAACATTCATTCAGAAAGGAAGACGTAAAACTGTCACTGTTTCCAGATGACATGATACTATTTATAGAAATTCCTAAAGATTCCATCAACAAAAACATTTGTTTTTGCTATTCAGTCGCTAAATCATGTCCACCTCTTTATGACCCCATCGACTGCAACATGCCAGGTTCCCTTGTCCTTCAATATCTCCCAGAGTTTGCTCACATTCATGTCCATTGAGTTGGTGATGCTATCTAAACATCTGATCCTCTGCCACCCTCTTCTTCTGCTTTCAATCTTTCCCAGCATCAGGGTCTTTTCCAATGGGTCAGTTCTTCACATCAGGTGGCCAAAGTATTGGAGCTTTAACTTTAGTGTCAATCCTTCCAATGAATATTCAGGGTTGATTTCCTTTAGGATTGACTGGCTTGACCTTGCTGTTCAAGGGACTCTCAAGAGTCTTCTCCAGTACCACAATCCAAAAGCATCAATTCTTCAGTGCTCAGCCTTCTTTATGGTCCAACTCTTACATTTGTACATGACTATTGGAAAAACCATAGCTTTGACTATATGGACCTTTGTCAGCAAAGTGATGTCTGTGCTTTTTAATACACTGTCTAGATTTGCCAGAGCTTTCCTTCTAAGGAGCAAGTGTCTTTTAAATTCATGGCAGCAGTCACTGTCCTCACTGATTTTGGAGACCCTCAAAATGAAATCTGTCAATGCTTCCACTTTTTCTTCCTTCTATTTGCCAAGAAGTGATGGGACCAGATGCCATGATCTTAGTTTTTTGAATGTTGACTTTCAAGCCACTTTTTTCACTCTCCTCACCCTCAAGAGGTTCTTTAGTTCCCCTTTACTTTCTGCCATTGGGGTGGTATCTGCATATGTGAGGTTGTTGATATTTCTCCCAGCAATCTTTTAGTGTAATCTTAATCTCATCTCCAGCCACTGTGCTTTGCTGGAGTAGCTGTGCAGAGATACCCCACGCCAAAGGTAAAGAAACCCAAGTAAGATGGTAGGTGTTGCAAGAGGGCATCAGAGGGCAGACACACTGAAACCATACTCACAGAAAACTAGTCAATCTAATCACACTAGGACCACAGCCTTGTCTAACTCAATGAAACTAAGCCATGCCTGTGGAGCAACCCAAGACAGGTGGGTCATGGTGGAGAGGTCTGACAGAATGTGGTCCACTGGAGAATGGAATGGCAAACCACTTCAGTATTCTTGCCTTGAGAACCTCATGTACAGTATGAAAATGATAGGAGAGTAAAAGAGGAACTCACCAGGTCAGTAGGTGCCCAACACGCTACTGGAGATCAGTGGAGAAATAACTCCAGAAAGAATAAAGAGATGGAGCCAAAGCAGAAACAATACCCAGCTGGGGATGTGACTGGTGATAGAAGCAAGGTCCGATGCTATAAAGAGCAATATTGCATAGGAACCTGGAATGTCAAGTCCATGAATCATGGCAAACTGGAAGTGGTCAAACAAGAGATGACAAGAGTGAACGTCGACATTCTAGGAATCAGTGAACTAAAATGGACTGGAATGGGTGAATTTACCTCAGATGACCATTTTGTCTACTACTGCGAGCAGGAATCCCTCAGAAGAAATGGAGTAGCCATCATGGTCAACAAGAGTCCGAAATGTAGTACTTGGATGCAGTCTCAAAAATGACAGAATGATCTCTGTTTCCAATGCAAACCATTCAATATCACAGTAATCCAAGTCTATGCCCCAACCAGTAATGCTGAAGAAGCTGAAGTTGAATGGTTCTATGAAGACCTACAAGACCTTTTAGAACTAACACCCAAAAAAGATGTCCTTTTCGTTATAGGGGACTGGAATGCTAAAGTAGGAAGTCAAGAAACACCTGGAGTAACAGGCAAATTTGGCCTTGGAATGCAGAATGAAGCAGGGCAAAGGCTAATCGAGTTTTGCCAAGAAAATGCACTGGTCATAGCAAATACCCTCTTCCAACAACATAAGAGAAAATTCTACACATGGACATCACCAGATGGTCAACACTGAAATCAGACTGATTATATTCTTTGCAGCCAAAGATGGAGAAACTCTATACAGTCAACAAAACCAAGACCAGGAGCTGACTGTGGCTCAGATCATGAACTCCTTATTACCAAATTCAGACTCAAATTGTAAGCAACACATGTGGAGGATGGCAAATCTCAGGAACAGAGCTTTCCCAAGATTTGCCTTTGAACAGTAAGGGCAGCCGAGTAATGAAATAAAATCTTCATCACGGAGCCTGAGTTCTGGTTCTGCAATCTCCAACCCTGGGTCCTTGCTCCAGGGACAACCTCTCTGAGTCTCCACCTCATCTTCTGTGGAGCAGAGCCTGGTCTAACCTGGCAGGGTTATTGAACACAGGAGTGAATGAAATAACACCTCAGTCTCACAATATTGCCTGGTATGGCAGGGACACTCAGCAAATATTATTCTCACCTCTGCCCAGTGAGGTTAATTCTCAGTATCTAGGGCTTCTTTGGGCTTCCCTGGTAGCTCAGCTAGCAAAGAATCTGCCTGCAATGCAGGAAACCCTGGTTTGATTCCTGTGTCAGGAAGATCCCCTGGGGAAAGGATGGGCTACCCACTCTAATATTCTTGGGCTTCCCTGGTGGCTCAAATGTTAAAGACTCTGCCTGCAATGTGGGAGACCTAGGTTGAATCCCTGGATTGGGAAGATCTCCTGGAGGAGGGCATGGCAACCCACTTAAATAGTCTTGCCTGGAGAATCCCTATGGACAGAGGAGCCTGGCAGGCTGTAGTCCCTGGGGTCACAAAGAGTCTGACATGACTGAGTGACTAAGTGTAGCACAGGGCTCCTTCACTCTCTTGTGAACTGGTGACAGGGTATGCATTTGTTTTTAGAAAGCCACACGGAAACGTAAGTGTCTGAGAAGTGGGTCTTCATTGCACTTGTATATCTTTTGTTTAATTTTTGGATTCTAGAAGTTGGATTTTTCTGCTTCATGGAAAGAACACTGCACAGCTATCAATGAGTACAATGTAGTCTCTGAATAAATTCCTGGAAACCTTTACAGACATTTTATTTGCAGTAATTAAAACAGAAACAACTGAAGCAGCCCGAGTCAGGGGACTAGCTTAGAAAATCACCTTATATTAAATGTGCATACACCTATAACTTACAGTCTGCTCTCTCTGTCCACAGTTCCTCTATACCCAAAGATCCAACCAACCAAGGATGGTATAACACTGTAGTGTTTCCTATTGAAAACTGCCTGTGTATAAGCGGACTCACCCAGCTCATATCAGTGTTGTTCAGAGTCATCTGTACTTATGAAGTCTGAAACATGACATTATGTGTATGAAATAGTGTTAAGAGTATGAAGCAGAGTCTGTAACAACTGCCTGTTTCATGTGTGCATATTATGACATGGTTTAACCCTATAGGCTGTAGGTGGATGAACCAGAAGAGTAAGTGAAACAGAATCTGCCATAGGCTGGTGGAATTGAATGATGCTTTTGTCAAAGTTCTCGTTATTATTGCAACATATTTTCAACAACAACGAAAAAGCACATTGTTGATTGGATTGGATTTTCAGCAAACAAACTGGCCTTTCCAAAATGCTTTACACCCAGATCTTCAATTTTAATTTTAAAAACGTGTGACTAATTTCATTCAAAATTAGTTCTCAATGTACGCTTTCAACCAGGGCAATCTGATTCTAGCAACCGGACCTAGCGATTCACTCACATAGCTTCTCCTTATGAAATCCCCATGGCTTGTTTTGCTCCGTGCTCTAGGCAATCGTGTGAGCAGATTATGGCTTTCTTTCGTGAGCTTTACATTCTAGATAGGTCAACAAACAATAAATGAATACAAAACCCAAAATACATTCCAATAGTGGTCAGTACCGTGGAGACAGAATAGGGCTCTGGACACAGGGCTGAAAAGTCACCTATTCAAAGGTTAAGTTCCAGGTTAACTTAATTTGTGTTGGGCTTCCCAGGTGGCAAAGTGGTAAAGAACCCACCTGCCAGTGCAGGAGATGCAGGAGACACGGGTTGGATCCCTGGCTCTGGAGGATCCCCTGGAGTCAGAAATGGCAACCCACGCCAGTATTCTTGCCTGAAAAATTCCATGGACAGAGGAAACTGGTGGGCTACAGTCCATGGGGTTGCAGAGTCAGATACCACTGAGCACATCCACAACTTAACTTGTGTACAAATTGTGAAATGAAACCGGTACCTCTCTGTCCGTGGTAGGTTGAGCAATTTTGAACGATTAAGTTTTAGTCGAGTCTTGTGACTATTTCTCCAAATAACCTCTTGAGGCCAGGTTGACATGTCAATATGTTGATATTCTATGTTGAAAGATAAGTGCACAAGATGCACTTTCCTGACACACTCTTATGTTGTCTCCTTGCAGTTTTCAGTGAGGACCTTCACTCCAGCCTCTACTTTGTCAATGCATCTCTGCAAGAGGTAGTGTTTGCGAGCACCACGGGGACCCTGGTGCCCTGCCCCGCAGCAGGGATCCCTCCTGTGTCTCTCAGATGGTACCTAGCGACGGGCGAGGAGATCTACGATGTCCCCGGAATCCGCCACGTCCACCCCAACGGCACTCTCCAGATTTTCCCCTTCCCTCCTTCAAGCTTTAGTACCTTAATCCATGATAATACTTACTATTGCACAGCTGAAAATCCTTCAGGGAAAATTAGAAGTCAGGATGTCCACATCAAGGCTGGTGAGTACAGCTCCTCCAACTTTATCCCTTCTGTGCCTGCTGGGGGTCTGGGTGGGCAATGATAAGTACTAGGATGCCATCAGCTGGGAACTGGTGAAAATCCTGTCATTAGTTCATTATTTTGATAGATGCTTTGAGATGTCAGAGTGCCTTAAATGAAAACGCTGGAATTAATGGTTTTAGTTTTAATTAATTGCTAGAAAAATCAATGGTTCTTTCTCCCAGTGAAACAAGCACACAAATACTGTAAATATCACCTTTAGCTTCTTGTTTTTATGAGATAGTTTTCTTATCATTCAACATTTTGCTGTTTGAATAACGCATATGTCAAAAGTATTTGGGATTCTCAGGTGAAGAACCCACCTGCCAATGTAGGAAATGCAGAAAATGTGGTTTTGATCCCTCGGTTGGGAAGATCCCCTGGAGAAGAACATGGCAACTCTAGTATTCTTGCATGGAGAATTCCATGGACAGAGGAGCCCGGTGGGCTATAGTCCAGAGTCACAAAGAGTTGGACACAACTGAAGCAACTTAGCATGCATGCAGGCAAAAGTGTTCAGTGCATTTGTAAACCCTGACAACTCTGTTTCTATAAATCACCAAACCCTGTGGAAGTGGGGGAAATCCTTCTGTGGCATTAAGTTTGCTGTGCAGCTCTTGGGTCAATTTTAATGTAGTCACTCAACAAATAGTCCTTGAGCTTCTGTAGTGAATCAGGCTCTGTTCCAGGTACAGGGAGTAGATGGGGGGGAAAGGCCTGGCATGTGTCTGTGTGGACATAATCCTAATGAAGGAGTCAGACAATACACAAATAAATAAATCTGAGTCAGAGTTTACAACAAAAGTTGGCCTCTGTTCCAGGCCCTGTGAAATTTGCTGAATACGTGTAAAAAACTGAGGAGAGAAAAAATACCAGGCAAGAATCAATGAAAACCTTTTCATCAGCTCAATGTGATACTGATGGCTGCTTTGAGATGTCAGAGCATCTTTTTCAGATTTTGGAGTGCCTGTGTTGCTGGAACTAAAACTTGAATTAGTGATATCAAGTTGCAAAAAGTCTAAATGATAACCTAGACTTGTATTTTGACCAACTGATACAGTAATTGAAACTTGAGCATCTCCAAGTCATTGTTCCCTGTTCCCCTTTCTGCTCCTTCCCCCACACTCTGTCTCAGAGGCAGAGGGTGGAGGTGGAGGATAGCAAGAAAAGAGGACAAGGAACCTTAACTGGAATAAAGCCATAGCATCACTGTTTATTGTCAGTGAAACAGCATTAGTCTAATATTCTTATATTCCATGTGAAATACAAAAGGCTCTTTAAACAGTTTTGATTGCATCACATGTTGCTGGAATGTTGTCAGTAAATAAACCCTGAATTGATAATGTTCCTTCCACATCATACTGTATTTTTTTTTAATTGCCATAGCTACCAGCCAAACCAGGAATACAGCCTGAGGTTCACAGACATCAGAAGTTATACAGACAGGACATATTGTGTCATTCTATAGGTGTAATCAAGCCTGGAAAAACATACACACAGCTAGACTCCAGTTAGCAAGCAGTGTGGTTTTTTTTTTTTTTTTTTTTTTTAAGCCTAGCCTTTCAAATACTATGGCAGACTGGCACAGCATAATGACAAATAGATGAGAATGTGACTTTGATGATTGTCTTATATACCAGATAGCTGGGAGAACTTTGTAATAATTTCTGCAGCAAGTGTGAAGGTGAGATTTGAAGACATCATAACATGAGCAAAATATGAAATGTTTCTGAATTTCTGCATATGATCTCTTTGATGTGAGCAATCAGACATTAGACTCTGACTCATCCTGCTAGCTACTCGTTTCCCAGCTATATTTTGATCTCCATGACATGCTTGTGAATTCTAAGATGTGCACAAACATGTACTTAAGAAAGGAAGAAAAATTGGCTTTAATCAAAAGATATGAAAAATTGATATCCCAAATAATTAAAATGAAGCAAATGAAATTTGAATAGGAACTTCTAAACCTGACAAACAGGGAGACATAGTGAATGCCTTTTACCTGGCAGGCTAACAAGTTTAATGATGTGTCATAAAAATGTATTTATAAACTACAAAGTACCACTTAGAGTAAAATCTGGAACTTCAAACAACTATACTTGTCTGTGTTAATCTATTTCTGTCTTGGGTTTCCTGTCAGATAAAAGAATTAAATGCTTACTTCTGTTTTAACTGCTATTCTCTAAATTTGTCACAGAACTGATTGTTTTTGCATTACCATGTAGGTTTTACAGATATGGAAATTCCATCATCTTATCTGGCATCTAAACTATGTTACCACTTCCAGGGAGTTACAGGTTTGTGTGCTGGTATTCTTGACATCTAAAGCCACAGAAGCACATGATGTCTGTGTCAGTTTGAACTTACAAGATGGGTGTTTTGTTGTCCAAATGACACATTATGGTACAGAAGGTGATACAGTGGTAAAGGATACACTTGCTAATTCCAGAGATGCAGGAGACATGGGTTTGATCACTGAGTCAGCAGTATCCCCTGGAGGAGGAAGTGGAAACCCACTAAAATGTTCTTGCCTGGGAAATCCCAAGGACAGAGGAGTCTGGCAGGCTACAGTCCATGGGGTTGCAAAGAGGCGGACATGACTGAATGACTGAGCATGCTTGCACAATGGTTGTAATAGTCTTTTAAATTGTTTACTGGATGTTAGACAGTCTGGTGTCACCATTTTTATGTCGATGCTGTTCAGAAGGGCAGGGGAGGGATACATATGTTCCACAGAAATGACTATGTAGCAGATCTGAGCAGGATGAGCTCTGACTCAGGGGGACCTGCCTGCGAATCAGTTCAGTTCAGTTCAGTTGTTCAGTCNTGAACTGGACTGAATCTTTTAGTGCCTCATAGCCAAAAAATTAAAACATTAAAAAAGAAGCAATACTGTAACAAATTCAGTAAAGACTTTGAAAATGTTCCACACACACAAAGAAGCAGATTCAGAGACAGGAAGATGAGTTCAGAAACTTTTATAGGATTTCAGGAGAAAGGGAAAGGTAGCTTACTAGGTTCATAACAGCAGAGATAGAAAGTCTTGGGCATATTTGACCAATATCTAGGATAATTATATAATCTGGTTTAGAGATATATATGAAGAGAGAATGAAGATCATTGTGAAGGGTTTTGGTTTCCAGTTCTGGCAAATAGAGAAAAAGTAGTGCCATTTTGTGAGGCAGAGGACACTGGCTCTGCAAAATCCTTGCGAATTTAAAAGAATCACAAATGTAGGGAACCAGACTCGCTCAGCAGAGTAAGAAATGAAGCTTCACCTGGAGCTCTGATATTTGGTTTGCGATTGCATATCCCTTTCAGTGTCGATATGAAAGCAGCAGATTGAAAGGCAGAATTTGTCAGATTCTGAGCTGGAACCGAAATGATCTGATTTCAGGTAGAAAGATAACCCTGGAGATAGTGTGGATGGAGGACTAAAAGAGAAAATAGCTAAAGACAAAATAGGAGCTTCTTCAAGTGTCCAGGTAAGCAATAATAAGGTCATAAATTAAGTCTGTCATAGTGGGGTTCCAAAAGAAGGAACAAACAGAGCTCTAGAGGAAAGCATCAACAGATTTTGACAGCAATCACATATGAGGAGGTAAGGGGAAGAGAGACACTGAAGACCAGCAGATATTCTAGTCTGGAAGACCATGGAAGTGACGGTTCTATGGATGGAGGGTTGCTCTTTGAGAAGAGGAGTTCTAAAGAAAAGTAACTTATTGGCTTAGGATACATTAAGTCTGACATACTCGTGGAACACAGAAAGCACTCACTGATATTTCTGTAATCATAAGGTATGTCTGGAGTTTAGGAGAGAGGTTGGAAAAAGGAGACATGGTCATGAAAGTCAGCAACATCTATTATAGCCAAGGGAATGGATGGTAATTGCTCAGGTAGGAAGAAAAATGGAAAGGCAAGAAGAGAAAGGAAACCTCTTGGGAAAGTCTGACCTCTAAGATGCTGTTGTGTGGAGGCAGATGACTGAAATGGCAGTCACTCTAGCCTCTGAAGCTGAAGACCTACTGAAAGACAAAAAGATTTCACAATGCCTGACGCGTATCTATGTGTTAAAAAGAACTGAAAACTGACAAGCTGGCAAAAACGGAAACCAACTGAAAAACTTTAACGGCCCCAATAAATGGTCAATTTCAACCCATTATAAATAACACTTAATGAGGACATACATGATGATAGGTCTTTGACCATAATGAATAATAAAAATGTCAATTTGGGGTTTCTTTCTTCACATAATCATTTTCCCATAAATAGGACTGGTTTTTATTGAATAAAAAAAAAGTAGATTAAAAAAGTGACTGTTCAGTTACTAGTACAGTCAAGAATAACAGTAACTATTATCAGTTGGCCAAATGGGCCAGAAAAAATAGAAAAAAGAAACTTATAGTAAATTTGGCTGTTTGACTACTCAACTGAGAACCTGTCATAAGGCATCAATTTAAGAGAGCCTGCAGCAATCTTCAGCTCCAAACAAGGTCAGTAAAAAATGGCAAGTGCAAAGCAAATAGACTCCACCTATTCATGCATAATACTCATTCCACAGTTATTTGGAGACTCCTGGGACTGCTCTGGTGTTTTAGTTTATAAGTCGTGGCTAGCATGTGTATGACATGATGACATGTCAGCGCATACAAAGTGTCAGTGTAGAATATTAGTTTTGAATATAAACAAGCATCTCATTAAAATGAAAAATATACTGTAAACTTTCTAAAGAACACAAGCCTCTGTCTGATTTCTCATCTCTCAGGAAAAGCCATAAATAGAGAGATATTTGTCTATATCCTTGGCCAGGTCCCCAACTAAGTCATGTATAATGGAGTGAACCATTTCCCTGTAAGCAATGATTTGAAATATGCTGTAATTACTATCCTGTCCATGTCACAAGGAGAAAACAAACATCTGAGCAATATTACTATATTTTGAAAGCTCTATTGTTCATAAGTGATTTCATCACACACTAGTAATGACCATTTAGTGTTTTTACAATAACAGACCCGTCAGCATGATCTGAACAGAAAAAGAAACTTAGAAAGTTTAAGTGTTGAGTTCAAATTTGCTTTATCACTACAATCTGGGCAAAAGCCGGAAGTCTCTACTTTAATTGGGCTGCTAACATATTTGAAAACAATATTTCTAATGAGGGTTTTTTTTTCCAAATTCAGAAATAATGAGAGGAAAAAACAGTTATATTTCAAAATATCTTAGTATTGGGAGGTTAGAAAACTATTACCTATTCAGCATAACTCAGTTTAACATTTTCCTAAAACTACGATTTTCTTCAGTGAAAAAGTACTTGGAGGATAGGGCACAAAGAGCTAGATTAATACACTAGAATAGAATAAATGATTGTTTTAATTTACTGGGGTTTCCTAATGAAATACCACAAACAAGTGGCTTAAACAACAGAAATTTTTCATCTCACGGTTAATGGAGGCTAACAATGCAAAATCAAGGTGCCAGCAGGGTCGGCTCCTTCTGAGACCTACAAGGGAAGGATCTGCTCCAGGCCCCACTCCTTGGTTTAGAGATGATGCATCTCTCCTATGTCTCTTCACATAATCTTCCCTCTGTGACTGTATCTGTATCCAAATACTACCTTTTTATAAAGACACAAGTCATACTGGATTAAGGCCCACCCTAATGGTTTTGTTTTAACCTTTGGTTTGTGTTAACTCTTGTGTTAACTCTTAAAAGACCTATCTCCAAATATGGTCATATATTAAGGTACTGGGGGTAGGATTCCAACCATTTAACAATGATTAAAATAATGCTTTTGAAGAGAGTAAATGAAGGGTTATAAGTCCATCAATTAACTTGTTATTTGCTGTCAACTATCCCCAGGTTTTACGATAAAACAGAGAAAAAAACAGATATTTTGTTAGAGAACTCAGTTTCTGAGAGAAATAGACAGGCATGCCAATCTGTTCAAAAGTATTAAAAGGCAAATTTTTTTTATAATCACATTATCACTACCTCAGTAAAGCTAACTAGGAAAAATATAATCTGTCTACATGCCTACCTACCCTACATCACTATCACCATTACAATCACCAAATATTTAAGTTCTTAGCATTATGGAACCATTGAGTTCTACATTTAAATCTCTCTGTCGATGACATTCTTAGGCTTTCTAAGAAAGTACCATCTCTAGAAAAATATTTCCCTCTCTAAAGCTGAACAACAGAATGATGTTCCAATGCATAAAATTAAGATGAACTTGGCTTTGCATCTGAGAGAGTCTAAAGAGACTTATACTCATTCACCCATTGATCTAGGCTCACAAAGAGGTTTATTCTGAGGGAAGGCAATAAACTTATCACAATGCTGCCATCATAGAGGCCTAATCGGACTATTTCCTGCTCCACTGCATGTTCCTGACAAGCACAGAAAACTAACTATCTTCCAAGGAAATAACATGTATAAAATGATGTCCATCTGAGAATTGTTTCTAGTAGCAGAACTTTAAATTCATACTCAATATTAATCAGTAGCTTAATACTAGTAATTTCCTCATTATATTTACTCTATAAAGGATTATTAAATCATTAAAAGTAGCAAACATAGAGATTATATTCTACCCTGATCATGTGATATTGCAGTGAAACACACAGGTGGCAATTCCATTCATACCCACAGAGTTTTCAATCAACCTTTGAGTGTTCTTGAGGAGTCAACCAAGGATCACCAGATGACTGAGAAAATTTTCTAACATAAACAGTGTAGTTCAAAACAAAGAGAAGGAAAAACTACGTGGAGAAAAGAGATTATGGAAGAGTGAAACTTCACATAAAAGCTATTATTCACATATTTAGTGAAATATGGAAAGATAATAGCATTCAAAAAATAAGAATAAATATCATTGTAAAACCTTAAAGGAAAAAATATTTCAAAAATCTTGAAATTAAATTTTAAGGTTGCAGAACAAACTCAATAGAATATAAAAATAAAATGGAAAAATAATAAATTCTTCGAAAAGTATAGTAAAAAGATAGAAGTGGGGAAAAAATAGTAGAAAACATTAAGAAAGTTAGAGGACAGTTCAGGAGATCTGACATCAGATAATAAGAGTTCCACAGATACAGGACAGAGAAAATGAGGGAGAAATATTATTTTAAAAGTCACAAAAATGCCCCAGATTTGAAAGGTAGGCATTTCATGAATTGAAAGAGCTCATCCAGGGCACATCTCAATAAAAGAAAATGGACTTAAAGTACAGCACATTATTACTAAAGAGACAAAAAAAAAAAAAAAAACCTAAAAGTGCTAGAGAGAGGATAATAATCAAGTTACATACAAAAGATCAGGAATCAGAATGGCATTCAACTTTTCAAAAGCAGTAGAAGTTGAAACATACTGGAGCAATAACTTTAAATTTCAGAAGATGATTCCAACCTAAAATTCTATATCTAGCTAAAATAACATATAAATATGAGGGTCAATTCTAAAGTTCTTTTCAGGTATGAGAGATATGCCTGGCTTGAGTTCCCTCAGAAACAATTCCTGGAATGAGGGTTTTAGTGCAAATAGTTTATTTTCAGGTGATCCCAAGGAGCACTAATAGGAGAATGGAGAATTCAGACAAGGAAGAGAGGAGGGGGTGGGGGGAAGGATACTTTATTGAGAAGATCCCCTTTATGGACAACTGAGAATCAATCCTCCTGAGAACAGCAGGAGACAGGGAGAATATACATTTTAACCATCCTTGCCAAGGGGTGGAAAGCTGTTCCATCATTGTCTGCATATGACAGGCTCTCCCACATATGAGCAAAGAGAAACCCTCAGATGGGGAGCCAGAAGTGCTTGCAGTCATACTCAGCAACAGATACAGAATTTTGAATGTCAAAACAATCCAAAGATGGCACCAACAATGTCTGCTAAAGGTTGCAAAACACTTACTTTCTCAGGAAGTTATAGAAGGAAGTACTTTGGCAAAATGATGGAGTACACCAGAAAAAAGAAAGGCACTACATGCAGGAAACAAAGGATGCAACTCAAGAGAAAGGTGAAGAGTTCCCCTTGGGATGATGATATATGGAGATCAAGATGGTAACTAGACAGCAACCAGCTAAGAATTGAGGGGATCAGTGAACTCCAGGACAGATATCCTCAAGGACACAAGCTGATATGCTATTTTATCTGATGTGTTTCATCACAGGAGATTAAGAAAATTGAGAGAGACATTAAAGATAAATAAGGGATAAGTACATAGAAAGCTAAGAAAACAAAATAATAAGATAATTATAAACCTAAGAGGAAAGCAAAACAATTAAGCAAGAAAAAAATTATTATAGCATATTACCTGAATAAGGTACTATTCTACATTTTTTCTTGACAATTTATCATATCTATATTGACCACATTTAGTAAAGCCATTTATCCTTCAGAGGATATATGTATTCATGTAACACCCTGCCTAATGATCAATATTTCAGTTATCTGTTTTTTCTATTACAAATAATATTGGAATGAACATCTTTGAACATTCTTATAGGATAACTGAAATTTTCTGTATGATTTATTACTAAGATGAAATTTCTGGGTCAAATAGTATACAAATTTAAAGTTTTGATGATATTTTTGGCCAAATTCTTCTCCATTTTTTTCAATTTATATTCCCACCACTAGTGTACAATCCTTATTTTCTCTTACAAAGGATACTATCAATCTTTTTGAGTTTTTTTTTAATTAAAAGAATAAGAAAGGGTAATTTCTTTTTTTTTAATTTTACCTATGTACTATTTTAATTTTGTTTCAATGCATTATATTTTAAATTAAACTAATACAAATACACTAACCAAATTGATTCATTTAACTGAATCTTCAGAGTATGCAGGCAAATTTTTCAAAATAAATAGTATTTTAAAGACAGGAAACATTGTGGTTGCCCTTCATGTTGAATTAATTTGCTCTGTAAAAATTCACAATCTATTGTCATCCATAAGAGAGCTGCCAAATAAGTAATAAGTTATGAAGAGATTATCTTTGATATTTTAAGGATCCATATATCTTACACTGATCATTAATCTCTAAGTACTTGATATTACAAATTCCAGATCCTTCAACCAAGAAGGATGTAGATGTAAGAAGAAAAGTATATAATTTCCATTTCTCAAATGAAATATAGGACGATTAATGAAAATTGGTGACAGTAAATGGGGAATCATATTAAATTATGTGGGTTGATGATCATTCCTTAATCTGTTCTGTCTCTTAGTTCTGTACTAAAGATTCTGTCATCCACAGTTACAGACCCAGCTTGCGGCATAGGATTTTGTAAACTCTTTTAAATTTCTAAGACTCTCCATTCAACTTTCTCTGGTATTAAAAACCTGTTTAACTAAGACAAGCAGCTATTTGTTTAAAAGGGGCATTTTTTTTTCCTGAAAGAATTTGAAGCTAATTATTTTGTCCTGGGTATACAAAGACAGATCTAATGTTTCATCACTTTAACAAAACCATGAACCACCCCCCACCAAAAAAAAAAAAATAAAAGAACTTAACTGAGTAACTTAGTAGCAGAATCTCGTTAAACTTTGGTTCTTTTAAATAACTACCAGCTATCAAGCTAAATAATTTAAGCAAAAATAAATCACATATATTTGGCCACTGTTTTTTCCAAATTATTTAAAATTTTAAAATCTCAAAAATCCTAACAGAGACTGAATTGTGAATTTTAGAATAGCTGTGGTTCTGATTCTTGTTGTGAAACATGTTCTGCCGATAACCTCTTTGAAGAAGTAAAGTGAAGTCGCTCAGTCATGTCCGACTGTTTGCAACCCCGTGGACTGTAGCCTACCAGGCTTCTCCATCCATGGGATTCATCGAACCCGGGTATCCAGCATTGGAGGCAGACGCTTTAACCTCTGAGCCACCAGGGAAGCCCTTAACAAGATTCAAATATAATCAAGGCACTGTTTGCACTTAGTGTGTGTAAGGGATAAAGGAACAGAGCAACTTCTCTGTCCGTGCAGTGAAACTTGGATCCTTTCATTATGAAAGGGATGATGTGTAATAAAAATGCCAGGATACAAAGGACAAAGGCATGTGATAACATAAAATGGAAACTTGGATACGGCAACGAATCATATAGTACATGAAGGCCAAAAGTGCTTTCCCTTCTCTGTGGCCTGATACATATTGAAATACTCCTTCCATCCTGGGCTCCACAGGAATACAGAGATGTTGGAGAGAGTTGGGAGGTGAGTCTTCACAATGATTAAGGGGTTGGACTAAGGAAGAAATGAGCAGATTGCTAAAGTTGGAAAAGGTGGGAGCTCTATTTTAAAAATGGCTTCCAAGTAATGAGATCGATTAATAGACTAAAATAGAAACTCGGCTGCTTTTCATTTCCACTCTGAGCAGAGTAAGAAAAACAGGTGGAAGTAAAAATGAGGGTTAAGGCTGCCAACAACTTGGCAAGTCAGGAGCAACAGTGTGTACAGCAACCAGTTATGATATTTCAGTCCACACAATCTGCAAAGTAGAGCAATGATGGAGGTAAATGTGTCATCACCACCCGAAGCTAAAACAATGAGTGTCTTGGAAGGAGGGAGGAAAGTTTCCTAAAGTCATCAAGCCTAAATCCCCATTCTAGACCATCACAGTAACTTGTGTGGCAATCCTGATGTACAAACTAAATAGCCCCTGGGCCTAAGCTGCCTGGGTTTGAATCCTGCCTCTTCTTTGTGTTTCTTTGTGTCTTTAGACAAGGTGCTTAATCTACCTGTTCTTCCATTTCTTTGTCTGTAAAAAGGGAGAATTCATACTGCTTACCTTGTTGAGAGGATTGATAGGTTTAATGGCAGGGTAAAGGGAAGACGGAAGGTGAGATCCTCTTGTGTTTGTTACTACTATTATTATACCTCAGTCAGAAGGCTTGTGAGTTGGGGGAATGCATCTTGGATGATATTAATTGATCTAGCATTACACTCTAAAATTCAGAATTCTCTCTTCAGCAGCATTGGCAACACAGGCTAATTGTAGATATTTATTCTGACGATGACTCTGAGGCAGACACCATGAGACCCTCAGGTATGAATCACACAAACTACATTTACTTAGATCAAATACTTAGAATTTAGCTGTCTAATTCTTTATGACTGGTGACCTATGTTTATTTTATACAATAATTCTTTCTTTATAAGATATTATATTAACTAGGACATAAATTTCTATGTATGTAATACATACATAAATTTCATAATATGTAATAAAGATCACTGAGTGCATAATAAATATCACTTACTTAAGCAAAGGCTGACTTCAGATCCAGAGTAGTCAGGCCTGGCCTTCATCCAACTACCCTTTGTTGCTTTGTGACCAATGCTACCGCAGTCTCTTTCAGTAGAGAAAATGCCTGCCCACAATTTTGACCAGTTGCCAAATGCGAAAACCAGTTAAAGAAAACAACACCCAATATAAAAAGGCTTTATTTATTTGGGGAAAACTAAATCTTTTGATGCATTTATTTAAAAGCTATGAATATGCATGACTTAAGAAAAAAAATCTCCAACAATTTCATGTCACACCTCTAAAAGATCATAATCTAATATGAAGTGCTAGTACTGTGTTGGGTAATTAAAACTACGATAAGACTCTTGATATTCAAGTCAATAAGAACAGAAAAATAACATAACCTACATTTTTTTTTGTTCTATCAGTTTGCTGTGTGATTATGTCAATTGCTCAATCCAGATCGGAAGTGAATAGATTTAAAAGTAGATTAAAAAAATCCAGATTAAAAAATAAATCCTGTTTTATCATACACATACTCTGCACACAGAAATGCTGTAATCGTATCTTTATGGTAATGATTTAAAAATTGTTCTACTCATATCCACAAACACACAAACACTTCTCTCTACAATTTTCTTTTCAAAATTATATCAAAAAAAATTTAACAAAAATATCATATGATTTGGCAAAAATTTTGCATAATTTGAAGTAATTTCAGTAGACTTAAAATATGAATGAGAGTTATGAATCCAGCATCTTTATTTTCAAATGAAAGCAGTCCTTGGCTTCTATTAATTGATCTAAGTGGTGGAGATGAGCCACACCAGTAACAGACAACGTCTCATGGGTGAAGAGAACTGAATTCTTAGGTATCTGAGCCCAGATCTCTCACTGTACACCCATAGCAATAGAGAAGCCTGAATGGTGCTCTATTTACACACATAAATCATTTAACTCTAAAGAGAATTTTAAATATACCTATAGAGATAAATGTAACTTTCAATAATGCTTTCACCCAGTTCTCTCAGGCCAATGAGACTGAGATTTATTTCCATTTAGAAAGACTCTATAATAGAGTTTGGGCTTCCCTGGTGGCTCAGATGGTAAAGAGTCTGCCTGCAGTGTGGGAGACCCGGGTTCAATCCCTGGGTCAGAAAGAGCCCCTGGAGAAGGAAATGGCAACCCACTCCAGTATTCTTGCCTGGNTGAGATTTATTTCCATTTAGAAAGACTCTATAATAGAGTTTGGGCTTCCCTGGTGGCTCAGATGGTAAAGAGTCTGCCTGCAGTGTGGGAGACCCGGGTTCAATCCCTGGGTCAGAAAGAGCCCCTGGAGAAGGAAATGGCAACCCACTCCAGTATTCTTGCCTGGAAAATCCCATGGACGGAGGAACCTGGCAGGCTACAGTCCATGAGGTCACAAAGAGTCAGACACGACAAAGTGACTTCACTCTTTACTTTCTTTCTATCATAGAGTTTAACATATACTTTTCTTTAACGTAGTAAATGATGCCACGAATGAGGTTAAGAGACAAAATTTAATGAAAAATATTTTTAACACATATGGCGAACAAAAGGCTAGTATCCCTAATATGCTCAGACCTTCCATACATATAAGCTACACAATAAAAAGGGGCAAATGGTGTAAAGTGACATTTAATACAAGAATAAGCATACATTACCAATAATAAAGTTAAGAAAAGATAGTCTTACTAGCTATCACTGAAATGCAAACTGAAACAATGAGATGCCATTTTTCAAACATCAGATCAATAAAGGAAAATTGTGTTATAATAATAACAAGTGCAGGTGATACAATACAGAAGACCTAACACTCTCAAGAATCACTGATGAAACCAACTATGATCAATTACAACATACTTTTTGGAAAGTATACCAGAAATATTTATTGAAATTTTCAAGGTACAATTATCCAACCCTGCAAAGTGCCTTGGGAAATCTGTACTTGGAATGCATATCTTGTCATTTCAAGTTCTTGGTATTCATTCTCTTTTGTCAATAACTGCATCCCAATTATCCTGTGGGTAACCAAACTTTCTTTACTTTCATTCCAGGATGTTTGGTAAGGCGGTCTCACCCTCAGATCCAGAGGGGAAACAAGTGGCCTATGCTTGGCCTTAGAATACTGGCCCCTGACCATTGTGCCTGGTTCAGGGATGAGCCACCAGACCAAAGAAAGTCTGATAAAACTACTGGAAACAGAAAGCTTCTTAGCACCACTGAATACTATTTAAGATTGAAACTGATGATGGCTATTTTGTCAGTAAAAGAAGAAGGACTGCCTCAGAATAAAGCTTCAGTTCAGTTCAGTTCAGTTACTCAGTCGTGTCCGACTCTTTGCAACCCCATGAATCGCAGCACGCCAGGCCTCCCTGTCCGTCACCAACTCCCGGAGTTCACTCAGACCCACGTCCATCGAGTCAGTGATGCCATCCAGCCATCTCATCCTCGTTCGTCCCCTTCTCCTCCTGCCCCCAATCCCTCCCAGCATTAGAGTCTTTTCCAATGAGTCAACTCTTCGCATGAGGTGGCCAAAGTACTGGAGTTTCAGCTTTAGCATCATTCCCTCCAAAGAAATCCCAGGGCTGATCTCCTTCAGAATGGACTGGTTGGATCTCCTTGCAGTCCAAGGGACTAACAAGAGTCTTCTCCAACACCACAGTTCAAAAGCATCAGTTCTTCGGCACTCAGCCTTCTTCACAGTCCAACTCTCACATCCACACATGACTACTGGAAAAACCATAGGCTTGACTAGGTGGACCTTAGTCGGCAAAGTAATGAATATACTATCGCCTTTGAATATATTATCCAGGTTAGTCATAACTTTTCTTTCAAGGAGTAAGCGTCTTTTAATTTCATGGCTGCAATCACCATCTGCAGTGATTTTGGAGCCCGAAAAGTTAAAGTCTGACACTGTTTCCACTGTTTCCCCATCTATTTCCCATGGAGTGATGGGACCAGATGCCATGATCTTCATTTTCTGAATGTTGAGCTTTAAGCCAACTTTTTCACTCTCCTCTTTTACTTTCATCAAGAGGCTTTTTAGTTTTTCTTCACTTTCTGCCATAAGGGTGGTGTCATCTACATATCTGAGGTTGTTGCTATTTCTCCCAGCAATCTTGATTCCAGCTTGTGTTTCTTCCAGAATAAAGCTTAGAAAGCTGAAGGAAAGCTGAAATAAGAACCAGTGGGAGACAAACTCCTGAAGACATGACTTCAGTCCCTGGATCCAACAGCACTTGAAGCCCATGGCCATCTGGACTTCTCAACTACCTCAGCCACTTGAGATGGACTTATATTGAGTATCCTTTCTATGCAGTTATGCAACTCTTGAGAAACAAGGCAATAGAGCAAGATGTATTGAAAATAATTGGCAAATTTTTTCTTTAAAGAGCTAGATTCTAAATGTTTTTGGCTATGCTGACAAAAGGAGTCTGTCACAACTACTCAGCTCTGCCTTTGTCGTGCATGATAATCACAGGCAAGGCATTGCACATGACCAGATGTGGCCTGTGAACCATAGCTTGCTTACCCTTAGCTTAGGAGAATGTCCACGATAAACCACACAAGAAAATTGATGTCATTTTAATCAAAGAATTTACTTAAAGACCAACCTGTATATTGGTGTATATTAAAGGTATGGTAAAACTGCTGTACTTAAATGGATACTATAGAGCACAGGGAATTCTGCTCAATGTTATATGGCAGCCTGGATAGGAGGGGAGTTTGGGGGAGAATGGATACATGTATATGTATGGCTGCAGCCCTTTTGCTATTCACCTGAAACTATCACAACACTATTTGTTAATCAGCTATACCCAATACAAATTAAAAAGCTTTAAAAAATAAAACAGGGGAAAAAACATGAATAAAAGTATAGCAAAAACAATGGAATAATGTATATCAAGCTGTTACCTCTAATCACCTCAGGTAGGTTAAGATGAGTAGTTTTAAGATGGAGATTTGAGAGAAATTTAAATTTGAAGGCTTTTCTTTCTAAATCTCTATATTATTTGACTTGTTATGGAGAAGGCAATGGAAAACCACTCCAGTACTCTTGCCTGGAAAATCCCATGGACAGAGGAGCCTGGTGGGCTGCAGTCCATGGGGTCGCTAGGAGTCAGACACGACTGAGCGACTTCACCTACACTTTTCACTTTCATGCGTTGGAGAAGGAAATGGCAACCCACTCCAGTGTTCTTGTCTGGAGAATCCCAGGGACGGGGCAGCCTGGTGGGCTGCTGTCTCTGGGGTCGCACAGAGTCGGACGTGACTGAAGCGACTTAGCAGCAGCAGCAGCAGCTTGAGCATACCTTACTTTTTTACTTAAAAACATGTAATGACATAAAAGAAAAAGAGAGGTATCAAACAGGTTTAGAGAAATGTAGTTTCCCTGGGTCAGGAAGATCTCCTAGAGGCTGTCTCTTATACACATCTAGATGTGTATAAGAGACAGTGTCTGGAGAATCCCAGGGACGGGGCAGCCTGGTGGGCTGCTGTCTCTGGGGTCGCACAGAGTCGGACGTGACTGAAGCGACTTAGCAGCAGCAGCAGCAGCTTGAGCATACCTTACTTTTTTACTTAAAAACATGTAATGACATAAAAGAAAAAGAGAGGTATCAAACAGGTTTAGAGAAATGTAGTCCCTAAGTATTAACAATCAATTTAGCATCATAGATAAGCTAGGATTAGGGAAATTCCTGGGATATCCAACCTGCCAGCACCTTTGAGCACAGGGCAGACGGAGCCTCAGTTTAACAGACTCATATTACAAATAAGGCCTGAAGAGGCAGGATGCCTTGTTGAAAGCACGGAGCTAATTGGTGGCAGAGGCTCATCAGGAAATAAGGCCTTCCAACTACCAGCAGAATTCTTCTTTCTTCACGTATTACAGGTCTATAAATGCTGTTACCCTTTCTCATCTGACATTAGTGCATAGAAAATCAATGCCTCTCCAAATATAACATCATGAATATGTTTATAACACCCAGCTCCAAGCAGTTCTGCCTTCAAAGATTTCTGCAGCACAGTCAGATTTTCTCTTCTGTAAATTGTTAGCACTATTTTTAGGAGCCTTTTTCTCTAGCAGATCCAGGCACTCTTGCATTTGAGCCTGTCATCTCTTCAGTGTGTATTTAGTAGTTTCAGCAGTCTGCTCACTGTTTGTGTATCATGACATCCGGGCAGGGTTCAGCAATACAGAACGTCTTATCCATTTCCTCTTAATCCATTTTGAATTCATCCTGAGCCCATCAGTGCAGAAGATGGAATGAGGGTTTTATAATTACCTTTTGCAAACAGAACATTAAATTATTATAACAGTGGAATCCTCTAGTTTCTCAGACATAAGATGGCCATCCCTTGCTAGTGAATGAATGTGCCTGTCTCTATAAGTACACATATGTACTTTGGAAATCAGCCCTGTTAGCCTGAAGTTATTGACTGATTTTGGTAGATTACTGCAATAGATTCTTAAAGTGCTTTAAGATTAAGAGATGTGCATGGCTCTCTTCTGTCATGTATCTCAAAGGAAAACCATGAGAAGAGACACACAATGAAAAACAGCAGGTAATACCATATGAGACTCCTTATTAAAAACATAAAGTGCCTTTCACTCCTGCTTTTATTAAGTCTACTTTTCAAGCTAAATGGGGGTTAGGTGAGGCAATTATAATACAAGTCACATCTAACTATTTCATTATCCATGTCCTACAGCAAGATAGCCCCCAGAATACTTTTGAAAGCTCCAGAGTGATGGCAGCAGGTTGAATATAATGAACAATGTTACGAATGGGGACATGAGACAGCAGGTCTGGTGGGGACAGAACCTCCTAGAAATTGCGAGGCTGTAATTACTGAACACGGCTCAGTCTCAGTTGACTTTGAACACTGGAAACAATCTTTGGCAGATTATATTTTTCTCAGCTAGTTAAAATGAAGCTAGTTAGAAGGACTGAAATTTATAAGGTTTAATAGTGTATGCCTTACCAAGCAAAGGCATGGTTGGCCTTTAATACTCTAATTTTTGTCTGGTTTTCTAAGACCATTCCACAGGGCATTGTGCACCTGAATTAAAACTGGGCTGAGAAATATTTTTCTTCTGTCCTAGTGTTAAACTGCTATAAGCTTAATTTTAAAGATGTGAACAGTCTCATTTTCTGTGGAAGGAAGTACAGTTTTATGGGTCAGCGCTTTTTCTAAATATCTTATTTGAAAAGATCACTAAATTAAGAATAGAAGAAAGGGAAGGGCGGGAAAAGAAAGGCAAGGAATGAGTGGGAAAGGGGGAAAAGTATAAATTGTAGTTATGATGAAACATGACAGAAACCAGCATAATCAGCTCCTTTCCTTGATTCACTTGATCCATTTAACACAAAACGATGAGAAAAATGAACTCTGCTGGCAATGCCCACATTAATCCATTCTTATTCCTAGTCCAAATTTTAGGAGACAAGGGAGTTAGTACCAATTTATTAAAGAGCTTGAATCCACTCTGTTACCTGACCTCCTGCATGAATAAGCCAGAATCTAAGTGAGCAAAAGTCTGTTTTCTTACCCTGGAACTACCTGGATAAAATTCCATTCATTTCAGTTCAGAGAACACAGCACAGACAAGATACATACTCAGCAGGGCAAACACAAGTAAATTACAAAACAACCTCTACCCTCATCACCCATATTTAGTGGTACAGTGTGGGGCATCTGGTTGAAGAGAACATCCTAGCAAGGAAGGCAATATCACAAAAAGCATAACCTAAGGAAGATGTGTGCAAGAGGATGCTGTTACCAGGGAGTTAGTCACAGGCCACCGGTCCCTCACTGATCCCTGTGTGCAGCATGCAAAGACAAATCACCACCTCCATTCACTGCCTCAGCTTTGGCATCCCCTGATGAAGTGACCTCAATTTCTCCTCCTACCTTCTGCTCCCCCAGTTACTGCTTCTGCCCCAGAGCCCCAGGTCTCAGTGTTAACTGGGCCTAGTTAACCACAGCCCAGAGGTGCATCCCCCTCCTCCATTAGCTTCTTAGTGACAGTTTCCGAAGAGGCAGAAAGCCAGTGAACACAGGAACGCCAGCACATGATCTTATAAATGGTGTCAATGCCACATGCCTTCAGCCCATCCCAAGAGTCTTCTGGGACACTTTCCACACAGGCCTATAGCTTCTTGCATCTCTAACCAGGGCAGGTCGGGTGGGCGAGGGGTGGACAGTGGTCCTCTGGCTGAGGAACAAGCTTAGTCTGGGCTCAGAGCATGCCAGAACTTTTAGGAGTGGCCGACAAGATAGGGAGAACCAGTCAGAGGATAACCACACCAGTCTCCTCAGCCCTCAGCACTCTGAAGGGCACTCTGGGTCCCCAACGGGGCCCACAGCAATAACATTCTCAGTTTTCCTGTCTTGCCTCAGAATGTCCTGAGATCACTTCCTGAATAAACTGCTTGACTCACACCACAGGCTCCAGGTCTGGAACACCATCTAAGAGCCTTGGCATTGCAGCTACATCCCACCCAAACCAGAGCAGCTCCTGATCCCAAAGAACCATCTCACATCTCCAAAGGACACAAAGTGAAGTGAAAGTGAAGTCTCTCAGTCGTGTCCGACTCTTTGCAACCCCATGGACTGTAGCCCACCAGGCTCCTTCCATCCATGGAATTTTCTAGGCNACATCCCACCCAAACCAGAGCAGCTCCTGATCCCAAAGAACCATCTCACATCTCCAAAGGACACAAAGTGAAGTGAAAGTGAAGTCTCTCAGTCGTGTCCGACTCTTTGCAACCCCATGGACTGTAGCCCACCAGGCTCCTTCCATCCATGGAATTTTCTAGGCAAGAGTACTGGAGTGGGTTGCCATTTCCTTCTGGCTCAGACGGTAAAGCGTCTGCCTGCAAAGCGGGATACCTGGGTTCGATCCCTGGATCGGGAAAGGATACAAAGGGTGCCCTTTATTAATAAAACTGTGATTTCTACCAGGACAGAGCCAGTTGTTCCACCAGACTGGATAAGGGGAAACTGCAGCCAGCTGGGGCAGAGTGGGCCCCTCCAAAGCATTCTTTTAGAAGGGCAATGCCTCTGGGCCCTTGCGCCAGTGCTGGCATTTCACTCCTGGGTGATGTAAGCCAAAATTCACTGCACTCAGAGGGGAACAACAGAGGCTGTTGAGTGACTTACAGTGTGATGCACTAGAGCTCAGTGCATTGTGAAATTTGGAATAAGATTTACTTTAAGCCTGAATATAAGATGTGAATGGGCTTCCCTGGCAGCTAATAAAGAATCTGCCTGCAACGCAGGAGACCCCAGTTTGATTCCTGGGTTGGGCAGATCCTCTGGAGAAGGGATAGTCTACCCACTCCAGTAAAATTCTTTGGCTTCCTTGGTGGCTCAGCTGGTAAAGAATCCACCTACAATGCAGGAACCTGGATTGGGAAGATCTCCTGGAGAAGGGAAAGGCTACCCACTCAGTATTCTGGCCTGGGGAATTCCATGGACTGTATAGCCCATGGGGTCACAAAGAGTTGGAGACGACTGAGCAACTAAGCACAATAAAATATGAGTGATGTAACTGCTGTTTACCACAATTCTGTTACTGTAGTAATGATAAAAAATAAAAAAAAATAGAACCAAGTGCACTTTGCTACTCCCAGTGGTCTCCAGAAATCCAGTTTCCCATTCAGATTCTTATTTCTTTATTAGTGAAGCTATAATGTGAACAAATGTAATGAAGTGAACAAATGTAATGAAATAAACAAATGTAATATTTTTCCAAATAAACATGCTATATGTGCTGTACTGAGTCGATGACCATGGGTCTTTCTCTATGATATGTGATGAAATGGTCAAAGCTGATAGACCTTGGTGGGAAGTTGTTGGGTCCTGTCCATGAGACTGGAGCATTAGTGAGAAGTTCCACCTACAGGAAACATAAGAGTCCAGGGGGATATATGGCAGGTGCAGAAGTGCTGGGACAAGCAACCACAGGCTATGTACAACCAGATTAGAAGAGTCAATTCAGGAACAAGATGCAGGCCAGTTCAAAGACCCTCCCCCCTTGGGATCTGGGCAGGCTTAAGGGAGGACCTCACTAACTGTTAATCTGGGTAAGAGGGGAGGGGCTCTCTCCTCAGCTTCATCTTTTCTGTTTTAGTAAGAAGAAAGATCTCCTCTACTGTAAAATAAACTCCTGATGGGATGAGGGATTAAACACTGGATTAAGGAATTACCAGAACCATGACCAGTCTGAAACGGCCATTAGTGAGGATCCCTGTGAATCTGGGAAGTTCTCAGCTCCCTCAACTACTCAAGCCTTGGCACTCAGTGCATCATCCCTACCCCCAAGTTTCTGGATCAGGGCTGGAGAATTTCAGAGTTACTCACTGAGCACCTACTAAATTGTGCCAATAAAAATACACAGTCCATGACTCCACAGAAATTCTATCTATTGAGGAAAACAACATTACTCAAAGGCTTACACTAATTAATGTTACATGGCACCTGTGGAAAAGGGGGTGAAGAGCATGCTGTCGTAAGAAGTACAATAAGGAAAGTGTTTAACGTAAAGGTCAGAGAGAGCTGAGCAGGTGATGATTGAACTGAATTCTCGAAGAAAACCAAGTATTAAGAAGTGAAGGGCTAGGAGCAGGATGGGGCTTGGAGATGGAGAAAAGCATTCCAGCAGGTAACTGCATTGTGCAAAGGTCCTATGGCTAGAGCAGTGAGAAGCCACTGAAGTGTTAAAGAGTGACCAGACAGGAGAGAGTTGAGTGAAGTAAGAACCTAATCAGACTTGTGTTAATAAGATTACACTGGCCAAAGTATGAAAATGGCTGGAAAGAGCAAGAGAGGGTGCAGACAAAGCAACTGGTGGGCTACTGCAGTGACCTGGAAGAGATATTAGTGGCATGATTTCAGGGTAGCAATAGGATTAGAGCAAAAGAACATTTTTGAGATAGATTAAGAAAGTAAAGGGCTTCCCAGGTGGCACTAGTGGTAAAAAAAAACAAAAAAAAAACAAAAAAAAAAACCTCACCTGCTAATGCAGGAGACAAGAGACCCCATTTCGATCCCTGGGTCAGGAAGATCTCCTAGAGGAGAGCATGGCAACCCACTCCAGTATTCTGGCCTGGAGAGTCCCATGGACAGAGGAGCCTGGTGGGCTATAGCCCAGATGGTCACAAAGAGGAGACATGACTGAAGCAACTTAGCACACATACACACAAGGAGATAAATCATTGGGATTTGGTGATGGATCAGAAACGAGGACTGAAGAAGAGGCAGTAGAAACAGTTCAGGCTTGCATAACTGGGTGGATGGTGGGGCCACTCACTGAAATGGAGACCTAGAGAAGATCACATTTAGAGGAGAAATTCATGAGTTTAATGTGGATAAAATGAGTCTCAGGTGCCTCATGGACATTTAAGTAGAGATGACAACTTGACAGTGAACTAATGAATTTGGAAATCATCTACTACAAGTCTTCTGACTGTTAAGAGTTTCTTCTACCACCTTCCCCATGGATGATTGCCCAGCCTTATCTTGTACACTCCCTCCCATAAGGCATTTCAGTCCAGTGCTAAAGGATTCTAACAGAAGGAGAGCTTTTTAACACTAACTCTACAAATCCCATCCTTGCCCGATTCCACCCTTCTCCAACACTCAAGAGTAAAACCAGTCTAGCTTCTCTTCTACAGGATATGTGAAGGTGGATAGTGGGGTTCCCCTCCCCCAGGCAAAGTCTTACTGCCTCTAGATTTTCTCTGCTCTTTCATGTTTATCCTGCTTTATAATTTCTATACCCTCCACCATATCATTTGCTATGATTTGACTGGATTCCATTTTGTTGACCTGTTTCATAAATATTCTGTCTCTTCCCCATCCCCAGCTTTGCTCCCTGGAACATCTGTCCTCTTAAGGCTCTGTTTTTGACAGGAATTCAGCACAAGTCTAAGAGGACACAAATATTCACAAAGGCCTAGGTGTTACCTTTTTTCCAGATGAATCACAAATATTCACAAGGAATTTGTTATAATCATCCATAAGGAATCCTAGGGACATGAGCCCCTAAAGTTTCCAAACAACCATTAGAATGTATTTGCTTAGCTGAGTCCCTTGAATTAGAGTTTCTAATTCTTTGAGGACACTTGAACTCCTCTGAGAATCTGATGAAAGTTATGAAAGAAAATGAATATATACACATCCACAAAAAAATGGATGAGGTGTGGGGCTTCTATGCTTTTTTGAAGTCTGTCTCTGGAACCAGGCTTAGAGTCCATATTTCCATTTAAATGTCTCCTAAAGCACACTTTTCCCAACTCACTAACGTATTTACTCCATTTCTCTGAAGCTAAGGATCCAGACACAAAATTAAATTCATGACTATTATACAATTGGGACTTAAAGAGACAATTTTATTAGCTCTAAGAAAAGATTCTAACTTGTTGACCACCACTGATTGAAACCTAAATCTTCTTCACGGAAGATACTAAGCAAAATGAGCTTTTCATTTCTCACCATGCAACAAGAACCCACATATCTAAAATATCTTGCTACATTAAGTGACTTTCCCACAGCACCTTCAAAGTGTTTGAAGTGTCTCCTCTACTGCTGGTTGGAGTAGAGGAGGTTTTAATTACTGAGAACTGGATAAACATGCCTTCAAAAAATCTGTCTCTCTGGATAGAATCATTCAGCTGGAATGAAAGCTTATTAAGACTGTGGCTACAGCTCCATTTCTTTTACAGCATGAAAAAAAACAGCTGATTTCAATCCCCACTGCCTCTATCAGATATTCAAATAAGTGACAAAGGAGGCTGAAAACACTCTGGCTCTCTGTGAAGCATGTGTGCTAAGCATGATTACATAATGTTTTAGTGAGCTACACTCATGGTTCCTTATTCACTCAGGCTGGAGGAGATTGAGGAGCTATGATTAAGAGTAATGCCTTGTCTTTTTTGGTTGTTGGTTTTTGCAGAACGTTGTGCAAGCACATATGTATGTGCACATGGTTTTTTTAACATTCATCGAAGGTCTACTCTTTGCAATGTGAGGTACTCAAAGATGAATTAAATCTGTTCATGAATGATAATTTTTTATATTCTACAAGAGGAGATAATACTCAGATGCAATACAATTGTTTCCAATCAAATACTATAGGTATTCAGGAGGAGAATTCTTTCATGGATTTACCTAACCTTTGAAACTTAAATAGTCTTTCATCTGGGATTAGCAAGTGAATTGCCCCAATTCTTTTTTATCAATAAAAAGTGGGGATAGGGTGGGGAAAGCAATAAAACAAAAAATTTAGTAGAATATCATCTGGATATCCTAATGAAGTTAATATCCCTCAGTTAATAAATAAACCAAAAATTGAAAATAAGTAGACTCTACATATGAGCTGAAATTATATGGGAGCTAAAATCTAGAAATACTCACCTTAGTAGATGGTACCTGAAAGCATGCTAAGTCACTTCAGTCATGTCCTGCTCTTTGCAACCATATGGACTGTAGCCTGCCAGGTTCTTCTGTCTATGAGATTTTCCAGGCAAGAAAACTGGAGTGGGTTGCCATACCCTCCTCCAAGGAATCTTCCCAGATCACAGGGATCGAACCTGTTTCTTGCAGCTCCTGGAGGGGAAGCCGAGTAGATGGCACAGTTTTTGCCAAATTCATTCCTATGTTATTTCACTGAAAATAACAAAATGTTAGTGAAGCCTCACACTAACAGGCCTCACAATAAGGATAAAAAGTGAAAATGTTAGTTGTTCAGTCATGTCCAACTATTTGGGACACCATGGACTGTAGCTCACCAGGCTCCCCTGTCCATGGAATTCTTCAGGCAATACTAGATTGGGTAGCTGTTCCCTTCTCTAAGGGATCTTCCTGACCCTGGGATTGAACAAAGGTCCACCCGCAGTGCGGGCAGATTCTTTACCGTCTGAGCCACCAGAGAAGCCTCACGATGAGGATACAAGGTAATTGAGTTCCTCTCTCCACCCAATATCTGTTCCCAGATCTGGTGAACTACAGTTTTTCTATGAGGAGGGAAGGGATGAGTGAAATAGGAAGGGGAGCGTGGTTTGTTGGAAGTGGCAGTCAGCCCCTTCTTAGAAGGTAGGGAAGAAGGGAGGGGTTCCCTGGATCCCTGGAGTTCTCATGGCTCAGTCTCCCCAGACGAAGCCAACAAAATGGGCACAGATTAACCAGGCGATTTCCTAGAATTGCTGCTGCTGTCAGAGAGCTCTTGGCCTTTCATACGACGCTGGATCACTGCCAGTAATACTGGTTAAGTGAGAGAGGATGACCATCACTAGGTGTCACCACACTGCAGCTGGGATGCAGACAGATTTCAGATTTGGATTCCTCAGCTAAACCCCGCAAACGCTGTGGTAGTTAGATGAACAGGATCTTCTCCCTCATTTTATTAAGCTCATGATATCCTGAACTTTCATTTTATAGAATACGATTTTTTCAACCCCACTTATCAGGTTTCAACAGGGTTTTACCTGGTAAGATATCTTCTAGGATATCGTTTGGAGATATCTTTTGAATATCACTTTTATCCAAAAACAAATTTATGAAAAGGTCACCTATAGTTTGTAAAAATGATGAACAACTCAAACAGAAATTGAAATCTGCACTATTTTATAAAGGAGATTTGGAGGCAAGAAACAATATTGAATGAGAAGGGTATGAATATGAGAGGGTTATTTTATTCAGGTTTTTAAACCATATCAAGGCACTTCAAAAGTCTGCCATTATGAGCTCTAAAAAATTCAGTATGAACCATTATCTAAAAACACAGCTTAATAAAAAAAAAAATTAAAATTATGGGGTAAATGTTAATTCAATAAGACCAAGATTCCATGTATCCAAAAGAAATTATGCCCAGGGTATACACACACACACACACATACACACACACACACCCTCCATCAAGTCAAATTTCATGTGATCATGAAGTGTAGTTTCCTAATCTTGGAAATTTCAAAGTGTACATTTTACCTTAGTGGTTCAGTTCAGTTCAGTCCAGTTGCTCAGTCGTGTCCAACTCTTTGTGACCCCATGAATCGCAGCAGGCCAGGCCTCCCTGTCCATCACCAATTCCCGGAGTTCACTCAGACTCATGTCCATTGAGTCGGTGATGCCATCCAGCCATCTCATCCTCTGTTGTCCCCTTCTCCTCCTCCCCCCAATCCCTTCCAGCATCAGAGTCTTTTCCAATGAGTCAACTCTTCACACCAACTCCACCTTAGCGGTGAAGGTGGTGAAGGTGAAGTCGCTCAGTCGTGTCCAACTCTTTGTGACCCTGTGAACTGTAGCCTACCAGGCTCCTCTTTTCATGGGATTCTCCAGGCAAGAATACTGGAGTGGTTTGCCATTTCCTTCTCCAGGGGATCTTCCCTACCCAGGGATCGAACCCAGGTCTCCCACATTGGAGGCAGACGCTTTAACCTCTGAGCCACCAAGGAAGCCCTTAGTGGTAGAACTAGTCAATTCGACAACTATTTAGGTAGCATCACCCAAACCATTTAAACATTGTAACCAGGAATTTTTAATACAAAGATCTTAAAAACTGAATGAAAACAAAAGATCATCACCCATGTCAATCCTACTTTGCCCACATTTTATCTACAGATTGCTTTTCCTTCTCACTCCCGCCCCCACAACACACACACATCAACACAGCTTAGAACTGACTATGTGTAAAACAGATAGCTATCATGAAGCTGCTGCATAGCACAGGAAGCTCAGCTAGGTGCTCTGTCATGACCTACACAGAATGGAGTGAGGGAGGCTCAAGAGGGAGGGGATATATGTATACACATGGCTAATCCACAGTGTTGTACTGCAGAAATTAACACAACATTGTGAAACAATTATATTTAAAAACAAAACAAAACCTCTTCGCATAGAGAACAGACTTGTGGTTGCCAAGGAGATGGAGGGTAGGGAAGGGATGGATTGGGAGTTTGGGATTAGCAGATAAAAACTATTATATACAGGATGGATAACCAACAAGGTCCTACTATATAGCGCAGGAAATTATATTTAATATCCTGTGATAAACCATAGTGGAAAAGACTATGAAAAATATATATATATACATATATATATGTGTATACCTGAATCACTTTGCTGTATAACAGAAATAAGCACAACATTGTAAATCAACTATATTTCAAATTTTTTTAAGAAAGCATGAGACATGCTATCAAAAATGAGAAATCAGAGGTATAAAGAAAGGCTCTGCTAGTATAGCATGAAGGATTCTGTTAATGTACTGATGAGAACTTTTACATAGCTCATGAAGATGTCAGCATTTTAAAGAATAGAAACATTTCTTATGTTTATGCTCCTAAAAGGAGCATTTTCTGTGGCTGAAAAACTTGAACCTCCCCACTGGTTTCCATGGCTCTTGTGATTACATCATTCAGTCAAGAGTATAACAAGAACTCTGTGGCCACCCTTTTTGCACCATCTGCTACACTGTAGTTCTGAGAAAGGGGAGTTAATTGGCTACATCTGAGCAGTCACAAGATTTATAGGTTTGATTATCCAGAATAGATGCTTTCACCCTGATATATATGGTATTTTCACTGTTGTGTTAATAATAATAAAGGCATGCTAAATGAATGAAAAAGCATCATTATAAAGGGGATTTGTGTGTGCATTGAAACAGTATGAGCATCTTGCGGTTCCCACAGTGAAGATGTAACTATTTTCATATACAAGTTATTAGCTTAAGTTGTTCTTTATTACACCATAACTTTGCTCCTATAGTAACATGGTCGAAGCAGAAAAATAATTATGCCTGGATGTTACATGCCAGATATTTTTCAAGCAAAGGTGGCAGTTTAATTCTAAGCTAGTTTAAATGGTTAGATAAAAGCGGTCCCAGAAAAAAAAAATATTTCTTCTAGACCAGTATTCTTTAATAGAAATATATGCAAGCTCATATATAATTTTAAGTTTTCTGGAAGTCACATTTCTAAAAAGTAAAAAGAAGCACGGAAGCTTGATTTTAATAGTATATCTTAACCCAATGTTAAGATACCTAAAGTATTGTTTCAACAAGAAATTAGTAAAATAATTTATAAATGAAGTATTCTACATTCCTTTGTCCTATTAAGTGTTTTGAATTTGAGATGTGTTTTACACTTACAGGACATCTCAGTTCAGACTAGCTGAATCTCAAGTGCTTCATAGCCACATATGGCTAGTTGCTACCAAAATGAATAGCCAAGTTCTAGACTTTTCCCTTAGTTACATTTAGGACTATAGTTAGTCCCTTCCATGCATTTTATAAAAATATTAATAGAAGATGACTCTGGGAAGGCTCTCCAAAACTCACTAATCACTTGGAAATATCTGCATGTGTCTGCTTCACAGAGGGCAGCTACTTTCATTCAGTCAAGATGATCACAGTTCTAAGTTCAACTCAAAAAATAGTTGTTAAAAAAAAAAAACTTTAAAAGTCCTGGGGTCCAAAACTATGTCTTGGTTACTTTGCCTATAGAAAGGAGGAAAAGCCAATGATCAGAGCAGACAAAGCTCTGTGAGGAGTGTTCCATGTCCTCACCCAGCTGTGGGAGGCAGGTGTCGCAGGCAATTGTGGCACAGAGGTAAAGTATCCATCTGCAGTGCAGGAGATGTGGGTTTGATCCCTGGGTCGGGAAGATTCCCTGGAGAAGAAAATGGCAACCCATCCCAGTATTCTTGCCTGGTAAATCCCACAGACAGAGGAGCCTGGCAGGCTACAGACCATCAGGTCGCAAAGAGTCAGACACGACTGCGTGACTAAGGACGCACACACATAGTGAAAATTAAAGAGAAAAATGTGTGAAAAGCATTGGAGTCTGTTGGAGTTGGCCTGGTCAGGAATTACCAAAGGAAAAGAAGGTTCTGTCCCTGCCCTCCAGCCCTAGATCTAACTGGATCCAGGTAACAGGGTAGAAACCATGACACTGAAGAACCCAAATATAGTCCAAGGAAGCAGAAAGCTGGCTTAAGCCACAGAATGTTTCTAAGTGTGGATACATGTGGTGCTGTCTGCAGCTAACCCCTAGCCCAGTATGTGCCCATGGAACACTTGTTTGTGGATGAAATTAAGTGGGATGTTGTTCATGTTTGTTTTCATCAGCCTTGAAAGAGCAAATAAAAGGAGAGCAACTTGCAGTCTGAGACGGAAAGGAAGGGAAGTCTGGAGGAGGGAAGGACTGTCCCATGTGTTTTAGCTAGGAGGCGGCACTAACTCCACATATGTGTGGCTGTATTTTTTCTTTGTACTTCACCTGAAAGGAAATCATCTCTTACTCCCTGTCGGTTACCTATTACCAGAACACAGAACTCAGGCCTGGGGGAATGGCCCAGCTTTGCATGCCCTGAAGACCTCTCTGCTGGTGAAGCGTTGCAGACAGAATAAAGGGAATTCATAAATCCTGCATGTCTGCCACTGTGAATGGTGCAAATTCAACTGAGTTAATAACAAAATCCTATGAAACAGATGGGACTTCCCTGATGGCTCAGTGGGCAAAAGAATCTGCCTGCAACATAGGAGTGGCAAGAAATGTGGGTTTGATCCCCAGGTCGGGAAGATCCCCAGGAGGAGGGTATGGCAACCCACTCCAGTATTCCTACCTGGAGAATCCCATGGGCAGAGGAGCCTGGTGGGCTACAGTCCATAGGGTTGCAAAGGGTCAGATGACTGAACAGATGTGCACATAAAAATGAGATGAGTCTGACAGGGTTAGAAAGAAGAACTGCGATAAGGCTCACAACCTGTTCTGTCAAAACGGCATTTCCCAGAGCTCATGGGAGAAAGAATTCAACCAATTCCAACTAGAAACATGGCAAATAGGGCGCCAGCAGTGCATTCATCAGTACAGACTGCTATAAGAAAAATATCATAGCCTAGGTGGCACAGACAACAGACATTTATTCTCACTGTTCTGGAAGCAGGAAATCCTAGATCAAGGCACCAGTAGATTCAGTGTCTAGTGAAAGCCCGATTCTTGATTGGAGATTACCAACTTCTCATTGTGTTGTCAACAAGCTGAAAGATGGATAGAGACCTCTCTTGGTTCTCCTTTATAAGGTCACTAAACCAGTCCATTCTGAAGGAGATCAGTCCTGGGTGTTCTTTGGAAGGAATGATGCTAAAGCTGAAACTCCAGTACTTTGGCCACCTCATGCCAAGAGTTGACTCATTGGAAAAGACTCTGATGCTGAGAGGGATTGTGGGCAGGAGGAGAAGGGGACGACAGAGGATGAGATGGCTGGATGGCATCACTGACTCTATGGACGCGGGCCTGAGTGAACTCCGGGAGTTGTTGATGGACAGGGAGGCCTGGCGTGCTGCAATTCATGGGGTCACAAAGAGTCGGACATGACTGAGCGACTGAACTGAACTGAACTGAACTGAATCTCATTCATGGGAGCTCTACCCTTATTACTTAATTACCTCCCAAAGGACATACCTACTAATACTATCACTCTGGGGTCTTTATTTTCAACATATGAATTTTGGGAAGATGCAAATGTTCAGTCCATAAATATCAGTAATCCTCATGGATAAAAGTTACCTGAAGACAAAAATTTCTGTTTGTCTTGATAACCANTCATTCATGGGAGCTCTACCCTTATTACTTAATTACCTCCCAAAGGACATACCTACTAATACTATCACTCTGGGGTCTTTATTTTCAACATATGAATTTTGGGAAGATGCAAATGTTCAGTCCATAAATATCAGTAATCCTCATGGATAAAAGTTACCTGAAGACAAAAATTTCTGTTTGTCTTGATAACCAGTCCCTAGGCTCAAAAGATACTTGAATGGTGCTTAACAGTACATGCTCAAATATTAATTAAATGAAGGAAGAGTGATAGAGAACTGTGGTTTGGAGTATCAGTTCAGTTCAGTTCAGTCACTCAGTCATGTCCGACTCTTTGCGACCCCATGAATCACAGCACGCCAGGTCTCCCTGTCCATCACCAACTCCCAGAGTTCACTCAGACTCATGTCCACCGAGTCAGTGATGCCATCCAGCCATCTCATCCTCGATCGTCCCCTTCTCTTGCCCCCAATCCCTCCCAGCATCAGAGTCTTTTCCAATGAGTCAACTCTTCGCATGCGGTGGCCAAAGTACACCATCATTCCTTCCAAAGAAATCCCAGGGCTGATCTCCTTCAGAATGGACTGGTTGGAGCTCCTTGCAGTCCAAGGGACCCTCAAGAGTCTTCTCCAACACCACAGTTCAAAAGCATCAATTCTTCGGTGCTCAGCTTTCTTCACAGTCCAACT
>SJYX01021246.1:46086-74054 GCA_006410675.1 Oreotragus oreotragus | reverse complement strand
GGGACGACCGAGGATGAGATGGCTGGATGGCATCACTGACTCGATGGACGTGAGTCTGAGTGAACTCTGGGAGATGGTGATGAACAGGGAGGCCTGGCGTGCTGCGATTCATGGGGTCGCAAAGAGTCGGACACTACTGAGCGACTGAACTGAACTAACTGACTGAACTTAAGCTAAGAAGCTTGAATTTATACTCTTATCAATGGAGAGTTGGTCATCAAGTGTTTTGATAAGAAGGTAATGTATTAAATAATTGGAGGAAAGATAGTTTTCAGACCACTGACAGTCAATTATTATCTTAGTGTTAGTCATAACTTTACATATTTAAGGATATGATTATTTCTTCTCCTAAGAACCTGAGTTTATTACTCATTACAAATAAGCAAAGTGTCCCTTGTTTTCCTAGCATCCAAATCTGTTTTCTGCTCAACACCCATTTTACTTGCTCAGCACACCTGAAACACCCTTTTTTCCTTATAAGTCAAGAAACCAGACTTCCTTTCATCAAAGGCAACCTCAAAACTCACATTCTAAGGAATAACTATCATGTACAGACACTGAATGTTTTCTTTGTTTTCACTCTTTTTATTAATTGTTATTATCATAGAGTTGCTAAATCATGTCTGACTTTTTGCGACCCCACAGACTTCAGCATGCCAGGCTTTCCTGGCCTTCACTATTTGTGGGAGTTTGCTCAATCTCGTATCTGTTGAATTGGTGATGGCATTCAACCATCTCATCCTTGATTGCTCCCTTTTCCTCCCACCCTCGATCTTTCCCAGCATCTGGGTCTTTTCCAGTGAGTCAGTTCTTTGCATCAGGTGGCCAAAGTATTGAAGCTTCAACTTCAGCATCAGTCCTTCCAACGAATGTTCAGGGTAGATTTTCTTTAGGACTGACTGGTTTGATCTCTCTGCTGTCTAAGGGACTCTCAAGAGTCTTCTCCAGTATCACAGTTTGACAGCATCAACTCTTTGGCACTCAGCTACCTTTACTGTCAAGCTCTCACATGACTACTGAAAAAACCATACGATCTTTGTCAGCAAAGTGATGTCTCTGTTTTTTAATACACTGTCTAGTTTTGTCAAAGCTTTCCTTCCAAGGAATAAGCATCTTCTAATTTCATGGCTGCAGTCACTGTCTGCTATGATTTTGGAGCCCCCCCAAAATAAAATCTGTCACTTCTTCCACTTTCTCCCCATCAATTTGCCATGAAGTTGATGGGACCAGATGCCATGATCTTAGTTTTTTTGAACGTTGAACTTTAAGCCAGTTTCTTCACTCTTCTCTTTCACCCTCATCAAGAGGCTCTTTAGTTCCTTTTCACTTTCTGCCATTAGAGTGGTATCACGGACTGTAGCCCACCATGGAATTCTCCAGGCAATACTGAAGTGGGTAGCCATTTCTTTCTCCAGGAGATCTTCCTGACCCAGGGATTGAACCCAGGTTTCTGCATTGCAGGCGGATTCCTTACCATCTGAGCCACCAGGGAAGCCTTTCAATTAATTTTGAGACATAAAACTTCTTTTTCCTTACATACCTTATTGTTGTTTTGCAGTCTCTAAGTCATGTCCAGCTCTTTGTGACTTCATGAACCATAGCCCTCCAGGCTCCTCTGTCCTCCACTATCTCCTGGAGTTTGCTCAGATTCATGTTGATTGAGTTAGTGATGTCATCTAACCATCTCATCCTGTGCCACCCCCTTCTCCTTTTGCCTTCAATCTTTCCCAGAATCAGGGCCTTTTCCAAGCAATCAGCTCTTTACATCAGGTGGCCAAAGTATTGGAGCTTCAGCTTCAGCATCAGTCCTTACAATGAAGATTTAGGGTTAATTTCCTTTAGGATTCACTGGATTGATATCCTTGCAGTCCAGGGGACTCTCAAGAGTCTTCTCCAGCACCACAATTTGAAAGCATCAATTCCTCAGCACTCAGCCTTCTTTATGGTNCAGCTTCAGCATCAGTCCTTACAATGAAGATTTAGGGTTAATTTCCTTTAGGATTCACTGGATTGATATCCTTGCAGTCCAGGGGACTCTCAAGAGTCTTCTCCAGCACCACAATTTGAAAGCATCAATTCCTCAGCACTCAGCCTTCTTTATGGTACAGTTCTCACATCTGCACATGACTACTGGAAAAACCGTAGCTTTGATTATACACTTTCTTAAGTTTCAAGTATAAGTAGAACTCATCTTGAATGAATTATTAATGAGTCATCAACACCTGTCTCTCCCTTCTGAACAGGTGAAAGATGCTTACTTCCCTTCTGCACATGTTCTAGAGATTGACTTCAGCTCTATGTGTGTTCTAGATGTGTACCTAATCTCTGCATGTACTATAGAGTCTTATTATTTAAAATTACATGTTTATATATTCTGTGCCTGTTAACAGATTTATAATTAATATTTTATACACTTGTCTTTGAAATCATATAGAAAACATAATCATACAGAAAAATATGAACTATATTATCATATCAAATTTCGTGTCAATTTCAAATCATAATTTCATATCAAAACAAGAAATCATATAGAAAAAAAGTTACAAATCCCAAATGTAATAATACTGGTTTTTATATTCCCCTAACATTTTACCTTTATGAGAGTTATTTATTTCTTTGAATGGCTTCAAATCATTGTCTAGTTCTCTTTCATTTCAGCTTGAAGGACTCATTTTACCAATTCTCATAACACAGCTTCACTAGCAATGAACATTTTCAGCTTTTCTTTTTTTGATCAGGGAATATCTTAATTTCTTTTTCATTTTTTGAAGAATAGTTTTGTCAGATATAGAATTCTTGGTTGGCATTATTTTTGTTCCTAGCACTTTAACCATGTCACACAGTGCTTTATGCCCTCCAGACCTTCTTATGTGGAAAAAGCTGTTAATCTTATTAAGGATATTTGTATGTAATGAATTGCTTTTATCTTGTTACACTCAGGAGTCTCTCCTTTGATAGTTTAGTATTTCTCAGTGCAGATCTCTTTGGAGTTTGTCCTACTTGAAGTTTGTTAAGCTTCTTGGATGTGGATATTCATATCTTTTATCTAACTGGGAAATTTTTCAGCCATTATTTCTTCCCCTTTCTCTATTCTCCTTCTGCAATTCAAAAAAAAAAAAAAAAAACGTGTATGTTGGAATACTTGATGAAATCTCACAAATCCTTTAAAATGTGTTTTTTTCCCTTCAATCTTTTTTCTCTTTCTGCTCCTCAGACTGTTTAATTTCAATTGTACTATCCTCAATTTTTCTGTTCTTTCTTCCACTTACTCAAATCTGATGTTGAATCTACGTAGTCGATTATTTTTATTCAACTGCTATACTTTTCAGCTCTAGCATTTCTGTTTGGGGTCCTTTCTATGATGTCAATGTTTTATTGATATTCTTTTTTTATACAGTGTCCTCCCAGTTATCGTTGGTGTTGTTGCTGTTGTTTTCTAGGTCTTCATTCAAAATTTTACTTAAATCTTTGATTTAAAGTCTTTGTCTAGTAAGTCCAATGTCTGACCTAGCTCAAGGATGTTTTCTGTCAATTTATTTCTTGGGAATAACTCATACTTTACTGTGTCTCTGTATGTCTTGTAACTTTTGTTAAAATTTTCATTGATATTTTGAACTTTATAATGTGATAACTTTGGAAATCATATTCTCTCCTTCTCCAGAGGTTTTTGTTATTGATTGTTGAGGACTTCAGTCATCCATTTATTAAGTTACTTTCCTAAACTGTTTTTTGCAAAGACTGTATTTGTTGTCATATATGATCCCTTAAGTCTCTGTTTTGTTCTCAGCAGACAGTGATCTGATAGAGACTTCCTTAAATCCTGAAATTTACTAATTTCTTTCTCATTAAGCTCTCCCCCAGTTGTTATAAGTATTGTATTAGATTCTAAAGTTTTAAAAACATGATTCTATAAGCTTTTACAAGCTTAATGGCTACTTCAGTGGAAGGGTCAATTCCTGAAGCTTTCTACTTCACCATTTCTGTGACATCCCTCATGCACCTCACTTCCGTATATGCTCTAGATGCATACATCACATCTTAATGTGCACACATGCTTTCATGTATGTAATTCAATTCCAATTTGTTTCCAATCACAGCATCTCACAACAGGCTGTAAGAAGATTGACCTCTCCTAGCTTGCTTATCTTTCGTTCTATGGAAAAGATGAATTATTTTTATACCTACATAGTTTTTTTTTCTTTCCATTTGTTCCTCAGAACAGGCCTTAATAATTCTTCTTTACCAGTTCTCCTCTAGACCTACAGACTACAATTTGCAAAGCATGTCAAAAAGCTCTATGATTCCTTTTTGTTCCGGTCTTCCAGTGGTTCCCTATAAGGAATAATGAGTTGATGCTTGTAAACCCCTCTGAAGTATTAGGATATTACATATTACTGGGAAGAGGCAAGAGCCGTATGTTAAAAATTAATTGGAGGAAACCACTTGCAGACTGTAATAATGAAACATCCCAAGTTCCAAGGGCACTGGGGACTTCAAGTAAACAAGCCCTCATTAATTTGGCTAATTAGTCACTTGCTGTATCTGCTGGTTTATAAGCGGCACCCTCTTAAGCAGAAAATTGAGCCGTAAAGTGCTAAGAACCATATGTGTGGGAAAGATGGCATCAGTAGCCTACACCTAGGATTTCAAAGCATATTTCATACACCCAAAAATGCATTTAGGAGATGTGGACATTTCAGACTTATCCACATAATTTTAATGGATAGAGGGAAGATAAGAAAACATGTTCTATTCTGATAGATGGTAGAAAGGTTAGAAAGAAACCGATGGAAATCATTATTAATTTTTTTCCATAAGGGAGGCCAAGGGGTCATTTAAACTAGACCTCACACACATGGGTGACCAGTCAGTACAAGAGGCAAGTTTGATTTCTATAACTGGCAAATGCACAACCCCGTATATTCTGCTACTGGGAATCTTGTCATAATGAGAGTGAGGAAATTAAATATCTCATCTAAACTGTGGCAAACCTAGTAAACTATACTACCACCCAAACAAAGCCTCAGTTTACAGAGCTGAATGCTTGTGTCTACCAGATGTAGTGTCTTGCTTTCCCTGACTGAACAAAAAGATATTGGGAAAGTCTTATTTCCCATTTCCTTTTTATAATAGCTTACAATAGCACCGTCACTTCCCTGGCTTCCTTATTAACAGCTGGAGACTCTCTGGTTTCAATACTGTTACATTTATGAACCAGCTCCCAGATTGAGTCAGACCTACATTTGGCTAATACAGCACATCATGTGTTCAATTTTGTTTCGATCATTAAAAACTTTTCTTGATCTCATTCTTAAACTCTAGTGATCTATTACTTCAAATTAAAATTTAAAAAGTACTAAATCCACATTGTGTACAAAAGCACTAACTTACAGAGGACAAAGATGAAAGGGCTTAAGGGGCTATCTTAAAGGGCTTAAGGGGCTTCCCAGTTGGCACTAGTGGTAAAGAGCCCACCTGCCAATGCAGGACATGCAAGACCCACAGGTTGGGACCCTGGGTTGGGAAGATCCCCTGGAGAAGGAAATAGCAACCCATTCAGTATTTTTGCCTGGGAAATCCCGTGGACTGAGGAGCCTGGCAGGCTACAGGTCATGGGATCCCAGAGTCAGACAAAACTGAGCATGCACACACACACAAAGGGCTTAAAGGTTGCCTCTATAATGACTTTACTGTCATCTCCTAGGACAAAGAGCATGTTACTGTTAGTAGAATATAATGGCTAACTTCCTGTCATCTAGGAAACAGAAATAACTTCCAAATCCCAGCTTCACTAAGGAATCCATGATTCCAAAGGCATTAATTTATTAATAAATGAGTCTCAAATGGCATTTGCACTTTTATCACTGAATCTGTCCCAGAACAGATTTCCAGCTCAGTCCAGGTGGACCAGAGTTGCAGAGAAACTGTGGAATAAACAGGGCTTACTTAGTTGGTGCAAAGAGCAAATGTAAATATCCTTATTAGCAGGCAAAGAGCTAGAAAATATTTTTGAGTGTTGCTAATGAGTGGAAGAAGAAGCTACTTTTATCATGCAGTGGTGCAAATTAGATATTTATGGGTTTCCTGTGGTGTTCAAGGTGTTGCTCCTTTCCAGTATTTTAGAAAGAAAAGCTTTGTGTTCTAAGAATAACCTCATTGATGATTCTCCCTCGGGCACAAAGCTGTTCTGATCTGGACTAGTAAATTTTATCTGAAGAGCCTGAAACTCTCAGGGAGTATAAAGTATACCCTTAGCCTTTGGGGTGGTGGGGGGAAGTATTTTTATTTAATAGCTTTATTTAGATATAATTCACATACCATGCATTTCAAGTGTACAATCCAACAGTTCTGGGTATATTCACAGGTATGTACAACCATCTCCACAATTTTAGAACATTTTCATCACCTTGAAAAAAAAAAAAAAAAAAAAAACCGTGTACCCTTTAGCTGTCTCATATCATATTATTGCCCACATCCCCTAAACAACTACTAATCTACTTTCTGTCTCTGTAGATTTCCTTGTTCTAGAAAATTAATATGAATAGAATCCTATAGCATGTGGTCCTGCCTTTAATTTAGTGGAATGTTTTAAAGGTACATCCATGTTGTATCGTGTATCAGTACTTCATTCCTTTTTATGGCCAAATAAAATTTCATTGTACAAATAGAACACATTTTGTTATCCATTTGTCAGTTGATGGATGTTTAGACTGTTTCTGTCTTTTGGTGTATTGAATAATACCACTATAAACATTCATGTATAAGTCTTTGTGTGGACATATGCTTTCGTTTCTCTTGGATATATACCTAGTAGAATTGCTAGGACATACAATAACTCTATGTTTAATCATTTGAAGAATTGCCAGATTGTTTTCCAAGGTGCCTGCATCATTTAGCATCCCCACTCACAGTCCCACAAGTGTATAAAGATTCTGATTTTTCCATATCCTTGTCAACACTTGTTATTTGCCAGGAGCCAGCATGAGGAACTCCACCCATGGCAAAGGTCATGAGGAAGGAGACTTAGGCATATGCAAAGGTGGGATCAAGCCTCAGGAAACCCCCTGTTCCCAAGCATCTACCCCCAAAACCAGAGTCTCTCACCTATACCTCTGACTTTATGGGGGGTGTTCCCTGACCACCTCTCTCGGAGAAGGAGTTAACTTGCAGCTCCAATTAATAAAAATTCCTGGCTGTGACAAGAGTGTTTCAACTTACAAACTCCTCTGAAGTTTCTCTAGCCTGCCTGAGCAGGTTCGTCCANTCTAGGAAACAGAAATAACTTCCAAATCCCAGCTTCACTAAGGAATCCATGATTCCAAAGGCATTAATTTATTAATAAATGAGTCTCAAATGGCATTTGCACTTTTATCACTGAATCTGTCCCAGAACAGATTTCCAGCTCAGTCCAGGTGGACCAGAGTTGCAGAGAAACTGTGGAATAAACAGGGCTTACTTAGTTGGTGCAAAGAGCAAATGTAAATATCCTTATTAGCAGGCAAAGAGCTAGAAAATATTTTTGAGTGTTGCTAATGAGTGGAAGAAGAAGCTACTTTTATCATGCAGTGGTGCAAATTAGATATTTATGGGTTTCCTGTGGTGTTCAAGGTGTTGCTCCTTTCCAGTATTTTAGAAAGAAAAGCTTTGTGTTCTAAGAATAACCTCATTGATGATTCTCCCTCGGGCACAAAGCTGTTCTGATCTGGACTAGTAAATTTTATCTGAAGAGCCTGAAACTCTCAGGGAGTATAAAGTATACCCTTAGCCTTTGGGGTGGTGGGGGGAAGTATTTTTATTTAATAGCTTTATTTAGATATAATTCACATACCATGCATTTCAAGTGTACAATCCAACAGTTCTGGGTATATTCACAGGTATGTACAACCATCTCCACAATTTTAGAACATTTTCATCACCTTGAAAAAAAAAAACCGTGTACCCTTTAGCTGTCTCATATCATATTATTGCCCACATCCCCTAAACAACTACTAATCTACTTTCTGTCTCTGTAGATTTCCTTGTTCTAGAAAATTAATATGAATAGAATCATATAGCATGTGGTCCTGCCTTTAATTTAGTGGAATGTTTTTAAGGTTCATCCATGTTGTATCGTGTATCAGTACTTCATTCCTTTTGATGGCCAAATAAAATTCCATTGTACAAATAGAACACATTTTGTTATCCATTTGTCAGTTGATGGATGTTTAGACTGTTTCTGTCTTTTGGTGTATTGAATAATACCACTATAAACATTCATGTATAAGTCTTTGTGTGGACATATGCTTTCGTTTCTCTTGGATATATACCTAGTAGAATTGCTAGGACATACAATAACTCTATGTTTAATCATTTGAAGAATTGCCAGATTGTTTTCCAAGGTGCCTGCATCATTTAGCATCCCCACTCACAGTCCCACAAGTGTATAAAGATTCTGATTTTTCCATATCCTTGTCAACACTTGTTATTTGCCAGGAGCCAGCATGAGGAACTCCACCCATGGCAAAGGTCATGAGGAAGGAGACTTGGGCATATGCAAAGGTGGGATCAAGCCTCAGGAACCCCCTGTTCCCAAGCATCTACCCCCAAAACCAGAGTCTCTCACCTATACCTCTGACTTTATGGGGGGTGTTCCCTGACCACCTCTCTCGGAGAAGGAGTTAACTTGCAGCTCCAATTAATAAAAATTCCTGGCTGTGACAAGAGTGTTTCAACTTACAAACTCCTCTGAAGTTTCTCTAGCCTGCCTGAGCAGGTTCGTCCAGCCACATGTGATTGTTTACAGCCTCCCAACCATGAGAGGCATGAGATGCTTTAAAATTTTCTAAATACAGACTCTTTTGAGAAGTTAGAAAATTATTAGTATAGTATAGTGGGTTGATTAGAAACTATATTGATGAAGGGTTTTTCATTTGTTGAGCCAATATTTGCTGCTAAATCTCCATATTCCCTGCCCTTATAATGAATATAACTAGCATATAGGAGAAATAAGTATTAACTTTTAACATTAATCATGTTAAACCTTAGGCTAAGTAAATTCCTTTCTTAGTTGTAACCCACTACACCCTCACCCTATAGGAATGCAACTTTATCTGGTACCTTCAGAGGGTAGTGCCTGGTTTAAGAAAAATCACCCCTGGAAAATAAGTTTTTTGGTTGACTGACCATTATCAGAAAGAAAGGATCATAAAATGTCAGCAGGCCTCATGGCCAGAAGATGATGTAAAACCCCTAAAGACCTTTATGTATACTTTTATATGAAGCACCTGATTTTGATAAAGGTTTGGACTGCTGACCCCCACATGACTTTAAAATTTCCATTTGTCTCTATGTGTAACAAAAGGTATATAAGCAAACCTAAAAAATAAAGAAAACGGATCAGTTTCTGGAAAGACTGATCCCCCCGTGTCGTTCTTTCTTTCCCCTTCTGGCTGAATTCCCATCTGGAGTGTGGATATTCAGCAAACTCCTTGTCTTGGAGTTTTATTGGTATTCCACATAAACCAAGTTATTCAGCCTCTTTTTCTCCACTAATTTTCCTACTACACTATTCCTTTCTAATCTCTCTTTATAATTCTAATTAAATAGCTTTTTCCTAGGATGCCGATTCCGTCTCCCCTTCGAATTACCCTGGATCCACCGGGGCTGGACCCCAGAAGTTATTATCTGACATTTTATTCTAGCCATTCTGTGTACTATATAAAGGGGTATCTCACGATTTTGATTTGCATTTCTCTGATGACTAATAATGCTAAGCATCTTTTCATTTGTTTTGCTTTTTTTGTTAGTTACATGTTTCCCTTGAAGAAATGACTATTCAGATCTTTTGCCTATTTTTTAACTGGGTTATTTGCCTTCTTATTATTGAGTTGTAAGAGTTCTTTACATATTCTGGTTTAGGTCCTTTATTAGATATATGATGTGTCAACACTTTTTCTCATCCTGCGGTGGTCTTTCCACCTTCTTGGTGGTGTGACATTTTTCGTGGCAATGAAGTTTTGGAGAATCTTTGTAGCATGTTGTGCCTTGTAACATGCATCAACATTGCCTAACTCCTTCACCTCCCTCTCTGACATGACCAGCTCTGAACCCTTCCTCTCATCTCCACACCACTTCTCTCTTCTTGCCTATTCAGCTTCAAGTCACATTGTCTATCTTTCTATCATTTAAACACACCTAACTTTTTCCCAGATTTGAATCCTGACATTCATGTATCAATTCAAATGTCCTTTCCTTAAAAATCCCCCCACTACTACCCATCTGTAACACCCCATTTAGTCACTATCACATCCCCTTTTTAATTTTCCTCATAACACATGTCTGGGTTGTTTATTTACTTGTATAAATATGAAATTATTCCACCAGAATATAAGATCTCTTAGTGTAGGAANCCAGATTTGAATCCTGACATTCATGTATCAATTCAAATGTCCTTTCCTTAAAAATCCCCCCACTACTACCCATCTGTAACACCCCATTTAGTCACTATCACATCCCCTTTTTAATTTTCCTCATAACACATGTCTGGGTTGTTTATTTACTTGTATAAATATGAAATTATTCCACCAGAATATAAGATCTCTTAGTGTAGGAACATATCTGTTTTGTTCATTGCTGTTTCCTAAGTTCCTAGAAGAATGTCTGTCACATAGTAGATGCTCACTAAATATTTGTTGAATGAATGAATGAGTCCTCTGGTCTAGACATTGTGCCAGGGACTAGGGGCAAAAAAGTAAATAAGACGGATTCCCAAACAAGGGTAATGATTTTTTAGCTTTGTTGGCAGTGGGCTTGGGGGAGGTATATGGCTATTAGCAGGAAACTCATGTGATAGGATAAGTTAATTTTTAACTGTTTATTTTTAAATAAACTGTTTTCGATATGCAAATACTCAGAACTATTTTAATCAGCCTTATTCTGGTCACAAATACACTTTTCCTTGCATTTCGCTCCTGCTAACTTACCTTGCAAGGATTTTCCACATTTTCACTACAAGTAGAGAGAAATGAGCAGTCTGACTGTGCTCTCTTCCTCCATAACTCATTGACTGATAATTAATAACCATAATCATAACTATGCTTTTTAGAAAAGTTTGCTTCTCTGGCCTGAGATGGGATGGAAAAGCTATCTTCTTCTTCTGATCTATTTGAAAAGGCCCAGGCCTTCTTTCAGTCCCAATTTACCTTGGTGGGTAACCTCAATTCTTGTGTGTTTTTTTTTAACTATTTTAATCAGCCTTATTCTGGTCACAAATACACTTTTCCTTGCATTTCGCTCCTGCTAACTTACCTTGCAAGGATTTTCCACATTTTCACTACAAGTAGAGAGAAATGAGCAGTCTGACTGTGCTCTCTTCCTCCATAACTCATTGACTGATAATTAATAACCATAATCATAACTATGCTTTTTAGAAAAGTTTGCTTCTCTGGCCTGAGATGGGATGGAAAAGCTATCTTCTTCTTCTGATCTATTTGAAAAGGCCCAGGCCTTCTTTCAGTCCCAATTTACCTTGGTGGGTAACCTCAATTCTTGTGTGTTTTTTTTGGCTTAAATTTCTAACCCAGTGATTTTCAGTTGATTAAGATTTTTCCTACCTAACTTATGCAGTTTGTGTGATGATAAGTAGGGTAATTCTGAAGGAGATCAACCCTGGGATTTCTTTGGAAGGAATGATGCTAAAGCTGAAACTCCAGTACTTTGGCCACCTCATGCGAAGAGTTGACTCATTGGAAAAGACTCTGATGCTGGGAGGGATGGGGGCAGGAGGAGAAGGGGACGACTGAAGATGAGATGGCTGGATGGCATCATGGACTCGATGGACGTGAGTCTGAGTGAACTCCGGGAGATGGTGATGGACAGGGAGGCCTGGCGTGCTGTGATTCATGGGGTCACAAAGAGTCGGACATGACTGAGCGACTGAACTGAACTGAACTGAAGTAGGGTAATTGTGAAAATATTTCTAGCTCTTCTAGTGAAGGGATGTGTCATCATCAACTTGGCATCTTCAGGGACTCCCAATTTAGTCAGGTGCAAAAACATTTCCTAAGAGAATCCACCTTGTGCACTTCCACATTCTTGGCTAACTGGTCTCCTCAGCCTGAAATATCCTGCTCCTTCCCTTTTTTTCCACAACTCCCTTCCAGAGCTCAAGATTCCTGTAAATATCCTTCCACTCCAATGAACGCTGGTTCTGAGTATTCCTATTCTGGGCTCCAGAATCTTCAATGTGACAGTCGTGTAGGGAACAACAACTTCAAGATTAAGAGAAAACAATGGAAGATACACTGTACAGTGAGTACTTTACACACATACTCTATGACAAACTAGAAAGCACATACAATGTGTTTCCAAGTCCTAAGAGATTTTTTTTTCAGTTTTTAAATTTTATATTGGAGTATAGTCAGCTAACAATGTTGTGTTGGTTTCAGGTGAATGATAAAGTAATTAAGTTATACATGTATCTAAGCCTTCCTTAGCAATCAATGTGAAGACATCGAGGAAAACAATAGAATGGGAAAGACTAGAGATCTCTTCAAGAAAATTAGAGATACTAAGGGAACCTTTCATGCAAAGATGGGTTCAATAAAGGACAGAAATGGTATGGACCTAAAAAAGCAGAAGATATTAAGAAGAGGTGGCAAGAATACACAGAACTATACAAAAAAGATCTTCATGACCCAGATGGTGTGATCACTCACCTAGAGCCAGATATCCTGGAATGTGAAGTCAAGTGGGCCTTGGAAAGCATCGCTATGAACAAAGCTAGTGAAGGTGATGGAATTCCAGTTGAGCTATTTCAAATCCTAAAAGATGATGCTTTGAGAGTGCTGCAGTCAATATGCCAGCAAAATTAGAAAACTCAACAGTGGCCACAGGACTGGGAAAGGTCCATTTTCATTCCAATCCTAAAGAAGGGCAATACCAAAGAATGTTCAGACTACCATACAATTGCATTCATTTCACATGCTAGCAAGGTAATATTCAAAATCCTTCAAGCTAGGTTTCAACAGCCCCTGAACTGAGAACTTCCAGAGGTACAAGCTGGATATAGAAAAGGCAAAGGAACCAGAGATCAAATTGCCAAGATCTATTGGTTCATAGAAAAAGCAAGAGAATTCCAGAAAAATATCTGCTTCATTGACTACGCTAAAACCTTTGACTGGGTGGATCATAACAAACTGTGGAAAATTCTTAAAAAGGTGGGAATACCAGACCATCTTACTTGCCTCCTGAGAAATCTGTATGCAGGTCAAGAAGCAACTGTTAGAACTGGAAATGGAACAACAGACTTGTTCCAAATTGGGATAGGAATACGTCAAGGCTGTATATTGTCATCTTCTTTATTTAACCTATATTGAGTAAATAATGAAAAATGCTGGGTTGGGTGAAGCGCAAACTGGGATGAAGATTGCAGGGAGAAATATCAATAACTTCAGATACGAAGATGATACCACCCTAAGGGCAGAAAGGACAGAGGAACTAAAGAGCCCCATGATGAAGGTGAAGGAGGAGAGTGAAAAACCTGGCTTAAAACTTAACATTCAAAAAACTAAGATCATGGCGTTTGGTCCCATCACTTCATGGCAAATAGGTGGGGAAACAATGGAAACAGTGGCAGACTTTATTTTCTTGGACTCCAAAATCACTGCAGATGGTGACTGCAGCCATGAAATTAAAAGACGCTTACACCTTGGAAGAAAAGCTTTGACCAACCTAGACAGCATGTTAAAAAGCAGAGACATCATTTTGCTGACAAAGGTCCATAGAATCAAGGCTACGTTTTTTCCACTAGTCATATATGGATGTGAAAGTTGGACCATAAAGAAAGCTGAGTGCCGAAGAGTTGATGCTTTTGAACTGTGGAGAAGACTCTTGAGAGTCCCTTGGACAGCAAGAAAATCAGACCAGTCAATCTTTGCCACCCTATGGACTGCAGCATGCCCTGCCTTCCTGCCCCTCACTGTCTGCTGGAGTTTGCCAGTGAGGTGGCAAAGAGCCAGACAGAACTCAGCGGCTGAACAACAGCAGCTATTACCTTGCCTACCAGACTAGCAGTTCCATTTTGGCAGCAGCACCACCATCTTTGACTCTGCAGCAGAGTTTGCATACTTATCAGTCCACCCCTTGGACTACATCATGCCAGGCCTTCCTGTCCCTCACTGTCTCCCAGAGTTTGCCCAAGTTCATGTCCACCGAGTAGGTGATGCTATCCAACCATCTCATCTCATAATAGTTGCTCAGTAGTGCCAAATGCTTAACCATTGGTGTATGAAGAGCAGTCTATCAAAGGTGAATTTTAATGTTCTAATACATAAAGATTAAGATTATATGAAACTCAAATGCATGGAAAATGAAGCTGTCCCTGCCCTGTTAATACAGCATCATAATAACTACCTAGAAATGTATTAGTCCTTCCAATAGGAGGAAGTGCCAAAGAGTTGATGCTTTCAATTTGTGGTGCTGGAGAAGACTCTTGAGAGTTCCTTGGACTGTGAGGAGATCAAACCAGTCAATCCTAAAGGAAATCAACCCTGAATATTCATTGGAAAGACTGATGCTGAAGNTTCCAATAGGAGGAAGTGCCAAAGAGTTGATGCTTTCAATTTGTGGTGCTGGAGAAGACTCTTGAGAGTTCCTTGGACTGTGAGGAGATCAAACCAGTCAATCCTAAAGGAAATCAACCCTGAATATTCATTGGAAAGACTGATGCTGAAGTTGCAGCTCCAATATTTTGGCCACTTGATGCAAGTGGACTCATTGGAAAAAACCCTGATGCTGGGAAAGATTGAAGGCAAAAAAAAAAGGAGGTGGCAGAGGATGTTTGTTAGATAGCATCACCGACTCAATGGACAGGAACTGGAGCAAACTCTGGGAGGTGGTGGAAGACAGAAGAGCCTGGTGTCTGCAGTCCATGGGGCCACAAAGACTCGGATACGATACAGTGACTGAACAGCAACAAAAGGAGGAACTGAGGGAAGGACATTTCTTCAGAGAAAAAAGAGCTTATCCCCCGGCTGCTTATAAAAGAGCTGTGTATTCCTGGCCATGGATGAATAAATTTGAACTAAACTGACTTATCTTAAATGGGGTATCCCTGCGCCAGATGGGAAACATGTATGAGGTTGACAGAGCTTCTATAACCATTGTCCATCACTTTTAGTTTCTTTTTTTCTCTATCTGAGATCTGAGTTCTGAAACTCCAATATTTTGGCCACCTGATGCAAAGAGCTGACTCATTTGAAAAGACCCTGATGTTGGCAAGGATTTAAGGCAAGAGGAGAAGGGGCCGACAGAGGATGAGATGGTTAGATGGCATCACTGACTCAATGGACATGAGTGAAGTAAACTCTGGGAGTTGGTGATGGACAGGGAGACCTGGCATGCTGCGGTTCATGGGGTCACAAAGAGTTGGACACGACTGAGTAGCTGAACTGTTACTGTTCCTGTTACCCTTTTTCAAACTCTTTTCCCAATTAGGTTGTTACAGAATATTGAGAAGAGTCTCTGTGCTATACAGCAGGTCCTTGCTGGCTATCCATATTAAATATAGTAGTGTGCACATAACAATCACAAACTCCCTCACTATGCTTCCCCTCACCATTAACCCCTGGTAACCATAAGTTCATTCTCTAAGCCTGTAAGTTTGCTTATCTTTGTAAATAAGTTCATTTGTATCATTGTTTTTTTAGGTTTAACTCTCAGTCAGCATGACCAAGAGGTAAAAGTGCCTACTATGAGCTAGCTGATCTAAAGCATTCTTTTTGGGAGGGAGGGGTGGTGTGGGGGCAGGGGTGTGGCCACTGCATGGCTTCCTAGATTGTAGATCTTAGTTCTCCAATCAGGAATCAAACCTGGACCCCCACAGTGAAAGCACCAAGTCCTAACCACTGGACTGCCTCGGAATTCCCTAGAACAATTCTTGCAGCCTCTGTGATGCTTCTCTCAGCCCACACTGCTCACCTCCTCTGCCATCTTCATTAATATATTTACTCCTTTCTTCAGGGTTTGTTTCAGATGTTCACAATCCTGCTTATGCATGTTATCAAACCATGCATAGTTGTGCAAAGCCTATACTACCAAGAAGCACCCAATTTGGCAGGGGCAAGGCAGAGGGGGAGGAGAAGGGACTAAAATCCAGCCTATCCTCTGCTAGCCATACTAAGAGGAAGAGGTGTCTTTCTGTAATCTGTCCACCCAGAGGCAGTGGCATTTGGCAGTTCATAGTATATAAGCTAGCAGCAGGTCTCTTTCACAATACCAAGTGGAGATTCAATCTTTGTCAATTAATTTCTACAGAACACTGCATCCCTCTAAAACCCTGGGTAAAGGAGCAGAGTCCAGGATGCTGGCTTGCCTCTCTCTAACCTCAGTGTGTCTGGTCCAGGGCCCATGATCTCTGCTTGATGTGTGCTCTCTCCTCTTAATCGGTGTTTACCATCCACAAAGAGAAAGCATTTTTTAAAGCTTTTGCTGAAACACTTCTTTATTGGGGTCTGAAATGAGAACTACTCACTCACCAAGATAACACTGCTTCAGGAGTCACTCCTCCCAGTGGTAGCGACTCAGGATGAAGGCAGTTAACTTATGTAATGTTCAATATCCTGTGGGTTACACATGCATTACCACTGAAATTCAGCATCTAGTGAGAAAGGCCACTTGATCTATTAATTCTGCCCCTATTTCCTTTTCTAAAAAAAATGTTTATGGCACATTTTATAATATTGGAGTAAGGAGTGAAATAACTATATAATATTTGACTAAATACCAAACAGGAATGAAACTACTTGCAATATCATTTCAATATTTCTCTAAGATCTTAACGAAATTTTAAGTTTAAAGGAGTCCCACACAACTTAAATACATAAGGCAATTTGCAGAGAAGCCCAGAACATCATCATTAAAAAAAGTATGTTGTCATTTAAAGAACTAGGCTTCTTTTCAATGCACTAAAATGTAAAAACATTACTTCAAACAATGTACCAGTCCAATATACCACAAAAGGAGGAGAAAGTTGTCTAAAGGATTAATAATGAGAAATGACAGAACTTTTTTATATCTATCTCTGTGTTTTCCCCTTTCTCCTTAAAAGCAAAGATACTATAACAAATAAAAGTTTAATAAGTAAAAAATGCATTTTAAATGAAAAACCATGATTAACTTATTAAGAACCATTAAGTATATAATTACAAGGATTCTATTACATTAAGATACCAATTTCTTTAAAGCCAGAAATAATACCTCCTGAAACTTTAATTATTTAAATGAGAAGAGAAAGAGGCATGTTATCTTCCCTGACAAAGATTAAAATCAATTTAATTGCTTCTCTGCTGCCTTGACATGATTCTTGCTGTGAGTCAAGCAACCAAAAAGGGAAATTAATACCGCAGCTGTTAATCAAGTGATATCCGTGCACTCTGTTTGATTACATCAGGGAGAAAACCATTGCTGCTTGGCTGACTTGTGCATCTGCAAGCACTCTCTGTTGTTGTTGGGAGCTGGGTTAGCTCTGAGAGGTGTCCAGGCTGGACTGAATTTTTAGAGCCTGTGATAGCACGAGGTGAGGCATGGCCTAGGGAAACTGCAGGTTGCTGCGTTTTAGCCTGAGTAACAGCAGTTCTATCAAGACAGAGGTCTATTTCAAATTAAATTCACCCTTTGGCACCTGATTNAAAAAACATTACTTCAAACAATGTACCAGTCCAATATACCACAAAAGGAGGAGAAAGTTGTCTAAAGGATTAATAATGAGAAATGACAGAACTTTTTTATATCTATCTCTGTGTTTTCCCCTTTCTCCTTAAAAGCAAAGATACTATAACAAATAAAAGTTTAATAAGTAAAAAATGCATTTTAAATGAAAAACCATGATTAACTTATTAAGAACCATTAAGTATATAATTACAAGGATTCTATTACATTAAGATACCAATTTCTTTAAAGCCAGAAATAATACCTCCTGAAACTTTAATTATTTAAATGAGAAGAGAAAGAGGCATGTTATCTTCCCTGACAAAGATTAAAATCAATTTAATTGCTTCTCTGCTGCCTTGACATGATTCTTGCTGTGAGTCAAGCAACCAAAAAGGGAAATTAATACCGCAGCTGTTAATCAAGTGATATCCGTGCACTCTGTTTGATTACATCAGGGAGAAAACCATTGCTGCTTGGCTGACTTGTGCATCTGCAAGCACTCTCTGTTGTTGTTGGGAGCTGGGTTAGCTCTGAGAGGTGTCCAGGCTGGACTGAATTTTTAGAGCCTGTGATAGCACGAGGTGAGGCATGGCCTAGGGAAACTGCAGGTTGCTGCGTTTTAGCCTGAGTAACAGCAGTTCTATCAAGACAGAGGTCTATTTCAAATTAAATTCACCCTTTGGCACCTGATTCCACTGTCCACAGTGTGAGTACAAAGAAACACAAGGGCATCATCAGGGCTGGAGAACGAGAAAGAATATGAGAATGTGGCTAAGATGGATGCTTTTTTGCCTGTAGAGCAGAACAATATATTTTTCAAGGTAGACAGTAGCAGTTTCTAGAGGTCAAATACCAGCTCCCTCACCAGATTTAGAACATGCATTTGAAAGCAAGGTACAGTGGTAAGCGAGGTGCACCTCAAGGCCCTGTGTCTGCTCATTTAAAAGCAGGGCTTTTGTTAAGCACCAGCACTGGGTGAACATCCTGCGGCATCCATGCTTGGCAAATGAATGTATCTGATTGTAAGAAAATGGTATTGTGAAATATTGATGAGTCTGGAAATACAAACTAGTACCAGCCTCACCAAGTCTTATCAGCCCTTGTTAACTTTACAGATGATGAGAAGTGCTGGAATAACTGAGGTTGTCAAAACTAATGGATCTCAGGCACTTTGCACCCACAGAGTTCACATTCATCAGGGGCCCTTTTTTTCAGGAACTTTTAACCCTCCCCTACCTGTCTGCCTTCTCTTCTCAGAGACAGAGGAGAATAATATAACAAGTCTCAAGCATATGCATTCCAGAAGAAAAACGTTTGAGAACTTTATCTTTCCCCTAGAAAGGAGAAAACCTCCAGTAAGACAGAGAAATTTGATTCAAAAGAAAAGTTTTGTATTTGGACTTTTTAACATTCCTACCAGTGATATGAAAGGATCACAGGGAAAGCTCCCAGCAAGACGAGCTGAAGGAAAAGTTTATATTTAGCAGGATACACAGAAAGGCAAAAAACAAAACAAAAAAAATCATATCACCCTCAAAAGATAACTCAACTTTTTTTTTTTTCTTTTTACACTTCAAAAAAATTATCACTGGCTCAAGTTAGCCCATGGGATAAGTTAAGATGCCCATCAGCTCTTATTTTACCTGAGCCTAGTTCACCTGTCCCCAGGATCTGTAAATGACTTTGCCTGGCTCTTTTTCATCAAATACAACTCATCCTACTATATTGGATCACCTTGCTGTTAGCCTGGCACTGTCCCTCCCCATTTCAATTTGACCAAATTGAAACAGATGCCCAGAGGCCGTGGAGATCAAGAGTGGTATAACAAAATTTGGAGCCAGTTTCTGAGCTTAAATCAATATTTAACGGTAAGCCTGCTTTTATTTATTTATTTTTTGGCAGGCTTTTACTGGCAAATATCGCTTTAAACTGAAAGCCAGGAGCCTTAATTATAAAGGATGCTGTTCAGGCTATATTTTGGAAAACAATAACTCGTTTGACAAGACAACCTGGTAGTTTAAGGGATTGTACTCCCCCAGAATAAGGCAAAAAGGAGAGTGTTATTGTTTTCTATATCCTTCAAGGATGTATTTAATTACCTCATCTTCAAGCATACAGAGGAGAGGGAGAGGGAGATAGGGAATAGGAGCTGTTTAGTGTCTCAGTCAAACCAAGCGGAAGCCCCAGGCCCACCGGTGACCTCGGAGGAACAGCGGTCCAGCCGGTGCAGGAGCGGGAGCCATGGGAAGAGTGTGATGGAAAACATTTACTGAGACGGGGGAGATCGCCCACAGGACTTACACAAATGGGCCTCTGGCTAGCATGAAAACTAGTATGGATGCTACCCGGTGGCAACCTCTATTTGATCTCACTCCTCTCCAACACGTGGGGCAAATCTCTTGATGAGTCCACTAGAACAACAACTAGGGAAGAAGTGACATTAGATAAAAAATATAAGCCCACTGGGCTTGCTGAGCCTAGCAAACCTGGGACCAGAAATTATGTTTCTTTAGTATATTATTAAGAATGAGTTGCAGATGCCAAAATTCTCTTTTCACCTTACCTATTCTGAACAGTGATAAAATTAAAAACTGGTGATCCACATAAGTTACTATGAAAGATTTTTGAAAATCAACACATTCACAGGTATACAAAATGAATCCACATCCAACTTAGCAAGCACCATTCTGCAGCTAACAATTATTTACTAATACCAAGGAATCTATTTCAAAATGTACAGTCAAAATTAGCAAGCAATAGCATATGTTCCACAACTGCAGAATCTACAAGCCTATCATAAATGCTGCCTTTTACCTTCAAGAGTATTTTGAGATTTTCTAAAGAAAGAAGCTGTCATTTGCTTGAATACATAGAACTAGTTTGTGGGTTTTGGGAGAGAGACTATAATATAGCTCACCAAGAAACAGAAGGGACTCAAAAGCCATCATGTAAGGGAGAAGAGAAACCAGTCCCCACATGGGCACCAAGCCTATTTCTCCCCCGCTTGCCAGAACATAAAACCAGGTAGTCTTTCTATGTGTTGTTATGTAGTTTTATAAATGCAGACCAGCCTCCAGGTCTTCTCTTTCTTCTGGAAAAAAAAAAATCCAAAAGCTTCTCGCCACTGAAACACCCCCACCCCCACCCACCACCCAGGTGGTGGAGACCTAACACTTGCCTTTTGCTTCTCCTCCAGCTTCTGAGCAAAACGACTTCCCCAGGATCTCTTCCAGACGTTCCTATAGGTTCTCACGCCCACCTCTGTGAGCAAGCTGATGTGGGGTGGGGGCGGGGGGAACCCCCATCTACACCGACATAAACACAGTTGTAGGGCTTTAATTTTGTTCTGTCGACTTCCCTTTGCAGCTTGTCTGTCTCTCCCATGTCTGCCACCCGCAGCAGGAGATTAAAAGAACAGAGGAGGTAGGAGCTCTTATGAGAACCACGGGAATTTGGCAGAACCTTTACAGGAACCATATGGCAGCAACTTTGCAGTTACACGAAACACTTCTATGGGAGAAGATATTATCCCCAAGGAATTTCTCTCATCCTTTTCAAATGGATCAAGCATCCCTGAAAGGATGGGAATAATATTTTCAGGAAAGACTGTACAAACACATATTATATGTGACCATAATATATAGAGGAGGAACAGTCATCATTACACTCCATGATATCTTTCACTAATCAAAAAAAAGACCGGAAAGAAAATACATAATATTTCTGATACTCCTATAGCTTTTAAAACCTGCTTATAGCACATTTTATTCATCTGCGTAATGAACAGACTGAGCAAGATAAATGGTTTTCAATTTTTTTATCTTTATAGCAGACTCCTTTTTTCAAAGGAAATCTTATTCAGAAGAACTTCAGAACATTAAACAAATAATAATAATAATAATAAAAGATAATGACAGAGCAGATCTGGTTGAAGCAAGGGTGGAAGGTCTGGGCCTACTTTCTCAGCTTCATCGCTTTTCTTTCTTTTTTTTTTTTGAAAGAGTCTTCCCCAGACTATTACTTATTATTAATTCTAAATAGGTAGAACAAGGAAAGACACCCATCTCCTCCAGATCTACCAGAGCCAAATGTGCTTTACTTTCTGGTTAAGAAATACAAGCCATGAGTGACATTACCTTTGATGGGTCTGTGACCACAACCAGGCTTACAGTCCACATGCATTTCACATAATGATCCAGGGGCAGGACTCAGCTAACAACCAGGACCAGCACTCAGAAAGGAGGCAGTTTCAGGACACTGACTCTGGACCACACACCCTTGAAGTCTGTAGTGAATGTAGTGAATCTCACCCAAGGAGAGATATGAGACTGACTGAAGAAGGGTATCAGTACCCCCAGACCACTCCTGATTTAGAGCTTTAAGAATGCTCCGGTGACAGTGGATCAGAACTTTTATACCAGAGATGCCTGTATGTGGCTTGAATTTTTTTTTAACATATTTAAACTCAAGTTCACTTTGAATGTAATGTGTATGGTTTATTTCCTAGGCCATTTTGACTTCCTACCCCCCTCAACTTTATAGGAGTTTATAAAGTCTTAAGCCAAAGAACTCCTCAGATATTTTAATGCAAATGCTCTTGAATCAAGGGATGTCAGCCCAACTCTTGGTCAGCTGGGGCCATGATGGTGGTACTCTATTAGAAAGAATATGAAAGCACCCTTTAACTGTGGTCACTAAAGATACACTGGTTATTGTTGTTCATTAAGAACATGTCCTAGAAGAGGCACATACTAACATGGTTCACTTTCTCTGGGTTATCCTGTGTTTAAGAAACAAACATTCATAATAGGAAGAGATGCAGAGGTAGCATTTGACTGAAAAAAAGACCCCAGTACTCTTGCCTGGAAAATCCAATGGACGGAGTAGCCTGGTGGGCTGCAGTCCATGGGGTCGCTAACAGTCGGACAGACTGAGCGACTTCACTTTCACTTTTCTCTTTCATGCATTGGAGAAGGAAATGGCAACCCACTCCAGTATTCTTGCCTGGAGAATCCCAGGGATGGGGGAGCCTGGTGGGCTGCCGTCTATGGGGTCACACAGAGTCGGACACGACTGAAGTGACTTAGCAGCAGCAGCAGATGAGTTTCAGTTTTCTATGACTATTGTTAGACTTTTGGAATAGTATTTGTTTCCCTCTCAAAGTGTCCTGCACGGGAGGATCTTGGTGTAGTTTTAGAAGCCATCACTTTTTCCTTGATGAATGACCTTTATTTCACCTAGACTTTCAGAGCTCCACATCAGAAAATGTGATGATGATGATGATGATGGTGATATCTACAACCAATCTAAACTTACTTCACCACAGGAGGAAGGGGCTGGTATCAGATTACTAGTCAGGGAGCCTATTTTTAGCATCAAGGTACTGAGACTGTGGGGTCAGTGTCATACTAAGATGTACTGGTTACCTAACGGCACACCACTCCAGTACTCTTGCCTGGACTGAGGAGCCTGGTGGGCTGCAGTCCATGGGGTCGCTAAGAGTCGGGCATGACTGAGTGACTTCGCTTTCACTTTTCACTTTTATGCATTGGAGAAGGAAATGGCAACCCACTCCAGTGTTCTTGCCTGGAGAATCCCAGGGACAGGGGAGCCTGGAGGACTGCTGCCTATGGGGTTGCACAGAGTCAGTCACGACTGAAGCGACTGAGCAGCAGCAGCAGTAAAGCTAACAATTTAGTAGTCCTTAATCAGGTGTTTGTTTTGTTTTAATACTGTTCAGCATTATCTATAGGGGATGTTGAGGGCTAAGAGCGGCTTGGGCTATTGGCAACCACATTCTTTCTCCTCCATTTTTTCTTATCATTTTAGCTCCTTCCAGCTACTACTCAAGAATTTACCTCAGGTGTCTTATCACCCCTTCAAAGCCATTAGATTTATATGTTTGTTTGTTTGTTTGTCTTTAATATATGTAGTATTCTCCTTGAGAGGAGCTCTAGAAATATTTTTCTCCATCATATTTCTAAGGATAGTTTCAACCCCAAGGGTATTTGAGTACTCTGAATTATTGACACTCTAAGTAGTGACCTGGCTAGCCTCCCAATTTAGGCTGAGTTTGGGTAGGGTTTCCTCTTTGACAACAGCACAGCTGAGCTGACCTTCCAATTTAACTGATTCTGAGTTGCCTGTCCTATCATATCAGCCAAATAACAACAGAGTGAATCACAACCAGAGTTGTTTGGTGTTGTGGGTCCAGCTGGGACAAACAATTATTGTTGTTGTTTAGCTACTAAATCATGTCTGACTCTTGTGACCCCATGGACTGTAGCCCACCAGGCTCCTCCGTCAATGGGGTTTCCCAGGCAAGACTACTGGGGTGCATTGCCATTTCCCTTTCCAGGGGACCTTCCTGGCCCGGGGACTAAACCCGCACTCCTGCACTGGCAGGCAGATTCTTTACCACTGAGCCACCAGGGAAGTCTAAGACAAACAACAGCAATTAACAACCTGAAACTGGGGGACCAGGAGCCAAGCAGAAGTAGGTGAGGGATGAAGGAAATATGTCCTGATCCCTGGATCTTGGGTAACTGCAGGAGATGACTTTGCAGTGTCCTGACATTTACCAGTGACTACAAGGTGTATCATTGGGTTAGAGTGACTCAACCATGGTTGAGGTCAAGGAAGACATGCTCCAGACTCATGAAAACTAAGTAAGATAAGGCATTGTAAAGGCCCTTGTAATTAGTAAGCCACTACTATGCAATTAGTAAGCAAATGCTATGATTACTATCTTTACTATTCTAATTACCAATGTCTCTGAACTACAATTTGCTCAATATTCTTAGCCCTCTCAGAGAATGCAATTAACTTGAGAGGGAAACATAAATAAGGATCATAAGATTTGGATTCAGACAGAGTTGTGTTCAAATTCCAACCCTACCACTCATCAGATTAATCAACTCACTTAACCCTGAGCCTCAATTTTCTTTTCTTCAAAATTGGGTGAACAATAAAAGCTTAAAGGGATATTATGGGATTGAAGGCAGGATTCTGGCCCATGGTAAACAGTCAATAAATGGCATTTGCTGTTATTTTTTTATTTATTAAGTTGAACTGTCAGCCTGGGGCTCTTTGAAGGAGAAGACTTTTTTGGAATTACTTTTTCCCCTTAAAAAGGGAAGACAGTTCCTCAGTGCACTCCAGCCAGAGGAAGAGGTCCTCAATTTAAACCTATTAACATATGCATTTCAAAGCATTCAGATGATGGCAAGAAAGTTCCAGGGTCACCACAAAATAGCTTCAGTTTACTCTTTCTGTGTCTTGGGGTAGCATGGGTGGGTTAAAAAGGGGGAGGAGGCTCAAATGCTCAGAGAATTCAATAAATGGGTATTTATTTTGAGTTTAAAACTTTTCTATTGACTTGAGATTTGGAGAGTTTAAAGTTTTAAATTGACTATCAGTATCTCCAAAGATTAGAGAAGAATATTTGATCTTCCCATATTGTGTGAAAAAATGTAGGCATATTTCACATTTCTTTGGAATGGATTTTAAAAATTTCTCAGCAAAGACCAGCTCCTGAGAGACTGAAACGTGATGAAAACTCTGGCTGAAATCAACAGATCCAAAGCAGACCAGAGACACAGCCGGCTTCCGGGAGAAGCACGGGGACAGCACGTTTTGAATCACTTTTCTCCTGGATGAAGGCCGTGATCTCTGTGGAGAGGCTGAAGTATACGTGAATCAGATCCTGGTAAAATTCACATACAAGCCAGCAACTCAGCAGGTCTCGGGCGCATACAGGTCTAGTCTCCAGGAAACGTGAAGCTGGCAGCGGTGGCGCCGAGCACACCGCACGATGCTGGTGGGCGTGGCTTCCTGCTGTTCAGTCCTCCCTGTCCTCTGGTACCCTCTGCCCCACGTGCCGTCAGCGGCCTTTCCATCCTCTCACTACAGATTCCACACGCCTCCATTAATGTCTGCAAGCCACACAGCCACATCCCTTCCTTGTGCGCCTCTCTCAGAAAGAATAAATAATTGGAAATAAATATATATATATATGACTTCCCTCCCCCATGCGGCCTTGTGAGCTTCATCTGCGAAAAATACGATTCTCAAAGATTTCAAAGGAAGGCGCACATTGTGATAAAGAAGGTAACTGAGGTCTCCCAGGAACACCTCATCATGTTCCTAGCACCTGGGAAACTGAGTTTACTATTCAATCCTCTACTTGCAGCAGCGAACAGATGTCTCCCCAGCCCCCTTTGCTAAAAAACCTAGAGCACCATATCCCAGGAACAGATGAAAGCAGTAGCTGGAAGCATACCCAAGCTGAGGATTTACAGATGTTCAATAAAACCTGCAAACAGCCCACCAAAATCTCTGCACAGAGCTGGAAAGGGCACACGTCCAGCTCAGCTGGAAATGGGTCCATGGTGAGGGAAAGAATCAAGTCATTGCTGTTCCAGAAACGCCTGTCACAGAGGACGCCGCGGAGCTCAAGCGCATCTTCAAGAATAGCAACTTTTCAATCCATCGCAGTCTGTTTTTGAACTTCAGAATTCTCACTTCCCCATTAAAAATGTTCAGTTTAGTCAAAGGCTATAACAGATATCTCACTGCCAAGGAATGGTAAGACGTGCAGGCTGAGCCGGACTTGATGTGAGGCGGAGAGCACAAATACGCTAAGACGCCGCTGAGTAGCCGACCAGGGGGCTCGGCACCGAACAGGCATTCGGGTCTTATTATCCTCCTCTTGATTGCCCTATTTGTACACATTTGTAGAAAGCTTTGCTCACCCGCCCTTTATTCCCCAAATACGGCAGATGGCTTCAGTGCAATGTTTCAAATCAGATGTTAGGCAGGGACCAAGCTGGAGCCCAGAGCATCTGGGTTTTCTGAGAAGCAGAACGCAGAGCATGTGAGAGGACTCAGAGAGGCAGAGGGGAGAGTTTATTCAGGGTACTTACCAGGTCATTTTTAGCCAGAGAGAAAATAACCCCCAAACTGTATGACTATTCTTTAACTTTAGTTGGAAGAAAAGGCTCATCGTACAGAATAAATGGATTCACTTATTTCAGAGATAGAAATTTTAGGTAAATTCCTTTGTTCAACACATACAGACAAAATGCTATCACAACTCTTCTATCTACATTTTTAAATACAATATTAAAAAGACATATAAATGAGGATCAAAATACAAAAAAAAAGTGTAATTCAGCTTCATGCAATATTCACATTTCTTAAAAACCTAAAGGGGTTGGGTTCATAATACACAATAGAATATGATTCTATGTTTCTGAAAATTATATGTTATCTCTTTAAAGGGTCACCAGGTACAGAGTTAAATGGTGAGGTAAACATACAAGCTGCAGAAATTACTCATTTTGTCAATAACTGAAAAAGACTGAGGAACTGGAGTTTCAGCTTCATGCAATATTCACATTTCTTAAAAACCTAAAGGGGTTGGGTTCATAATACACAATAGAATATGATTCTATGTTTCTGAAAATTATATGTTATCTCTTTAAAGGGTCACCAGGTACAGAGTTAAATGGTGAGGTAAACATACAAGCTGCAGAAATTACTCATTTTGTCAATAACTGAAAAAGACTGAGGAACTGGAGTGGATTCATAGTGTCCAGCTGGATATGCATCAGCCTTGTCACATGGCCAGCTTGTTAGTAACAATCACTGTTATGAGATCTTAGGCAAACTAGCTAATCTTTTCCGTGGCTCCAGTTTGCCCTTTTGTAAAATAAGGGGGTTGGACCAAGTTAGCTCCAAGATCCCATCTTGTCACTAATATTTCACAGATTGATTAAATTTCACCTAATTAAATGTTACATGTAAAGTTCTTAACATACTGTCTTTCACGTAAGTGCTAAGTGATGGTTATTATTATTAGTAATAATATAAACTTCTCATATCTGTCACTGTTATACTCTCAATTATTCTTTGAACACTGGTTATTTTAATTTAAGGAAAAAGAAACAACACTGGGCAGCTCAAACCTCGAATGTGGCCCCAGTTGGGTCCATGAAGAAACAAGGGAAGCAGGTGTTCGTATCCTTACCTTACTTCTCAAAAGTGCAGTGAGGGGCTCATTTTTATATCATCTTTTCTGATTTCACCAGTGGTTTCTCTAAGGGGTTATTTGGCAAAGGGTCCCTAATCACTTACTTTTTTCACTTTCTGAAAACTTTTTCTAATCTCCCTAAAGATATGTTCTTCTTGGTCCTTATAGGTATATATACTGTCTCTTATACACATCTAGATGTGTATAAGAGACAGGAGTTGGGAAAGGAGTATATCAAGGCTGTATA
>SJYX01021246.1:18079-29847 GCA_006410675.1 Oreotragus oreotragus | reverse complement strand
CAAGGAGTAAGCATCTTTTAATTTCGTGGTTGTAGTCACCATCTGCAGTAATTTTGGAACCCCAAAAACTAAGTCTGTCACTGTTTTCATTATTTCTCCATCTATTTGCCATGAAGTGATGGGAACAGATGCCATGATCTTAGTTTTCTGAATTGAGTTTTAAGCCAACATTTTCACTCTCCTCTTTCACTTTCATCAAAAGGCTCTTTAGTTCTTCTTCACTTTCTGCCATAAGGGTGGTGTCATCTGCATATCTTCGGTTATAACATGCACATGTAAAAGACTAATAATATGAAAAAGAGAACAATTTAACAGAAAAGTAGGGAAAAGACATAAGCCAGCAATTTATATCAAAAGAAATATAAATGGCCAATAAATACATGAAAAGATACTCAATATAAATTAATATAACTTATTAATTATAAGTGCATGCTTTAAAATGGGATACCATATTTTACAGATTAGTAATGATTTTAATAGTTTCATAACACTTAATCTTGAATCTCACGCATTGTTGACAAGATTACAAACCTTAGGGGGGCCAACTTGGCAATATTTGCCCAAGTTAGAAATGCTATACATACTCTTTGACCAATGAATTCCACCTACAGGGATTTATTTTACAGAAATATTTGGATACACATCTAAATGTATCTGTAGAAGAATATTTGTAATAGTAAAAAAAAAAAAATTGACAAGATTACAAACCTTAGGGGGGCCAACTTGGCAATATTTGCCCAAGTTAGAAATGCTATACATACTCTTTGACCAATGAATTCCACCTACAGGGATTTATTTTACAGAAATATTTGGATACACATCTAAATGTATCTGTAGAAGAATATTTGTAATAGTAAAAAAAAAAAAAAAAAGGAAGACAATCTTCAATACTGCATTAGGTTAAATGCATTATAGCACATCCTTACCATACAGATTGATACATACAGACCCATACAGATTGATAGCTCTTTCTTGATTCTGTGGGTGGTGGTACTTGGCCATTCTTAGTTGGTGGAGCAATTTGTCTGGTTAATTCCATACCATAGACCATTATACAACCATGAAAAAGAATGATGTGGGATCTACATGTACTTCTATAGAAGGATGGCTGAGAAGTACTCCATTTTGTAATCTCATTTTGTAACCAGAATCCTAGCAAGACCTCCATGACTTTAAATGAAAAGTTAACCTTTCTGTGCTTTACTTTCCACAGATTTAAAATGCGAATAAAAACAGTATGTACTTCACACAGTTGCTGTGAAGAATAAATGAAATATTCATGCAAAGTATTTAACACAGTACATGGCACATATCATTGTACAGAGCAAACCATTCATGCAGTGATCTCTGGGAAGTGAGGCTAGGTTTGGGGTATGCATAGAACTTTTATACTTTTTTATACCATCCATCTGATTTTCTTCATCAAATATATAATTTCTTTTAAATTAAAAATTCTTAATTTAAATTTCAAGTTTAAGAATCATATAAATTGATTTTAAAAGAGTGAATCACAGGTATTTCAATATTCATCATATTCTCAAATTAAAGCCCCTCAAAATAAAAGTCATAATCTTTCTTCAAATAATAAAACTAAAAAGCATCTCTGAGCATCCGTAAATCTCATACTAGCCATCCAGACAGGAGCACTGCATTTGCTTGGTGAAGAATAACAGGAGAGTCACAAAGCTTTAGTTGACTTATTTGTTGTATAATAAACCATTATTTATTCATTCTCTAAAGTATATAAGACAGACTGACCTTGGCAGCATTCTTGAGGAGTGAGAAGTCTATAAGCCAAATATCTAATCATCAGAATCAAAATCTGATTTCTGGATCATCAGAAAAATCAGCCTCTTCTGCTGCCAAATGATCCTCCTGCTGACCACATTTTCAGTCAATCAGAATATAATCCTATCACGGGCAGTGAGTGAGTGAGGATTGCATTTTGTTTCATAGCTGGTCCAAACACAATTACTGCTTTCATCACACAGCCATATCATCAAGTCAATAAGGATTTTCTATACTGACTTTTCATGTTGCACAGACTGTATAGAGGAACTTGGGTAATTCCAATTTGCTGTACAAACCCCAGATCTGCAGAGATGAGATTAGCACCTGTTCACTTTGGCTTGTCCAAGATAAACCACGGTACCACTCACCGGTCCATTGGTACATTTCTTTTACTTCAAATATATGAACTACTCAACCCTAATTCCTCTTTAAAAATCTAGATTTTTATGACATTTCTATTACTCAAGTCACAGATGCTGTGAAAATCACACTATCACACTTAATTCTTTGCATTGNAAAAAAAAAAAGGAAGACAATCTTCAATACTGCATTAGGTTAAATGCATTATAGCACATCCTTACCATACAGATTGATACATACAGATCCATACAGATTGATAGCTCTTTCTTGATTCTGTGGGTGGTGGTACTTGGCCATTCTTAGTTGGTGGAGCAATTTGTCTGGTTAATTCCATACCATAGACCATTATACAACCATGAAAAAGAATGATGTGGGATCTACATGTACTTCTATAGAAGGATGGCTGAGAAGTACTCCATTTTGTAATCTCATTTTGTAACCAGAATCCTAGCAAGACCTCCATGACTTTAAATGAAAAGTTAACCTTTCTGTGCTTTACTTTCCACAGATTTAAAATGCGAATAAAAACAGTATGTACTTCATACAGTTGCTGTGAAGAATAAATGAAATATTCATGCAAAGTATTTAACACAGTACATGGCACATATCATTGTACAGAGCAAACCATTCATGCAGTGATCTCTGGGAAGTGAGGCTAGGTTTGGGGTATGCATAGAACTTTTATACTTTTTTATACCATCCATCTGATTTTCTTCATCAAATATATAATTTCTTTTAAATTAAAAATTCTTAATTTAAATTTCAAGTTTAAGAATCATATAAATTGATTTTAAAAGAGTGAATCACAGGTATTTCAATATTCATCATATTCTCAAATTAAAGCCCCTCAAAATAAAAGTCATAATCTTTCTTCAAATAATAAAACTAAAAAGCATCTCTGAGCATCCGTAAATCTCATACTAGCCATCCAGACAGGAGCACTGCATTTGCTTGGTGAAGAATAACAGGAGAGTCACAAAGCTTTAGTTGACTTATTTGTTGTATAATAAACCATTATTTATTCATTCTCTAAAGTATATAAGACAGACTGACCTTGGCAGCATTCTTGAGGAGTGAGAAGTCTATAAGCCAAATATCTAATCATCAGAATCAAAATCTGATTTCTGGATCATCAGAAAAATCGGCCTCTTCTGCTGCCAAATGATCCTCCTGCTGACCACATTTTCAGTCAATCAGAATATAATCCTATCACGGGCAGTGAGTGAGTGAGGATTGCATTTTGTTTCATAGCTGGTCCAAACACAATTACTGCTTTCATCACACAGCCATATCATCAAGTCAATAAGGATTTTCTATACTGACTTTTCATGTTGCACAGACTGTATAGAGGAACTTGGGTAATTCCAATTTGCTGTACAAACCCCAGATCTGCAGAGATGAGATTAGCACCTGTTCACTTTGGCTTGTCCAAGATAAACCGCGGTACCACTCACCGGTCCATTGGTACATTTCTTTTACTTCAAATATATGAACTACTCAACCCTAATTCCTCTTTTAAAATCTAGATTTTTATGACATTTCTATTACTCAAGTCACAGATGCTGTGAAAATCACACTATCACACTTAATTCTTTGCATTCTTACATTTAAAAAAAATCATACAACAGTCTTCCATTTTGAAGCCTACAGTTGCTGGACACAGTAACTACTAGTGAAACAGGATTTTATGGACAGAAGCCAACAACATTCAACTGTTAAAACAGTCCTCCAACCTTAAACTTAAGTTCAGTTCCAAAAGGATATGGAATCACCCCTTTTCACTCAAAGCTCCATGGTCCCAGAGCTGGCTATGAAGAGAGAATACAATATTGCAGGAAAATATTTCTTTGAAAAGTCTTGTAGCTTGTCATGAGAGGTAGAAAACATTTTAAGAATTTCTAGAAAGAGGAGAAGCATATGTCATAGTCATTTTGTAAAATAGGTTAACTACTTTCTTATACGAGAGAAGAAATACCTGGAAAAGGAAAATAAATAGATCAGGAGGCAGCTCAAGAATTTTTCTCCTACCACCAATTTCTTCCTGGCTCCAAGAAATATAAATTTCATCAGAAAGAGTGCAATTCTTCCATACTAGCTAATGAAAACAACCTCTCACTGATTGCATGTTTCTATCCAGCTAGTACACCCATTTCACAGCAAAACATCTAGAAAGCTACTGATAGTCATCATCTTTGCTTCCTTATCTCCCAGTTTCTCTTCACTCCATCATAATCAGACATCTGTTCCCATCAGGCACAGTAACTGCATTGTCCAAGGTCACTAGTGAATTCAGTGTTGCCAAATACTAATATAATGGTTATTTTCTACTCATTCAACTCACCTTCTCAACGGCCACCTCACTGAAAGCTCTCTTCTTTTGTCATTTATGACACCACAGATTCTTCTACTAAACACAGCTATCTCCTTCTCAGTTTCATTTGCCAGCTCATCATCCTCTGCTTCCCTCCGAACCCTGGCATGTCCCACACTGGTCCGAAAGACTCTTGCTATCTGTCTTTTTTACTCCTTGGCTCTTGTCCAGTCCCATGGCTTGAAATACTATTCCTATCTGATGATTCCTAAGGGACACCTCCAGTACAAATATTCCCCCTAAATTCTAACTGGCAATCCAAATACCTCATCGGCATTTACACATCAAGAGCTAGGAGAGGTCTCAAAATTCAATTGTCAAACAGAGCTCTTTCTTTTGTCTTCTAATCCTGCCCCTCCTCCCATCCCTTTCATTAGTGACAGCATTATCATGGAACCAGTTTCAAAGCTAAAACCTACAGTTCATTCTTAACTTATTTCTCTCATCAAGACACATATACCTCTCACTGGACCTTATGCAACAGCCTCCTCCATGTTCCTCTGGCTACCAAGAAAAAACTGTAAATATTAATTAGGTCATACTCTTAAAATTCTCCAAAGGTTCTCTACCATTCTTGGAGCAATATCCAAACTCCTTACACTGCCTTCAAAGCCATGTAAGATTTAGATCCTGACTTGAATGAGCTTCTCTCTCTCACTCGTTACAATCCAGGCATGCTGCCTTTCCTTTTACTTCTTGAATGCACTGAGCTTTAGCCCACTTCAAATGTTTGCACAAACTATATATTCTACCTGGAAGGTTCTTCCTTTGAATCTTTCGGGGCTGGTTTCTCCTGGCCATAATGGATCATGGATTAAATATAGCTACTTCAGTGTAACTTCTCTTACTACTTACCTAAAATAGCCCACCAATCCCAGACCTCTTTTATCACTCTCTTTAACAACCTCCTACTTTCATTTCCTCATAACATTTACAATTTTCTGAAATTAATATTTTTAATTAATTTCTCTATTGCTTGCTCCTTGGATGAAAAGCTGTAACAGACCTAGACAGCATAATAAAAAGCAGAGACATCACTTTGCTGACAAACGTTCATACAAAGTTATGATTTTTCCAGTAGTCATGTACAGATGTGAGAGCTGGACCATAAAGAAGGCTGAGTGCCAAAGAACTGACGCTTAAGAACTGTGGTGTTGGAGAAGACTCTTGAGAGCCCCTTGGACTTTCAGGAGATCAAACCAGTTAACCTCAAAGGAAATCAACCCTGAATATTCACTGGAAGGACTGATGCTGAAGCTGAAGCTCCAATACTTTGACCACCTGATGTAAAGAGCCAACTCACTGGAAAAGACCCTGATGCTGGGAAAGACTGAAGGCAAGAGGAGAAGGGGATGACAGAGGATGAGATAGTTGGACGGCATCACTGGCTAAATGGACATGAGTCTGAGCCAGCTCTGGAAGATGGTGAAAGACAGGAAGCCTGACATGCTGCAGTCTGTGGGGACACTAAGAGTTGAGCACGACTGAGTGACTGAACAGCTATTTTCTACCCTGCCCCACAATTGAATATGCACTCCATGTATATTTAACAAGGAATATGGATATCTTGCATCCTTACCACCGGGAAGAGTGTTCATTCTGGATACAGAAATAGGCAAGTGTGCCCTTGCCCTCAAAGAAGGGCATCCCCCAAACCAAGTTCATCAAGAACTACAAAGAGAAGCCAAGCATAGTAGACAAACTAACAGAGAAGTGTATAGGTCTTTGTATTTGTGACATCAAATAATTACCTGTGAGTATTTACAGAGCTAAAAGAGCAGCCTTCAAAGAATGTTGACGGTAAAAATCAGACTGGAACAATCAGGAAATAATTATTATAGAAAATAAAAGCAATGTGGGAACAAAGCAACCCACTGATTTAGAAACTAGAGGCAGAAATCAAAAAGACAAAAGTAATAAAATCAAGAAAGACGTTTTTGAGCATGGTGATGACATAAACTGGGCATGTATAAAGGAAGAAAGTGGTGGGGGAGGAGGAGAGAGCCAAGGAAAAAGAATGGAAAATAAAAAGAAAGATTAAAGGAAGACTAGGAGAAGATAAAAATAGTATGGTGAAAATGACAAAAAGAAAAAGATAAGTGAAAAAAACTGGTCAATAATCAGACCAGGTAGAAGACGGGAGAGCATGAAGGCTGATGAGGCTCATGAATCAGGCCCATGAACTGAAGTTGCACTAGACCTTGAGAGTGTGTGTGAGTGTGTTTCTCCCATGGTTTAGTTCTCTTCTATTAAGAATGTAACAAACTCAGTCCAGGGGCTTGCTGACCCTTTGCTTGTTATTAATATACACACATCTCATTATTTGCCAGAGGTGCACTGAACCCAGCTGTGACTAATAAGTCCCTGATTCCTATCAGTGGGCCCATGTCATGCAAAAATATATTAACAAAAGAAAAGTAACCATTCACGGAGCTCAACAGCAATATTTAAATAACCTGGAAGCAGAGCACACTGCGATGTCTATATATTAGTATTATACTTTTTTCTACAAAGGATTCATACTTATGTTCTGACACCTTGAAGATTCATTCTCAGCCTCCAGGTTGCAAATCACACCACATCACATCCTATCTGGAGCCTTCCACTCCTCAGCCTTCAGGACCTCTGTGTCCTCGTGAGTCCCCTGTGATGCCAAGTACACTGGTGGCATCCAGAGGAAAGCATCACAGCCTTAACAGAGGTTAGGTCTAATTTCACTCCTTTGGACTTTAACCTGCCCTCTAATTAGACAATGTCCCAAGGAAAATCTAATTACTTTTCCAATATTCCTTCACGTGGCATTCTTGATTATGGCCACTTCACATGTGAACATTCAGGGAGCTCATAGAAGCTCCCTGAATGTGGATAACAATCATCCTTTTCTTAACAAAAGCTGAAGTACTGTGCTTAAGCAGAGTGGAAGGGCTTTTGCTTTTGTTTTGTCTGGATTTTTTCATTACTAGAATTGGCTATGTAGGTCTCAACCCTACCATGAGATTAGCCATGAGATTAGGCTACCCAAGGAGTCAAAGAGCATTTGAGACGTGCTACAACTGGTCCCAGTCTTGTAACAATTCTCTTTCATTTTATAAGACAGACACATGACCTTTCCTTCAGCCAGGAACAAGCAGGTAAATGGATTACTTGATTGACTGGGTATGACACTGCTGTTGAGACACATACATTTAAACATATTTGGCAAGTTGAAAGTGGCATGGCCCGTTAGGATACTATTATGTTAATTTGGGCTGCCACCTGTGCAGGGAAGCAGTTCTGCTGTAATGATGCATTATGAAAACCTGCCTGGGTCCTTCCAGTGGAAACGCCCTTATTGTGATGAGGCCAGCTAGATGATGTGGAACCAGGGACAGCAAAATGGGTTATGCTACTTACTCATCTCCTGTGCTTGCCTTTATGAGGAAAGCAAGAGAAGAGACTGGGGGCCCTCTTGCTTGATCCACTGCCCTTATGGATACGGACAAATGAGGGAAACAAGGAAATCAATTGCTTAGGTCTAAGCTCTTACCCTGTCCCTCACTAGTTTGGTCTCTCCTATTTAAACTCACCACCATTACCACAACCACTGGTATGGAAACTAAGGTCCTTGTGCTTCTTCACATGAGATTTCTGGAACAGATTTCATAAAGAGTTAAAGACAGTAAAAATTAATATGGAAGGCAAGTGCTTTTAGCCCCAACCAGGAATTTTAATGGCCACTGGGGAAGCAAAACCACAAAAGAATAAAATTTCTTACCAACTGTTTACAGACTTGTATTAAATGATTTAACGTATTGGATACCTCGTGTACATAAAGTGATTTAATGAATTTAATGAAGTCATTCAATGTGATGATTTAATGCATTTACTTTCAGAAAGCCAGACATGAAACACCACACATTTGGAGTCTGGGATGCACCAACAAGCAAAGATTGTTCCAAGAGGCCTTTCTTATGCAGAACAGGAACAGTACGGAACTGGGGATGCTATTCTACCTGGAGAGTCAAAGATCCTTCCTGTTCTCTGCTTTTCCTAAGATGCAAGGTGACACTTCTGCTTTTGAGGAGGTCAAAACAGAGAGAGGAAATGAGAGGAAGGGTTATTTGGGATACAGACCTTTTCCTGATACTAGATAATTCAACGTGTAAGCTAGTGCAAGACAGATAAACGTTAGTCCCACTCCTCTTTGTGGCTGTAAATGTAGCTCCATGCTAGTGGCATGAAAGAATTCAACCACAAAACCCCAGCAAGACAAAGTGCAGACAATTTATAACCCAGGTTGTGCAGTGAAGAGAGATCTCTGATAGTCTTACCAAAGAAGCAATTACAAATAAAAAAGCTTCTCGGCAGTGGAGAATTTTTTCAGGAGGCACTCAGTCAAGAAGTTTTTCACCAAAGGGCAGAGAGATCGATAAGACCTCTTCTTTTACCATATCACTGCTGGCTGAAGCAGGCCTATCTGCAGAATTGGAGGTGAGCACATTTCCAGTATTCACGAGGATTTACGCAGCAAGAACAAATAGATGGAGCTTAAAACAGATGGCTGATGACGTCTCTCTCTCTTTTAAGTCTTTAACCAAGGGACAGCCTAGTGAGAGCAAAGACTATTGGTTTCCAAGCCAGGTGAATGAGAATCCAAAATCGGGCTCCACCACTTACTATCTACAGGTATCTACCAGATCTGGGGTGAGTTATTTTACTTCTCTGAGCCTCAGCCTCCTCAGCTGGATAAAAGGGACAGTGGCATCTCTACTCCAGAATTATTAGGAGTAAGTGCCTAACAGATGCTCAGTAAATATCACGTCCCTGATCCCCTTTTTTGCACAATTATAGACTAAAAATACGAATAGTAAAATTTCCCATTTTCTACAGAAAGCAATTCATGATAAAAACCAAGAAGAGAGAACATATGTTGTTGAAAAGACAAAGTCCTAGGAAGCAAAAGATCTGAATTCAACTCCTGGCTCTGTCCATTTCTACCTCTGTGATTCTGCTCCTCCCACCCGCTGGGCCTCCACTTTCTCATCTGAAAACTGATCATATTTGGGGCAATTAAATATGATTTCTACCAATTTTGAAATTCCTTGACTTTACTAGTGGTTATTATTGTTGGTAATATCTAAGCTGCTGAAGAGATAATTATTTAAATCCAACACATTTGTGTTAGAAGCAGCGCCATGTAATAGAAACACATGAGGGCACGAAAGTGGTACTGCTTGGGGTCTGAATTCCAGTTTGGTACAGACTAGTTCAGACACCAAGGAAACTTAACCTCTCTGTGCACTGACCCCCTGTTTGCAAGATGGGCAAAGTAACAGTTACTATATCACACACAATGTGAAGATATTAGTGAGTCAGTCCATGGAAAGTGCTGAACAGTATTTGCTACAGAGTAAGCACTCAACAAATGATAGCTTCTCTCTTTCTTGTTGTTATTATTGTTATCAGTATCTATTAAGGGGAGTTTCAATAAGCACTAAATGCAGTGGTTTTATCCACCATGGATTTAAAACATCATGGTTGTGTCTGAGTATAAATAAATTTGCAATTATCTTTTTATGTGCTCGGCTGCATTCAGTCTGCATTTGCCTCATTATAAACACCCAGAGCAATGGCTGACCCTACCTCTGCAGCCCAATAGGCAGATCCAGGAAGTGGCTCAGATTGTGACAGGAGATCTCCACATACAGAGAAGACCAAGCTCAGTAAAGTGTACAGAAGTACTGCCATGATTTGTGAAAAGGTCAGACAGTTATGCAAAGCATTTTGCTGAGACCCAAGAAAGCCAAGCAAAAGAAGATACAAACGAAAAAGACAAATGATTTCAAAGAAAGGGACACTTAGAAGACTTTTTGAAGAATCACTTTCTGAATACTATGACATGAGAAAAGTACGCATCAGCACATATTGTAGAGCATGATTATCTCCCAAAATGGTAAAACTGATGATTGGTTGAAAGCAGAGTTTTCTACCAACTAACCTAACTTAGACTAGTATCAAATGCCTTCTAGAAGTTTCATATACCTTTAAAATATATTTAATGACATTCTAATTGTTTAGAGTTTATGAAACTTTTACCTCACCAACCATGATCAGCCACAGCACAGTTAAATAAGGTGAACACCAGGGATTTCTACTACAATGGGCACAGTATTTCCCTCAAGGAACTTCCAGTCTAATGTATGAACAGTTTTAACTAGCCCATCATGTAATCTAGAGCTACATGGATCAGACATTAAGAAATAAATAAGGGCTTGAGTAAACCTTAAATCCAATTTTTTGTTGGAGTGCAAGGCTGAGTTCCCTCCCTATTATTTGCCCTGAGGCTAAACTACAGTGGAGGTAATGAAGATAATGGTTCAGTTCAGTTCAGTCACTCAGTCGTGTCTGAGTCTTTGCGACTCCATGAATCGCAACACACCAGTCCTCCCTGTCCATCACCAACTCCCGGAGTTTACTCAAACTCATGTCCATCAAGTCGGTGATACCATCCAGCCATCTCATCCTTTGTAGTCCCCTTCTCCTCCTGCGCCCAATCCCTCCCAGCATCAGAGTCTTTTCCAAAGAGTCAACTCTCCACACAAGGTGGCCAAAGTATTAGAGTTTCAGCTTTAGCATCAGTCCTTCCAATGAACACCTAGGACTGATCTCCTTTAAGATGGACTAGTTGGATCTCCTTGCAGTCCAAGGGACTATCAAGAGTCTTCTCTAAAAGCATCAATTCTTTGGCACTCAGTTTTCTTCACAGTCCAACTCTCAAATCCATATGACCATTGGAAAAACCATAGCCTTTACTAGATGGACCTTTGTTGGCAAAGTAATGTCTCTGCTTTTTAATATGCTATCTACGTTGGTCATAACTTTCCTTCCAAAGAGTAAGTGTCTTTTAATTTGATGGCTGCAGTAACATCTGCAGTGATTTTGGAGCCCCAAAAAATAAAGTCTGACACTGTTTCCACTGTTTCCCCATCTATTTCCCATGAAGTGATAGAATCAGATGCCATGATCTTAGTTTTCTGAATATTGGGCTTTAAGCCAACTTTTTCACTCTCCTCTTTCACTTTCATCAAGAGGCTCTTTAGTTCCTCTTCACTTTCTTCCATAAGGGTGGTGTCATCTGCATATCTGAGGTTATTGATATTTCTCACAACAATCTTGATTCCAGCTTGTGCTTCTTCCTGCCCAGCGTTTCTCATGATGTACTCTGCATATAAGTTAGGTAAGCAGGGTGACAATATACAGCCTTGAC
>SJYX01021246.1:2946-14536 GCA_006410675.1 Oreotragus oreotragus | reverse complement strand
GTAGCCTACCAGGCTCTGCCATCCGTGGGATTCTCCAGGCAAGAACACTGGAATGGATTGCCATTTCCTTCTCCAATGCATGTAAGTGAAAAGTGTAAGTGAAGTCATTCAGTCATGTCTGACTCAGCGACCCCATGGACTGCAGCCTACCAGGCTCCTCCATCCATGGGATTTTCCTGGCAAGAGTACTGGAGTGGGGTGCCATTGCCTTCTCCGTGATGACCTCCTACAAGAGGGCTTATGCCGTACCCAGATCTACTGCACCCAGAGCCCCTGCCCCTGCAGCAATCCACTGCTGACCTGTACCTCCATAGGAGACATTCACAGTTCTGTCTCCGTCACTGTGGGGTCTCTGGGTCCTGGTGTGCAATAGGTATGTTTGTACCCTCTGAGCATCTCTGGTGGGTATGGGGTTGATTCTAAACACAATTTCGTCCCTCCTACCATCTTGCTGCAGCCTCTCCTCTGCCCTTGGATGTGGGCTATCTCCTCAAAGTCACTCTAGCACCACAGCTGCCACTCCAGCACCATGCAGCTGCTGCTCCAGCGCCTACTGTCTTGCCTACCAAAACAAGACCCAGCTTCCCCCTCAGTGAGTCTTTCCCATCAGGACACATTCATAAGCCTCTTCTACTTCTCCATCAGATGGCAGGCAGACTGAAAACTACAGTCACAGAAAACTAACCAATCTGACCATTTGGACCACAGCCTTGTCTAACTCAATGAAACTATGAGCCATGATGTGTAGGGTCACCCAAGACGGATGGGTCATGATGGAGATTTCTGACAAAACTTGGTCCACTGGAGAAGGCAAAGGCAAACCTCTTCAGTATTCTTGCCTTGAGAACACCATGAACAGTATGAAAAAGCAAAAAGATAAGACACTGAAAGATGAACTCCCCAGGTTGGTAGGTGTCAAATATGCTACTAGAGATCAGTGGAGAAATAACTCCAGAAAGAATGAAGAGACAGGGCCAAAGCAAAAACAGCACCCAGTTTTGGATGTGACTGGTGATGGAATTAAATTGCATAGGAACCTGAAATGTTAGGAACATGAATCAAGGCAAATTGGAAGTGGTCAAACAGGAGATGGCAGAGTGAACATCAACATTTTAGGAACCATCAAACTAAGATGGACTGGAATGGGTGAATTTAACTCAGATAACCATTATATCTACTACTGGGCAAGAATCCCTTAGAAGAAATGGGGTAGCCATCATAATCAATGAAAGAGTCCAAAATGCAGTACTCAGATGCAATCTCAAAAATGACAGAATGATCTATGGTCGTTTCCAAGGCAAACCATTCAAAATCACAGTAATCCAAGTCTATGCCCCGACCAATAGTGCTGAAAAAGCTGAAGTTGAATGGTTCTATGAAGAACTACAAAACCTTCTAGAACTAACACCCCAAAAAGATGTCCTTTTCATTATAGGGGACTGAAATGTAAAAGTAGGAAGTCAGGAAACACCTGGAGTAACAGGCAAGTTTGGCCTTGGAGTACAAAAGGAAGCAGGGCAAAGACTAACAGAGTTTGGCCAAGAGAATGCACTGGTCATAGCAAATACTGTCCTCCAACAACACAAGAGAAGACTCTACACATGGACATCACCAGATGGTCAACACCAAAATCAGATTGATTATATTCTTTGCAGCCAAGGATTGAGAAGCTCTATACAGTGACCAAAAACAAGACTGGGAGCTGACTGTGGCTCAGACCATGAACCCCTTATTGCCAAATTGAGACTTAAACTGAAGAAAGTAGGGAAAACCACCAGACCATTCAGGTATGACCTAAATCAAATCCCTTAAAATTTTACAGTGGAAGTGACAAACAGATTCAAGGGATAAGATCTGATAGACAGAGTGCCTGAAGAAATATGGATGGAGGTTCATGACACTGTACAGGAGGCAGTGATCAAAACTATCCCCAAGAAAAAGAAATGTAAAAAGGCAAAATGGTTGTCTGAGAAGGCCTTACAAAGAGCTATGAAAGAAGAGCAGCAAAAGGCAAAAGAGAAAAGGAAAGATATACCCATTTGAATGCAGAGTTCCAAAGAATAGCAAGGAGAGATAAGAAAGCCTTCCTCAGTGATCAATACAAAGAAATAGAAAAAAAACAATTGACTGGGAAAGACTAGAGATCTCTTTAAAAAAATTAGAGATACCAAGGGAACTTTCATGCAAATATGTGCACAATAAAGGATAGAAATGGTATGGACCTAACAGAAGAGAATATATTAAGAGGTGGCAAGAATACACAGAAGAACTGTACAAAAAAGATCTTCATGACCCAGATAACCACAATGGTGTGATCACTCACCTAGAGTCAGACATCCTGGAATCCAAAATCAAGTGGGCCGTAGGAAGCATCACTGTGAACAAAGCTAGTGGAGGTGATGGGATTCCAGTTGAACTATTTCAAATCCCAAAAGATGATGCTGTGAAAGTACTGCACTCAATATGCCAGCAAATTTGGAAAACGCAGCAGTGGCCACAGGACTGGAAAAGGTCAGATTTCATTCCAGTCCCAAAGAAAGGCAATGCCAAAGCATACTCAAACTACTGCACAGTTGCACTCATCTCACACGCGGGCTAAGTACTGTTCAAAATTTTAATTTTCCAAACCAGGCTTCAATGGTACATGAACTGCAAACTTCCGATGTTCAACCTGGATTTAGAAAAGGCAAAGGAATCAGAAATCAAATTGCCAACATCCACTGGATCAGTGAAAAAGCAAGAGTGCTCTGGAAAGAGATCTACTTCTGCTATATTAACCATACCAAACCCTTTGTGTGGATCGCAGCAAACTGTGGAAAATTCTGAAAGAGATGGGAAGACCAGACCACCTGATATGCCTCCTGAGAAATCTATACGCAGGTTAAGAAGCAACAGTTAGAACTGGACATGGAACAACAGACTGGTTCCAAATTGGGAAAGGAATATGTCAAGGCTGCATATTGTCACCCTGCTTACTTAACTTATATGCAGAGTACATCATGAGAAACGCTGGGCTGGAAGAAGCACAAGCTGGAATCAAGATTGCCGGCAGAAATAGCAATAACCTCAGATATGCAGATGACACCACCCTATGGCAGAAAGTGAAGAGGAACTAAAGAGCCTCTTGATGAAAGTGAAAGAAGAGAGTGAAAAGTTTGGCTTAAAATTCAACATTCAGAAAACGAAGATCATGGCATTTGGTTCTATCACTTCATGGTAAATAGATGGGGAAACAGTGGGAACAGTGCCGACTTTATCTTTTGGGGCTCCAAAATCATGGCAGATGTTGACTGCAACCATTAAATTAAGACACTTGCTTCTTAGAAGTAAAGTCATGACCAACCTAGACAGCATATTCAAAAGCAGAGACATTACTTTGCCGACTAAGGTCCGTCTAGCCAAGGCTCTGGTTTTTCCAGTGGTCATGTGTGGATGTGAGAGTTGGACTGTGAAGAAGGCTGAGTGCTGAAGAGTTGATGTTTTTGAACTGTGGTGTTGGAGAAGACTCTTGAGAGTCCCTTGGATTGCAAGGAGATCCAACCAGTCCATTCTGAAGGAGATCAACCTTGCGATTTCTTTGGAAGGAATGATGCTGAAGCTGAAAGTCCAATACTTTGGCCACCTCATGAGAAGAGTTGACTCATTGGGAAAGACTCTGATGCTGGGAGGGATTGGGGGCAGGAGGAGAAGGGGACGACCGAGGATGAGATGGCTGGATGGCATCACGGACTCGATGGACGTGAGTCTGAGTGAACTTCAGGAGATAGTGATGGACAGGGAGGCCTGGCGTGGTGTGATTCATGGGGTCGCAAAGAGTCGGGCATGACTGAGCGACTGAACTGACTGAACTGAGACAGCATATTAAAAAGCAGAGACATTACTTTGCCAACAAAGGTCCGTCTTGTCAAAGCTATGGCTTTTCCAGAAGTCATGTATGGATATGAGAGTTGGACTTTAAAGAAAGCTGAGCACCAAAGAATTGATGCTTTTGAACTGTGGTGTTGGAAAAGACTCTTGAGAGTCCCTTGGACAGCAAGGAGATCCAACCAGTTCATCCTAAAGAAAATCAGTCCTGAATATTCATTGGAAGGGCTGATGCTGAAGCTGAAACTTTGGCTACCTGATGCGAAGAACTGACTCATTTGAAAAGACCCAGATGCCTGGAAAGATTGAAGGTGGGAGGAGAAGGGGATGACAGAGTATGAGCTCGTTGGATGGCATCACCGACTCAATGGACATGAGTTTGGGTAAACTCCAGGAGTTGGTAATGGGAAGGGAAGCCTGGCGTACTGCTGTCCATGGGGTTGCAAAGAGTCGGACACGACTGAGTGACTGAACTGAACTGAACTGAGAAAGATGTCACTCTTATCTTGTCACATGTTTCACCAGATTAACTAACTTTGTTTCACTTAAGGACTTGGGCTCTAAAATCCAACTAGTTTCACCTGCTACACTCACACTGCAGGTGACCTTTGTGGCGTAATGATAAAGTGTAGTTTGGATTCACCCAAACTAAAAACCCCTTGATTCATTTCTATCTCCTGTTCACAAGTAGCTTCAGTGTCAAGTCTTCTCCAAGTATCCGGAAGCCACAGGTCGGCTTCAAACAAGGCAGACCTGTTGTGCTGAATACTTCCCATTTGCCCTACCATGTTGCCCCTGGTCTTTATCCTAATCTCTCTGTCCTGAGAGCTCAGCTGTGTTCACCACATCATTTTGTTCCCATACCCTCCAGCATTCAGGCCCCTGTGCTAGAGCAATAAAGAGGAAAGGTGTTAAAGAAATATCACTGAGGCCTTGACACCAGGGCTGCTTGGCTGGTGCTAGAAGCACAGTGGTAGCCACTGTCAAAGTCATCACCACAGGCAAAGGTCAGAAAACACTGAGTCTTCATCACCACAGACAAAGGACAGAAAACACTGACTCTTCTCTTCTTTTTTTCCTCTATTTTCATACCAATGCCTCCCGTTGGCCAAACCCAACCAGAAGCCAGGCAAGTCTGGGAAATGCACTGTGCAGGGATAGTCCCTTTGTGCAAGATGAAGAAAGAACAAGAAAAATTCAAGGAATTGATCTGAGAGGAAACAGGCAAATGACCGACACAGTAATACAATGCTATTCACTTAAATGAAGATAAAAAATGTATGCAAACAAAAGAATACACATATTGCAAGAACATATACATGCAAAAGGATGCACTTTAAGCACATTAAAATGACTGCCTGAGCAAGAAAAGGGGACAGAATAGAAGGGAATAAAGGCTAAAAGGATTTGAAAAATAAGCGAAGGTTACCTTTTGGGTAATTTTTCTTAAGGAAATATTCCAGAAAAACAGTGATATAAACAAAACAAAAAAAAAGAATTACATAAAAAACAGAAAACAGTGGTATAACCTAGGAGAACAATGACGAAGGATTTCAGGATGACAACTATGCAACAAACCTAGGAAAGGATGAGTCCAGATTAGAATAGGTGAACAGAAGGAAGGAAATCAGAAAAATTAAGATGAGCCCTCAATTGCATTGAAGGCAACATTAAGGATTTTACAAAGCAACTGAAGTTATCTTAAAGGAAAATAATACAAGAACAATGGAAAGCCAACAGAACTCCAAGAAAACAAAAAAAGTGCACATGGAAGTGAAGCTGCAAATATAAAGTAAAATGCATCATTTCAAGCAATTCACGGAATGAAAGAAAGGGGATGCATAGTGCTAGGAATAGTCTGCACTGAGTGGCTCAGACATCGTTAACACAGAGACCCACGTGTGATCTATCACTCTGAGATGTCACACTGACCAATACTGGCTGGTGCTGACTTGTACCACTCCACAAGATGTAAAGCGCAAACTCCTTGACAAGTTAAGCATAAAAGGGCAGTACCCAACAAAACCAGATGGGGAAAGCCGGGAGGAACACTGGAAGAAAGTATAAGGAAAAGGTAACCATTTTTAAAATAGTAAGATAAGTGAAAAAAGTAAAAGCTTTAGTCACTCAGTCGTGTCTGGCTCTTTGTGATCTCATGAACTGCAGCCCACCAGGCCAGAATACTAGAGTGGGTAGCCATTCCCTTCTCCAGGGGGTCTTCCCAACCTAGGGATCAAACCCGGGTCTCCCAGGTTGCAGACAGATTCTTCACCATCTGAGCCACCAGGGAAACTCTGGTAAGAGAATAGATACTATCAAATCTGACTGAACAAGAGCTAGAGGTGTAAGTATGCTATTAAAAGTTATGACAGTAATTAATGAAGTAATTAAGAAGAAACAAAATAATTACAGCACGGAGAATAACCAAACACTGAGAGAAGAGGAACGACAAACAAAAAGCAAATTAAACAATAATCTGTTAGCTCTATGTATTACATAAGAGTGGTCAAACAAAAAATAAAAGCTGAACATCTTATCTGCTATATATAGGAAACCACATGAAAGAGAAAGAAGGGTGGAGAAAGAGGAGGAAGAGCTTGCCTATGGAGAGTGAGACCTCGTGTGGGTGGGAAGGAGTAGAACTGCAGATTTGTTTCCGTGATAAAATAATCAATTATAATTCACTTGTTACCATGTGCACTTAATCCAGTTTCACAAAACAAATAAGAATTTTTAAAATAATCAGTGCAACTCAGCTTTGCTCAATAAACTTCTGACAATGAAGAATAAGTTTCCTATTGCAGTAAAAGACCCAAACTCTATCTTGCTATAAAAGGCTCTGAGTGATCTGACCAGGAAAAACCTATCCCACATGCTCTCTCTTCTCAGAGCCTCCTTCTGCAGTTTGTCAAAGAACTTGCAAGTCTCCAAAGCAAAGGTAGACACTTGCAAGTTTCCTTTCTGCTTGACTTTGCTCACACTGCCCCCAACCCCTGCTTTAAATGGCATCCTGCCTATGTCTTTTTGACCATCCTAAGATCCCAGATAGTGCTTCCTCCCTTCTGAAGCCTTCACATCTCAGGATAGGGTGACCCTGCTCCTCTGACCCACCTGCTGTAAGAGTTATCACACAGCCTACAATGACTTACTTTAGCCTTTTCTAAACATTGAGCTTTTATCCATCTTTGCATCATAGCAGCAATTACAGTGCTTGACATATAAAAGATGTTCAATAAATGCTTATTCAGTGACCCTTCCATAAAAGAATAAATGAAAACAATGAAATATTTTAAAGTACCTCTATGATAATACTTACATTATATTACATATGTATTACTACTCATGAAAACTCCCTAAACTAAAATGTTGATATATATTTATTTAGTATATCCGTGTTTATTTATTTAAAGCTCTCCTCTTTACGAAAGAAGGATTTGTAAGAAGTCAAACTAGAAAAATAACCTCTACGTCATACACATTTTAAGTCATTTTAACATTTAATCAATTTAAGCATTTATCCATTTATCTGGATGTTTTCAAATTAATCTGAAAACATTCTTCCTTATCAAGAAAACTGCTCACTTTCAGGTTTTGACTTGTTTCAGAAGGAAATAGTCAGAACTTTTTCATAGTCTGAAATAATGAAGTTTCCTTTTTGCTAATTATTTTAGGACAAAGGTATAAAAGGGGGCCAGGACACTGGAAAGCTCCATCTGCCCTCTGCCTGGGCCAGGAAGGGCCACCTTCTTTTCTGGGCTCTAATTCTCACTCTGAGCGGCACATCTTTGTCACAGCACCGAGCGGCTGGGATGCTGGCTCCAGGAGGGGGATGGGGAACAGATGTCATTCATTGACTCTGGGTAATGAGATTTCATATTCCGTCGAAATCCTGAATAGGACAGGAGAGGCCTCATTAGTGGTTTCACGACTGAACAGGTGTAGAGGTCCCATGCGCACAGCAAGCAGAGAGAGGCCATTTCAGTTCCACGTGTGGATGTATCTAGGAAATTGGAGACAGGGAAAAAGTGCTCTACCACAACTGCCACCTCAGGAAAATTGCAGCTTTTAGGAGCCAAAACAACATTAATTCTGACCACTGGTACAGACCTCATCTAGGGGCCAGAAAAATGGCTGAAGGCAGGAAATGGGTGATATTCAGAACTAATGATACCATACGAAGGAGGTCACGTCCTTATTTCTTTAGTTCCATATGGCATGTCATAAAATTTCAGTACTCTATCGCCAACAACATAATAACCCTCTTAAGGCCACCAGTCAAAAAATGAGACTGCAGGGTAGCATGAAATCCTGTCTCCAAAACTAATGGCAGAAACCTCTTTAGAAGACGGGTTACATTGGAGGCAGCATGTGAATAAAATGTTCCCGAGGATAGATAAGCTTGGCAAGCAATTTGGCAGCTGTCTCCTGGACAAGTGTCCTTCACTGGAGGTAACAATCAAAAAACTGAGCCCACTGCCTATCTGCTGGAAGACAGCCACATCTTCCAAGATCCAGGTGACTCAGAGACTGCATCCCAACTGGGACTGCTACCTGCTACCTAAGACTTGATGGAGAGCTCAGCATGTTTAAATGGGGAATACACTCACCTAAGGAGTCTTCTGAGGCCTTCAAAATGTGGCAGGCATTTAAGACCTTCCTACCTAAACTCCTCAGGTCTTTCTAAGTGGCCCCACACACTATGGAGTAACTTCCATATGTCAGAATTCTCTGGTTGATTCTTCTTCCGTCAGTTTCATTAATTCAGCTCCACAGTAATGTCCAGTTGTTCAGAGCAACTAATGGGCAAGTTAACTGCGACTATTATGTATATTTAAAAAATCATTTTGTTACGTTCCCAATTGGTTAAGATTTGGTCATCTTGCTCTATAAACAGAATCTGGTGTCTCCAACCTTTTAAACAAAGGGTCATATATTTACTTTTTCATATGTATTCATTTATTAAAAGACTCAGGCTGCATTGGGTCTTCATTGCCACACACGGGCTTTGTCTTAACTGCGGCGAGCTGGGGTTAGTCTCTGGTTGGAGAGTTTAGGCTTCTCACTGTGGTGGCATCCCTAGTTGTGGAGCACAGGCTCTAGGGCGTGTGGGCCTCAGTAGTTGCAGCACCCAGACTCAAGAGCACGTGGGCTTCGGTAGTTGTGGCACACAGGATTGGCTGCCCCTCAGCATATGGAATCTTCCCAGAGCAGGGATCAAACCCACGGCCCCTGCATCGGCAGGTGGATTCTCAACCACTGACCACCAGGAAAGTACCAAGTAGAGGGTGGCCTTATATTTATGATGAAACCATCACATACCAGTCAACAAGCTCAGCACTTGAGAGGAGTTGTCTCAGCCATTCCCATGTTAACATTACAAAGTGCTGAGGATTTGAAAGGTGAAGTCATGTGATCAAGGTGACAGGCTAGTATGAAGTTAAGGAACAGTGGAAATGCCAGACTGTGTCGCCAATGCCCAGGCTCTTTCCATGGCATCCTGCTGGCTCCCACACTCACAGGGAAGTGGCTCAAAAGTGCTGAAGCAAGGCCAAACATGGTCAAGTAAGGCTTCACTGGACTTGTGTTCATAAATTACTGGCAGTACTTATAATAATTATTAGCACATTGTAGCCATCTAAGTGGTTGATGCTAAAATGGCTTAGAAAATAACTAGAAAACAATTCACTGCCTTACATAGACTAAGTATGGGCCCCTGTAAACTGATTTACACTCTTCTGTACTACCTTAATGGCAACCCACTCCAGTATTCTTGCCTGGAGAATCCCCATAGACAGAGGAGCTTGGTGGGCTAGAGTCCATAGGTCGCAAAGAGTCAGACACCACTGAAACGACTTAGCATGCATGTACTACCTTATCTAAAGTTTTAATAGTAAAGAAGGTAAGTTTCAAACCAACCCATGCTCACCATGATCTCAAAATTGTATTGCTGAAGTAGTAAATGTGCCTTTTATTGTGTTACTTTCTACTTATTACTGTATCATTTCTCAGGAAATAAATTCTCTGGTCAGTGATGTCTGTAGTCTGATTTCCCAACTAGCCTTGGGTTTTTGAGAGCCTGGTCTATGCAGTTTCCTTTAGGATTTACTTACCCTCCCCTCACCTACTACTGACCCAAGCTACAAGGAGCCCCAAGCAAATCAGGTTCTCTCAACATACTGTCAACTAAATATGAGCCCTGTTTGAAGTCTGCTGCTGTTTAGTTACTAGATCCGGTTCAACCCTTTGCAACCCCGTGGACCATAGCCCACCAGGCACCCCCATCCATGGGATTTTCCAGGCAAGAATACTGGAGTGGGTTGCCATTTCCTTCTCCAGAGGATCTTCCTGACCCAGGAATTGAACCTGAGTCTTCTGCTTGGAAGACATATTCTTTACCATGGAGCTACCTGGGAAGCCCCCTGTTTAAAGTCAGTACATTACAAAGGCAAGCAAAAAATATAACCTATTGAAACAGACTTCCCTAGTGGCTCAGAGGTTAAAGTGTCTGCCTCCAATGCGGGAGACTCGGGTTCGATCCTTGGGTCGGGAAGATCCCCTGGAGAAGGCAATGGCAATCCACTCCAGTATTTTTGCCTGGAAAATGCCAACGAAAGAGAAACCTAGTAGGTTACAGTCCGCGGGGTCGCAAAGAGTCAGACACGACTGAGCGACTTCACCTAACCTAACCTAAGCTGAAAACACCAAGTGTGGACTGTCCCAGAGGCTGAACTAGAGGGTTCAGGGCAACCACAGAAAAGCCGACTGTAGAGAAAAGAGCAGAAAACTCTCCAATACAGAAGGGAAAGAAGAATCACCACCAATGTGATGAAACAGTGTTTATTTATAAATCCAAATGAGCTCTCTGCAGCAAACTTATTTTAGGATATGATCACAGTCTGCCTTAAAGGACAATAAACACAAGCAGTTTTGTCAGATAATAGGATTTGTCAGGGTTGGACTAACCCCAAGGCACCTTCCCCAGGTGTAGTTTCTGATAAGTGTGTTGGTACCACCATTACAGCAGATTTCCCAGGTGGCGCTAGTGGTCAAGAACCCTCCTGCCAATGCAGGAGACGTAAGAGATGCGGGTTCTATCCCTGGGAGAGAAAGGTCCCCTGGAGGAGGAAATGGCAACCCATTCCAGTATTCTTGCTTGAAGAATCCCCATGGACAGAGGAGCCTAGCAGGCTACAGTCCACAGGGTCACAAAGAGTCAGACACAACTGAAGCAACTGAGCATGCGCGCACCACAGCAGCCACAGAACCAGGCTGAAGTCCAGCCTGGTTTTATACGTTTCTCTTTCTATTAGACTGGCAGATCGTGTGTATAGTTGACCAATGCCTTTCTTGTGAAGACACTGAGGAGTCTTAAGTATGGAATGTTCTACAACAAAGGGAAAAAGAGCTTCCCTTTTGCAACTTAGGTTGAAATTTTCTGTGTAAACATTTGTTGGGATGAACAACCTGACATGCATGGTTTTCTTACGCATCTAGCTTGGAAATAATTAAAGAGTATGGTGCTCATTAAAGAGCACACTTTTTAGTTAACAGAGACAAGACTGAGAAGCCTGGAAGTGTATTTGGTGATGTTATATCCCTTTATCTCTTCATTCATTCCAAATCTCCTTGCTGTGAATATTTCTTTAGCAACAGAGTAGGATAAGTTCAAATCCCAGGAAACAAAGATGCTATTTCTCACCATTGATCGTGGCGTCAGTAGATGGGA
>SJYX01021244.1:223421-271319 GCA_006410675.1 Oreotragus oreotragus | reverse complement strand
AGGAGAAGGGGACAACAGAGGATGAGATGGCTGGATGGCATCACTGACTCAATGGACATGAGTTTGGATAAACTCAAGGAGTTGGTGATGGACAGGGAGGCATGTCGTAATGTGATACATGGGGTTGCAAAGAGTCGGACACAAGTGAGGGACTGAACTGAACTGAACTGAACTGATGCGTTGGAGTGGAGCTGAGGCAGGAGCATAGGTGAGAAGGCATTTTGTTTCTACTGATAAAGATCCTGGAATATGAAAGAATGTGGGCCACCAGGAGATCACTTCTGTGGCATCTTTGTTACATTTGGATACACTGTTCCTTTTGATTCTTAAAAATGGGTGGTTCTCTGAAGGTCTTAGGTCTGATTTTGTGGTAGTTAGTGCTATTGGGCGTTTGGCCTGGTTATAGAAAAAGACTTGAGGGTTTTACAAATTGCATTAATACAAAGCTATCTTTGATTATGAAAAGACTTTTTTTCAGTCCAAGAAATGCTTGTCAAGAAAGCAAAGGTGGACAAGGGATAAATGAGTTTGGGATTAACAGATATATGCTACCATATATAAAACTAATAAAATACAAGGATTTATTTTTCTGTACAGCACCAAGGCCTCCCTGGTGGCTCAGATGTTAAAGAATCTGCCTGCAGCGTAGGAGACCTGGATTTGATCCCTGCATCAGGAAGATCCCCTAGAGAAGAAAATGGCAACCCACTCCAGTATTCTTGCCTGGATAATTCCATGGACAGAGGAGCCTGGCAGGCTACAGTNGTTAAAGAATCTGCCTGCAGCGTAGGAGACCTGGATTTGATCCCTGCATCAGGAAGATCCCCTAGAGAAGAAAATGGCAACCCACTCCAGTATTCTTGCCTGGATAATTCCATGGACAGAGGAGCCTGGCAGGCTACAGTCAGTGGGGTCACAAAGAGGTAGACATGACTAGGTGACTCACACATTTACATTTACATAGCACAGAGAACTGTAGTCAATATTGTCACAGTCTGTGTGAGAGTTGGAAAAGAATTTTGAGACATGAGGCAGAATGAGAGGAGACTAAAGTTTACTAGAGGGAGAGATGCTGTTAGAATAGCAGGGTGGCTCAAGGGTGAGTTGAACACTTTCCCAAGCTTGCAGCCAATTTTTATAGCCTCGAGACAGAGAAAATTCCTACTGGAATGGTGGCATTAGGTAATTGGTTAGGATGCTATAGGGTGGATAGTAGGGATATTACATAATATGGGGTCACGGAACTAGCTGGTTTAGATCCAGAAGCTCATGGCAACAATTGCTATGGGGCTTGGTCAGTTCCAGAGATTTTTATCCTATGGTACAGGGTTCCACAAATATAGTAACCTATAACAACAACAACAACAATTTGATGAATATATGTATATAGACATATACATATATATATGTAACCAAATCACTTTGCTATACACCTGAAACTAACACAATATTGTAAATCAACTATGTGAAGTGAAGTCGCTCAGTCGTGTCCGACTCTTTGTGACCCCACGGACACCAGGCTCCTCCGTCCATGGGATTTTCTAAGCCAGAGTACTGGAGTGGGTGGCCGTTTCCTTCTCCAGGAGATCTTCCCAACCCAGGGATCGAACCCGGGTCTCCCACATTGTAGACAGACGCTNATGTGAAGTGAAGTCGCTCAGTCGTGTCCGACTCTTTGTGACCCCACGGACACCAGGCTCCTCCGTCCATGGGATTTTCTAAGCCAGAGTACTGGAGTGGGTGGCCGTTTCCTTCTCCAGGAGATCTTCCCAACCCAGGGATCGAACCCGGGTCTCCCACATTGTAGACAGACGCTTTACCGTCTGAGCCACCACTTCAGTTAAAAAAAAAAAAGAATAAAGCAAAGTATCCGAGGTCTTTCTACCTTCTTACTCTCTACTTGTCTAAATGCAGTATGCTTGAGACCTCCCTCGTGGTCCAGTGGCTAAGAATTTGCTCTCCTAATGCAGGGGACCCAGGTTCCATCCCTGGCCAGAGAACTAAATCCTGCAGGCTTCAACCAAGACCCGGCACAGTCAAAACAATATTAAAAATAAAACACGATATGCTCGGCCTCTTCTGTCTTGTCTTTCGCTTTCGCTTGTGCCATATTTTAATAGCTTCTCTGGAGTCCATGCAGTGTCTTTGCTCTTTGGTTTTGCCACCTGAGAGATTCTCCCGAGCTATTCCTATGTGTGTGTGTCTGTGTGTGTGTGTGTTAGGCCCTCAGTCCTGTCCCACTGTTTGCGACCCCATTGACCATAGCCCACCAGGCTCCTCTGTCCATGGAATTCTCCAGGCAAGAATACTGGAGTGGGTTGCCATTCCCTCCTCCAGGGGATCTTCCTAACTGTCTTAAAAAAAACTTCATCTGTAGAGTTCCTTCTGAAATATTGCCTCATTCATGGAATCTGCCATTTCACCCCTGAAACTGGAATTAATCTCTCTCTTGTGTGTCTAGAGAGTTTAATTTTTCAATCTCATCAGGCCTTATATAGTCATCTATCTCACTGTGCATATGTTCTCCGTACGAAATTGTAAGATCCTCGAGGACTGCAACCATTTTGTCCTTCTCTGTGTATTCGGACTTCCCTTCAGTGTCTTCAGACCTGTGGGAATTTGTAGAATTCAGAAGGCAGTATTTTCATCAGGAGTGTTCTTTCTCAAAGCAAAATTGCGTGGCACTCAAAGTCCTGAGCTTTGAAAGCAAGTGGCTGCGGTAGAATCTCAGTCCAACCACTTAACCAGCTGGTGATCTTGGCTGGGTGCTCATTCTCTCAGAACCTCAATTCCTTCATTGGCAAAGTGGGAATAATAAAATTTAGTAACAATAGGGTTGTTGTGACAAGTAAATGAAGCAAATGTAAAGCACTTGGCACAGAGCCTGGCACACAGAAAAGATGTAATAAATGGTAGCTGTTTTATTATTATTACTATTACCATAGCATTAAACCTCTGTGCAGAGACCAAAATAGTTTCAACACATGCTAATCTATTTAAATAAATTGAGAGAAAATGGACTGGAGAGCTTGCTAGTGCTGCCAAGTCTAAGAACACCTCTATAAAGAATAATCACTTTATAATAGTGCTGTCCAATAGAAAGACAATGCAAGTCACATACGTAATTTTAAGTTTTCTATTAGCTACATGAAAATAAGCTAAAAGAAACAGGTGAAATTCTTAAACCTATTTTTTAATATATTTTCTTTAACTTGATGATGGTGAAAGAGGAGAGTGGAAAAGTTGACTTAAAACTCAACAATCAGAAGTATGTCAGACTGAGAAGGAGAAATAGATGACATCCCTAACATGTGCAGTCTGAAAAGAAATGACACAAATTAACTTACCAAACAGGAGACTCACAGACTTAGAAAAGGAGCTTATGGTTGCTGTGGGGAGGGGATAGTTAGGGACTTTGGGAAGGTCATGCACACACTGCTATGTTTAAAATGGATAACCAACAAGGACCTGTGGTATAGCACATGGAACTCTGCTCAGTGTTACATGTCAGCCTGGTTGGGAGGGGTTTTGGGGGAGAATGAATACATGTGTATGTATGGCTGAGTCCCTTTGCTATTCACCTGAAACTACTGCAACATTGTTCATCAACTATACCCTGTTACAAAGTGATTTGATGTTAAAAAATAAAACTAAAATTAAAAAAAAAAAAAGCTCAACAATCAAAAATCAAAGACCACGGCATCCAGTTCCATCATTTCGTGGAAAATAAATAGGGGGAAAAAATGGAAGCAGAGGCAGATTTTATTTTCCTGGGCTCTAAAATCACTGCAGATGATGACTACAGCCATGAAATTAAAAGATGCATGCTCCTTGGAAGAAAAGCTATGNAAAATCAAAGACCACGGCATCCAGTTCCATCATTTCGTGGAAAATAAATAGGGGGAAAAAATGGAAGCAGAGGCAGATTTTATTTTCCTGGGCTCTAAAATCACTGCAGATGATGACTACAGCCATGAAATTAAAAGATGCATGCTCCTTGGAAGAAAAGCTATGACAAACCTAGACAGCATGCTAAAAGACAGAGATGTCACTTTGCCAACAAAGGTCTGTATAGTCAAGGCTATAGTTTTTCCACATATGAGATTTGGACCACAAAGAAGGCTGAGTGCCAAAGAATTGATGTTTTAGAATTGTGGTACTGGAGGAGATTCTTGAGAGTCCCTTGGACTGCAAGGAGATCAAACCAGTCAATGCTAAAAGAAATCAACCCTGATTTTTCATTAGAAGGACTGATGCTGAAGCTGAAGCTCTAATACTTTGGCCACTTGATGTAAAGAGTCGACTCACTGGAAAAGACACTAATGCTGGGAAAGAATGAGGGTAGGAGGAGAAGGGGTTGGCAGAAAATGAGATGGTTCGATGGTATCACCAACTCAATGGATATAGGTTTGAGCAAACTGGAAGATAGTGAAGGACAGGGAAGCCTGGTGTGCTGCAGTCCATAGGATCACAAAGAGTCAGCCACGACTTAGTGACTAAATAACAACTTAACCAATATCTAAAATACTATCATTACAAACATGTAATTAATATGAATAACTATTAATGGTATACTTAACATTTTTTGGATTAAATTTTCAAAATTAATATATACTTCACACTTACCCAGTGGTTCAGACAGTAAAGAGTCTGACCACAATGTGGGAGACCCAAGTTTGATCCCAGGGTCAGGAAGACAGCCTGGAGAAAGAAATGGGAGCACACTCCAGTATTCTTGCCTGGAAAATCCCATGGATGGAGGAGCCTAGCAGGCTATACAGTCCATGGGGCTGTGAAGAGTCAGAAACGATTAGCGACTAGCCCTTTTCACTTTCACACTTACAGCTCATCTCGATTTGTGCTAGCCACATTAAAGCACTCCAGAGCAACTTGTGGCTGGTGGCAACCATATTGGACAGTATAGGTTTCTAACATGGGATCTAAAAACACCTCCCTCATAAGTGAGTCAAACCATATTAGGCTTTCACTGTTTCTCTGAAAATGATTGGTTGACTTTGGGCAAACCATTAATTTGGCATTTGCATCCTCTGTCCTGGGGCTTAGCAAGGTCACATGGCCATAAAAATTATGACCCATTACTCAGTCCAGTCTGTCTCATCACCACCCACCATAACCTCCCATTCCCTGACCACAGGCCTGGGCCTGAGATCTGCAAAACATACTCCCAGACATCTTACCTGTGGCTGAATTTACTACAACAAGCCATGCCTCCGTAAGATTTATTAATTGAAGCATCACTAAAAATCTGGGGTCCTTAGAGTTTAAGGCTTTCGTCTTTTGCTATGAAGTTATTCTATCCTATTAAAGTGCTTTTTTTAGAATTTGAGTACTTTGAGTTACCTGATACAGTCACTTTCATATCTTGCCCTGGGAACCCACTCAGGTTCACTTGCTAGTGGTGGGAGAAGGGAGGGGATGCCAGAGGGAGGGCAAATCCAGAGGCTCTGGGCATCCCACCTCCACATTAGGTTTATCCCTGATGTGTGATATTACCGTTTGTTCCATCATGAGATTTTATTTGAACAAGTGAGTGAAAGTTGCTCAGTCATGTCCGACCCTTTACGACCCCATGGACTGCAGCCAGCCAGGCTCCTCTGTCCATGGGATTTCCCAGGCAAGAATACTGGAGTGGGTTCCCATTTCCTTCACCAGGTTATCTTCCTGACCCAGGAACCAAACCCAGGAAGCTGATAACAAAGTGTTTATCAAATGACAAAAATAATACAATTTAGAAATAACTTTGATGTCTTTTATTCAAGTAAAAACAATCCAAGGACTAGGGGAGCACAGTCCATCATAAGCAGTGGAGCACCCTTCCCAGGGGATTTTGGGCAAAAGTTAATTTGTAGAGCTTTAGAAGAGGCCTCGCTGAAACAGGGCCAATTGGCCTGAAGGCTTTATAAGGCTGGTAGGTCCTATTTTCTGGTAAGGTAAGCTAAGGCTTTGCAGGTGGTGCTAGTGGTAAAGAACCCACCTGCCAGCGCAGGAGATGTAAGAGGTTTGGGTTAGATCCTTGGGTCGGGAAGATCCCCTGGAGAAGGACATGGCAGCCCACATGAGTAATCTTGCCTGGGAGAATCCCATGGACAAAGGAGCCTGGCAGGCTATGGTCCATAGGTTTGCAAAGAGTGGGACACCACTGCAGTGACTTAGCACACAAGCTAGCTAAAGCTGAGTTGGAGATTTGGAGTTGGTGTGTTAGGTTTCCTTGACAGTGTGGGCTGACTTGGGTTTTAATGTGTGATGTGGGCCCATACATGAATTAACTTTATCAGGTTAAAAAAAGTCTGAAACCTAGTTTCTGTCTTACCTTTAGTTTAGTCCCAGGATTTGCCCAAGCTTCCACAAACTGACCCCAGCCTCAGTGTATGTTTCTCCAAGACTAAATTATCTCCCCAAGTTTTACCTGTTGATATCAAGAGACTTTTTAAAAAATATTTATTTCTTTAGGCTGTCCTGGGTCTTAGTTGTGGCGTGCAGGATCTTCTCAGTTGTGGCATACAAGATATTTATTTGCAACATGCCAACTCTTAGTTACAGCATGTGGGATCTAATTCCCCCACCAGGGATTGAACCTGAGCCCCCTGCATTGGGAGGAGGAAGCCTTAGCCACTGGACCACCAGGGAAGTCTCAGTATTAAGATATTTTTGAAGAACTTACTGAAACTCATGCAACAGTGATAGAAATGTCATTTTATAACTGAGGTCTATCGACAGGAGTGAACAGGTCATCCTGTGAGAATGTCATTTCATTTTGGCAGGTGTGGTCCTATGTGAGAAAAAAGCAGGATGAGGGGGGAGGCTTGGTTTTGCCACTTCTGTGACCCAAGGTGAACTACCTCACCAGGCCACAGCAATCCCCCTGCCCAGCCCAGGAAAATGGGGTTGGTAGCATTCTAAAGGTTCCTTCTTTGGTCTTTCACTTTAGAATCAGCCTATAGATGTGACATTAGCAGAAGATGGACTTCAACTCCTTAGCACAGCACAGGGTGCATTTTAAAGCATGAAATAACTTTATTCTGACCTTACCCCAAGTTACTCTCACAGCATCCGATGACCAAAAATTATTTTAGCCGCTAAGATTGATTTGTGTGCAAGACCCAGACAGTTTCCACCATTCACCCTGTTTTCTCAACTCAAAGCTGCATTTTCTCTTGCTTAAAAAATTTGCATATTTTCTCAGTGCCTGTTTCTGACTCACAATAAACAATGCCCAGACCTCCTGCCAAAAAAATGTCCAAATGCGAAATAGTTGCTATAATAGTCGTTTTTGTGATGGCAACTTTGAGCTGTGTGCTTTTAAATTATAATTACTTTTTTTCCTTACAAAAAAAAGTATCTGTCTTGATTGCTGTAATTATGATTCTATACTTGCAAACACTTATAAAAGATTCATGTCATTGCTGTGCTTCATAAAACCCATGCCTTTCAATAAGCTTCCTTTGGTGACTGTTTATATGTTTGTGTTTAATTTGTGGCAGAGAAATCTAATGAGAAGCCATTAATCACTGAGTGCATATAAAAATTTGTGTCCTTAACTAAATAGACCGAAGTGAATGGGGCAAGCCTATTACTGGCACGGCAAGATTTAGAGTCATAGAACGTTGAAAAGGAAAGCAACTTGAGCAAAGTAACGCAGTCTAACCTCATTTTGGGCTTCCCTGGTGGCTCACTCTGTAAAGAATCTGCCTGCAATGCTGGCAATGAGGGTTCGACCCCTGGGTTGGGAAGATCCCGTGGAGAAGGGAATTCAGCCTCCTCCAGTACTCTTGCCTGGGAAAACCCACAGGCAGAGGAGTGTGGCAGGCTACAGTCCATGGGGTCGTAAGAGTTGGACACGACTTAGTGAGTAAACCACCACCAATCTCATTTTACAGATGACATGCAAATTTGGAAGGAGGTGGGGGGAATTTGTAGTTTAGTGATTAAAAATATGATGGGAGCAGGAATGGGGCATCTAAATTCTAAACCTGGACCTGGCACTAAGGAGTCCTGGCACAAGCTGACTTGATTTCCTCTTTCATCCTTCTTCTCAAAGATGATGCCTTGAATCTATGGACTGATGAGGGGCTCCCCTGAGGGAGAGAGGAGGGGTACACTGAAATAGGTTCTGACATCCATCTCCTATCCATTCCATTAGAGCAGCTCCACTTGGATTTATTTTTTATTTTTTTGGCCATGTCACCCGACCCCTGTGGTGGAGGGTAGAGTTCTAACCACTGGACTGCCAGGGAATTTCTTCTCCTCCTGTTAAAGTTTGATGTTTTCTGAGATCCTTTCTTCAAGTTTTAGCATTGGAGATGGATTGATAAAATTTTTCATATTTGTGGCTGTGATGTGTCCATTTATTCATGCAGTAACTTCTACTTAACCAAGCAACCTTCTGTATTAGTGACTGGGTGTGCAGTAGCTGTAAAGACAGACTCTGCTCTGAAAGAGCCCGCAGTCTAGAAAGAGAGAATTACAGAACAGGGTGGCAATCGGTCTGGAAATTTAAACCCCAGGAATCTTGGGAGCACACAGAAGGGGCAGTCAACCTTATCAAGATTTGAGGAGGAAGAGAAGGAAGAGGAGAAGTTTGGGGGTGACTTTCCAGAAGAAATAACAGATGGTGGACATTCCTTTTAATGTTCTTTACTTTCTTTTCTCTTTGTCTTAATGAAAGCTACTGGGGACTTCTTTTGGAAAAAGATGAGAAACCAAACTTCCGAGAACTTAGAGCTCTTGTCACTCACTGACTGTAATCCTGGGCAAATTGCTTAATCCCTATGGAACTCCATGTCAGCATCTGGATATACAGGGCCAGTAATGATAGAACGTTCCACAAAGCACCATCACAAAGATCGAATTAGATAATGTGTGTAAAAGTGTTTATAAAACTATAAAGCCCTGTAAAAATGTGGACTATCATTATTGCTAACACTGCGGAAAGCTTTAATTCCCACTGACCTACCCGATCTTTCCCAATTACACCAAGATTCTGGTCCTGTGGAGGTCTGGCTCACTTCGAACAACTGGGAAGGGGGCCATTTCACAATATGAGTCATAATTAATAGCAATAAGGCTTGTGAAATCTTCGTTACAAAGCAGACCCTCTTTAGTTTTAGGATGAAGAGAATGTGTTACATTTCTGTAAACCATCATTGTGTCCAACTCTTAGCTAACTTGGGATAAAATGGTTGGTATAATTTCTTGCCACCTCCAGATTTATCGAGGGGGAGTCCTGTTGTTCTTTTTCTCTCTTATAGTGGAATTCCCTAGGCGTCTGCCCTTGCTCAGACCGCTTCTTAAACCTCTTCAGGGGTCAAAACATTAGCATGTTCTAGAGAAACCCACTGGTAACTAAAAGGAGTGAAGTGGGTGGGCCCAGAAATCTGGAAAGGAATCACCTCTAGGAGAGGTGGTCTCAGTTTAATTCCAGCCTGTCGAACCTCCATACCTTGAGGTTGTCTTTACTGCTCAGTGCTATCTTTTCTTATCTTTAAATGTGAGTGTGAATCATTCCAGTTTGTAAAGGCTCCTCTGTCCCCTTGGCTTCCTTACTCAAGTCTTGTTCGCTTGAAAGGTTCACATCAATCTAAACCTAAAATCACTCCAATGATTAAATCCTGTGGCTCCCTCTTGCTTAGGAGTAGAGTTCAAGGTTTTTTAATTTAGTGCTCCTCTGTAAGTTACCCTGAAGAAGGGCATGGCAAACCACTCCATATTCCTGCCTGGAGAATCCCATGGACAAGGGAGACTGTCGGGCTACAGTGCCTAGGATCCCAAGGAGTCGGATACCACTGAACCGACTTAACACAGCACACATACAGTAAGAATAATGTTGAGCTAGGCATAGCTTCTCCAAGAGTCTCTGAGTCTTAGAGGAAGACCTGGAAAATAAGGCTGCAAGACAGGGTTCTCATAACTTTCTGTAGGCCGCTCCCACTGCCCCCTGAATAATAATTACAGATGTGTTTGTGGCCTCCTAGAGAAAAAGGGCTGGTTTTTGGAGCATAGCATTTGTTCAAGGTTTGTTGAATGAGTGACTATGATAAAGGTTACTTATAGTTGTTCAACTCTTTGCAACCCTATGGACACTTTCCTGCCAGGCTCCTCTGTCCCTGGAATTCTCCCAGCAAGAATACTGGAGTGCATAATCTTACCTTTCTCCAGGGGATCTTCCTGACCCAGGAATCAAACTCGGGTCACCTGTATTGTAGGCAGATTTCTTCACCTTCTGAGCCACCAAGGAAGCCTAGCTGCCCACTAAAATAGGGATTTTCAGGCTTCACATAGGTTCAAGATAAACCCAATCTGTTAAAAACTTAACCAGAATTCACCACCAAATTTTTGTTGTTTTGCTTTTTACATTCAGGCTCAAAAGAAAAAAAAATTTAAGACAAAATGAGAGACCAGCTACCATAAGTACTATTTCTATGCCTGCTACCTCTAGCACTTTCACTGGAGTTAAATAAGTCCCCTTCATTGTCCTAATATTCTACAATTTCCAAATTGTAGAAGGAAAATTGACATTCCGTATGGTAGTCCTAAAATGTAAACTATTTGAACAAGAATGGACAAAATCTCCCATGAAATTACAAATTAAAGTGAAAAATATTCAACAAAAGTTAAAAGGGTTTCTAATCACATTCTTTCTCAAATTCCAGAATTCCCTTATCTTGAATGCTGAAATTTGATGGTTCTGTACTATGTTACAAAACTTACTAATACGTCATACTTCAAACTAATGGAAATTCAAGGATAGGTTGGATTTGGTTGTTTCTTGTTATTGTGACATTTCCCCTCACCTCCCACCACCCCAATGAATTCACTTACAACATACTTTATAATAGCATGTTCAAAGAAAATTCTTGAAAGTTTTCAAAAGAAATAGCATTTGCCACATCTTTTTTTTTTTAACTCTGGAATAGAAAAATTAATATGATTTCCTGGTCCTGTGTCTCCTACCCACAGTAGCATTAAATAAAATACATATAGAGACTTGTTCATAATTTCTTGCTGTTTGGTTTATTTAGTATTTCTATAAAGGAAAAAATGTTTGAAGGCTCAAGGGTCTTATTTATAAAATACAGGAAAAGGAAGAAATATGTGTTGAGTAAACCCAAGTTGTCCCGAGGGCATTATTGCTATAGCTTTCCAAAAGAGAAAGTGGTACTTAAAAGTAGTAATTCCTAATATTTCCCCCAGACTACACCTTTGTAATTCAGATGAACTCTGAACTGAGACTCTTTGCATCTCATTTTCTCATCAGGTTTTTATTATAGCCAACAAAACTTTCACTGGTGAATTACTTCCCTTCTCTGGGTTTCACCAGACTCCTATAATGTCTGTGCTAACTAAAATAACGAAATGGTTTTTAACTAAGATTTTGGGATTAGAAAAAAAGGGATAAAAAGATGACACTAGAGCCTTCTCATCTCTATACTAACCAAAATATGGTTTTCTAATCCGTTTTCTTGTCCCCTACTCCAAAACAACCAGAAATAAAAGATGGAAATGCCACTTGGCTTGAAATTCCATTTAAAATTATATAAAGATTTCTCTTTTAAGTTCTCTGAAATACAAGACATTTCCACAAGAAATGCGGACAAGTTAGTCTTAAATCCATGGCTCACAGAGGACTTAGTGTAGTAAATAAATGCTTTAAAATGTAGTCAAGGCATTGAGAAATGGCGCCTAGGCCAGAAGTGCCGACATAAAAAGTGATTTTGTTTGTTGCCAAGTGTTATTATGTCACTTATTCATAGGAATTACATTTAATATTTACTGTGTATCAGGTATAAAACCCATTCTTGCTCTCAAAGAACTTATAATTTAGTTGAGAAGCCAGAAATTTTACCGGGATTTTTTAAAAGAAAACAGTGGTAGGAGACATGTAATTAAATGTTAAACTATGTGATACAGATGCTAAGTGATCTAGGAGATAAAAGAAAGAGAAAGACTGCTATTACATTTAATATTTACTGTGTATCAGGTATAAAACCCATTCTTGCTCTCAAAGAACTTATAATTTAGTTGAGAAGCCAGAAATTTTACCGGGATTTTTTAAAAGAAAACAGTGGTAGGAGACATGTAATTAAATGTTAAACTATGTGATACAGATGCTAAGTGATCTAGGAGATAAAAGAAAGAGAAAGACTGCTGAGGGTTGGGACTGCCAAGAGCATATATTTTCAATAAACCCTTAGAATGATGCAATTTTAAAAGTTGTAATTGCTGCTAGTTTATACTTTTAGCATTTACATGATTCACTATTGCTTTCCAACCAGGAGATGTTCAAAAAAGTATAAACACGCAACAGTTGAGACTTGGCAGGAGACATATCTTCAGAATCTCCCTGGGTTTGCTAATGAGAGAAAAAGACATACTTTCTTGTTGGAAAACAGACGTAAGAATTAAGTGGATTTTGTATGGGGAATATGAGATTTAATAAACAGGAATACAGAACTCTGGCTGTAATTTTTGGTATGTTTTGTTTCTATTAAACATTTTTCTTCTTGCTAAACAAATTCTAAGTTTTGGAGTTGAGTCAAGCTCAAAAAAAATTTTTTTTAATTTTTAAAAATCTATTTTCACGATCTATTTTCTTTCTTAAGAAAGGTGGTCTAGAAGTGCAAGCTACAGTCTCAAGGAAATGAGAATTTTCTAATTCCTAAAAAACGAAGGGGCAGGTGGGGGTGTAGAGGACGTTTAGCATCCTTTAAAATTGAGGCATCTGTCTGCACAGCAAATTTATCTTTTGAAATTACGAAACTTCAAGTGTGCATTTATACTCTTGGTCTTAAAATGCTTTTTACTTCAGTAGTCTAGCAAAGATCTTGGTCTCTTTGTGTTTCTTACCTTTTTAAATCTTTGCCATCAGACAATTTGAGCTAAATTAGATGTGTTATAACAGAGTTTTAACTGCTAAAATAGAGGCATGTCTCATCTTGTGTTTTGAGTAAGTTTAGTCAAGTTCAGAGCATTATAGCATTTTTTTTTCTCCATACTTGATTGCCTTCTGGGTCTTCCCAAGAAATATCAGTTATTTTCCCAATTCTAAGAAGAACTCTTTCATAATAGTATACAACCAGGCAAAAGAGCACACTCGTGTTTCCTTAAGGGGAGGAAACCAGCAACAATGTGAGATAATTAAATTTAGCTGCAGAAATCTCTTCTTTGAAACGTTCTAATCAAGACTTCAAGCTTTCTGAGTGTGTGTGAGCTTTATTCTTCAATTCTTCCTGGTCCCGGTTTTGCATTTCTAATGAAAGTGAACTGACAAAGCGGCAAAGTGGTCTAAGGAGCAAAACAAAGCCAACAAGCAGGCTTCTGGTGCGCCAAGATTAATCAATATTCCAGAAACCTCGGGTTTCTCCCCTCCTTCCCTGTGGTGTTTTCATTTTTCCCCACTCCCCCTTTCCCGGGCACAGACTCCGCCCCTTTTCTTAAGTTGCCCTGATAGTAATTTGCAGTTTCAGAGCACATGCACGCCTTGCTCGCAGCGTTCTGTTGCTCTGCCGTACCTGCTGGGAATTCACCTTGTCATTGCCTGGGGTATCCTCCACCCGTTACAAAATCCGAAAAAGGTAAGTCTGACGTCCTGTATTCCTGCTGGGCTTAATTTCTCATTCCATTTCTCTGCCCCTGTATTTTGTTTCCCAGGCAGAGGAGTAGCGAGAGTAAAAGCTAGCCATTTTGGTAGATAAAGTCCATGTTAGTGATTTAATGCAAGGAGCGTGTGGTGTCTATTTACGCCGCGTCCTCTCTTAATTTGGAGTTGAGTCATTCAGGGTGGATTGGGGGCAGATTGTGGTTCCGGCGCTAGAAAAGAATCAAGGCTGAGCTGGTCTGTTTAAAAGTGACTGGTAAAGGGAATGAGAGATCAGTAGAGGGGAAAAAAATCTGGTCTCTCGCGTTTTCTCTGCCTTACTTCTCCCTAAACGTTTAATCTGCTGTGAAGTCTTGAACGACCTGTACGTCTTATTACCACTGACCCCAACCTGCAGTTTTATTTCAAAGTCAAAGCTGTTAGGGCTGTTTCCCCCACCCGCCCCGCACTTGAATTTGCCAAAAGCTTCCGAGGAGTCCCTCGCTTTCTAGTTACTTCCCCCACGGACGCACACGCTGGCTGTTCGCCAGATACACACGTCCACAGGCACCACTGCTTTTTACTTGGATTTATTGTGGGAAAGGTTATGGATTAGAAAACAGCAGGAGGAATTTCTTGATCTTTCAAAAGAGCTGATTTCTACCAAGGGGAGATTTACTTAGATATATTTGAATAACCTAGGAGCATTTTAAAGAAACTGGAAACCACACTAACTGTAATGTTTGGAATGAAAATTGGACTCATCTCTTCATCTGTTGTAGAAATCCTAAATTTTAAAATACAGAGAAGTGGGTGATAGTTTCCTTAGAAGACTTCAGCATGTTTGCCGCAAAGATACATGCTACTTTGTACTTCTACTTGTGACAGAAATGTAAATGAATTATGATTTCAGATCATTTATAAATGTGCCCAGCCCACTTTGCTCATTTCGTGAAAAAAGCTAAAAAGGTTGCCATGTGAAAGAGTCATTCTTTCTCAGGGCCTGTGGGTAGTTGTGTTCTTTTCATAAGCATATTTACCATTGAATGTTATCATGACTTTTTTCTTAATGAAGAAAATAGTTACTTTATTATATATAACAGAAACCTGACTGAAATCACATCTTAATTCATTTTATTGAGCTAGTTATGTCTTTGCCATGTATACGACATAAGCCATTAAGTATAGTTATTGAGCGTTTCCTGTGCATTTAATTCAGTTGGACACTTATTGAGGGTGAATCCTGCGTAAGGCGCCCAGCTAGGTTCCAGGGGATCGGGTTGGGATAGGTGTTGTTCCGTCACACCCAGCTCTGATGAGCCCTTTCATAGCTTCACTGGAGAGGGAAGGACAAATTTTTAAAAATGTAACACAAGTTCCTGCCCATATGTTCTGGATTTATGCACATGTCTTACACGTGGTTCAGTAAGATATCTACATCTGAGCCCTGAGGTCTGGCATTGCCGCTCTCCAGTCCTTGATTCCTAGTGAGATCATGCAGTTTGCCAGCTTTCCCTGGTGTGAGGCAACCCTGATTTTTCACCCCTGGAGGCTGTAACTCTTGTCTCTTTCTCTCCTGTCTAGTTGTGTTCTTTAACACCAAAGAGGACTGGCTTTCTGGGGCTGATTTCGTGACATTGACGTTCAAAGCAGAGACACTCTAGAGAAGTAAAATATGACCAAAAGCAATGGAGAAGAGGCCAGGCTGGGAGGCAGAATGGAGAGATTCCAGCAAGGGGTCCGTAAACGCACACTCTTGGCCAAGAAGAAAGTGCAGAACATCACAAAGGAGGACGTTAAAAGTTACCTATTTCGGAATGCATTTGTGCTGCTCACGGTCACTGCAGTCATTGTGGGTAAGTCATTTGATAATAAAACCCCCTTCCAAAAAAAAACACAACTGGATCTTGTTTCTCTGGGGCATCTGACTGCCTGGGAAAATTATCAGATGAACTGATTGTAGGTATTCAAAAGGACCGCCCAGGCTTTCCTCTGAATTGGAAGATTCTTTTTTTTCCCCTTTACATGACAGTCTGTTGGCACGTTTGGGACTTTGATAAACATGTGGGAATCTGAAGAAACATCCTTAGGCATTATGCAAATCAATTGATTGTGTAGAGAAGGGAAATAAGTCAAATGTTTTTCCATCTTATGTAAGAATAAAAGAGGATAATTTAATCATTAGGCCTGAGCGAATAACAATAAAAACAAGCAAGCACAGTAGATCTGGCCAAAATGTGATCGTTATACAATGTAACTTTCATTTAAAACTAATTTACACAATTAGTATACCCAAATTGAGGCGCAGGTCCCTGATAGTAATTATATTCTAACTGATGCTGACTTGAAGCTGAGTATCAACTCTTAGACTTAGAATCTTTTTTGTTTGCACTCTCTCTCATCCAGTGGCTGGGAATGGTAAATTTTGGAAAATGTTAACACAGATCTCTTATTCATTCATTGCCTCTAAGTGCCTGACACTCTTTTGAAACATTTTAGCCTCTTACTAATTTAGCATTGTTGACATCAATCTGTACAAATAAAGCATTATTGTTTTGCTTGATTTATTGTTATCTGAAATTACAGTTCGTTACTTGTGGGTAGCATTAAGTGAAGTCGCTCAGTCGTGTCCGACTCTTTGCGACCCCGTGGACTGTAGCCCTCCAGGCTCCTCCGTCCATGGGATTCTCCAGGCAAGAATACTGGAGTGGGTTGCCATTTCCTTCTCCAGGGGATCTTTTGACCCAGGGATCGAACCCAGGTCTCCCGCATTGCGGGCAGATGCTTTAACCTCTGAGCCACCAGTGGGTAGCATTAATCTTCCTTTAAAATGTAGTTGAAGAAACTCCATACTTGGGATTTTTGACTGACCCAATATAAAAGTCCTTAGGCTAGTAAACAGACGAGCCAATGCCATGCTGTTAAAAAACAAACAGACAAACAAACAAAGCTTAAATCTGCCACCAGAAGAGGTTTTAATCTCTAACTTGAAGCTTGCTAAAATCTCCATCAAATATAAGAGGTAATGACAAAACAACTAAGAAATTCTGTAGCATGTAAATATAATTATAACTTTATCCCCCCAAATGGGATTCTTAGATCACAGACAAATATGAATATAGCAGAAGAGTAGTTTGTCACAAGACTTTAGATACATTCCATTTCAGTATCATTGGCTTCTTTTAGTAACTGTTGTTGATTAATGAGCGTTCAATTAATCCTAGAGATGTTCCAAGGGAAAGTGTCTTGACTGGCTAGGAGAAGTAATGGCTTTCTTTAGGTTGCCAGGTTTGAGTACCTTCCTGGAAGAGGTATTTCAGTGCTGTGTCACTGTCTTGGAAGTTGATGTAAAATACATTATTTTCAATGAATTACTGTCATTGTCAAGTCAACTAATAGCTGCATAATACTCACAGTGAACATTTATACAGCACTGTGCCAGCTACTTTCTAGGTGTTTTGCTTCTATTAGCTCACTTAATCTGTAAACAAACCTGTGAAGACTGTGGATTGGTATGATTACTCTGGTCTTCGTTTTATAGTTGAGGAGACTGAGCGTGGAGAGATCAAGCAACTTGGCCAACATCACACAGCTAATAAATGTTAGAGCTGGAAGTGACACTCAGGCTGTCCAGAGCCAGAGGTGATTTCTCTTAACTACTCTGCCATCTTGCCTCTCTGCTCTTCTGACTAGTTTATATCTTACGAGAGTTGCCAGGAAGAAAAATGCTGCCCCGTCTTGGTAGAAGCCAGTTACCAAGCAATGCTAGATTCATTCACATAGCCTTGTAATTTTGCTATATGATTTACTCAGTTAAATACAGCAGAAAACATATAATTCTCCTACAAATGATTAAGCTGCATCCCTATCATTAATTTAACAAATACCCATTTATTTTGTAACCCTATCCATATAATAATAGAGCTTAGTGATCCTGGTGTATGTTTGGAAAAGAGGTAGACACACTGATTCAAAATGGTGTTCTAAACACAAGAGTTCAATTTCTACAACAGAAGTGTTTCATTTAAAGAATAGAGAAATAAAAAGTGATAAAAACCTGAGCATGAAAAGCCGATTGATGGAGAAGGAAGTTCTTCAGTGACTAAAAAGAAATAAAATCTCTAATAGAAGGAAGATAATCCCAGATTTAAAAGTCCATTTTCTCTTTAAGTTCTGGGATCATTTCCTAGCCCAATGAGGCGTTCCTACAATTTGTGAGATTTGTGATGAGTTGGCTGAGCTGGGGTAGATAGCTTGGCAGGTTGCCCTCGGTGTTGGCTTTACTAATGGAAACTGAGGAGGTAGAAGTAAGGAGAAGAAGCCACTAACAAAGAAACAAATAAAAAGAGCTCATTGACAGTCCGAGAGACCACTGAGTCTACACCGAAGACTTGGAATCTCAATTTAGTAACAAACAGATTTAGGAAAGAAGGAAGAAGCTTCGGTTATCTCTTGGTGCCTCTTCCATTGAGTGAAAACATGAATTTAGCTTGTCACTGGTACATGTCTACATCAACCTTAAAGAAATATTAGGAAAAGGACATGTCTGTGCATGTCTGCTCAAATTTATTTGCTGCAGCCTAAGAAAAGACTGGGAAGTTGCTAGGAAGAAAGAAGAAAATAGTTTCTTTCCCCAAAGATGAAATGAGACAAAAGAACTATAGCTATTACTTAGTTTTTGAATTCTTAGGTCTTGGTTGCTTTTACTAAGAAAGCGTGGAAAAACCTACATACTGGGGTGAACTTTTTATCCCAATCTATTTTATCTTTTTGAAATAAAGTAAATGTTAATTTAGTGTGTGGAAATAGAAACTAGAAAAAGAGAGGGAGAGTAGAGACATGTAAATCCATAGCTCAAAAAAGTAGAGAATTATTAATATTTCCATAGCAATTCCTCTACAAACACAGGCATAGAACTACATGAACAATTTGATGTCATTTCTAAGTGATATCAAAAGTCTGGAACGTGCCAAGTTGCAAAGCCCATGTAACAGGAGCAGGTTAGCAACCTAAGAGAAGGCAGCGCCGAGTGCTATATGTCTTTAGGATAGTTCATCATGAAAGCATTAGATGAAGTGTCTTCCCGGGCTATTGCAGACAGCTGTCTGACAAAAGCCATACTGAGAAGAGTGGTTCCTGTCCTTTCTCCAGGAAGCATTTTTTCATTTTCGGCTGTGGTCAGTTGTGTTCGAGTGACCTCAGACATCTCCCTGAAAGAAAGGAAAATCCTTTGTCATGTTACTCATTTCATGTACAGGGAATGAAGAGACAATAAAGTGAAATCTCAGGCCAAAGAATTGTGAAGAAGTGGGTCTTAAGATCAGCTTCAAGGGGAGGGAATCATTAAATAGAGTTGCAGAGAATTAGATGGTGGTTTTACCTGAGGAAGTTCACAAATACAGCACCTAGCACCTTTGTTTGCTGTTGGTCTTAAGACAGACAGACAGACACACACACACACAACGTTAATGTTTAGACTATTCCTTATGTGACTGTGAGAGAAATTGGTGACTTTTTAGGAAAGAAAACCTGCTGACTGAATGTGTATATTACATTTCCCACCATTCCCTGACACTCTTTGGCAATAAATTTCAACTGCACTAAAACTGAGTGCAGTTCAATAATATCTCTGAAAGGATATGCAAAAAATGAGCCACCATGACTGCCTCTTGGGGTAGAATTTGGGTAAGTGGGGAGTAGGATGGAAAGAATGTTACTTTATCCTATATAAGTTTTTATATAGTTTAAATATTTTAAGGGCTGATTAGCTCAGTTGGCTATGGCGTGATGCTAATACATGCTTTATACCACATTCACACATTACCCACTGTGATCTATTATTTGCTGAATAAATAAGTTAATCTTTTTAAAGATTCAGTGTTATTCAGTGATTTAACAAATATTGGATAGTGTATATCTGGCCCTGTGCTTTGAGATGAGGAGTCTCTGCCCTCCAGTCATTTAGTAGAAGAGATGGATGAAACATGAGATGACAAAGTGATATACAGCGTTCAGATATTGTAATAAGAGGAGTTTGTAGCATTCTTTAAAATAAGATCATATTTGTATATACAGTGCTGTATCATATATGAGGTCTTCCTGTGTTGGTACTTTAGAGATTCTGCTGTATTATTAACAACCACACTTGGAGCCCTAGATGTGCCACGTGGAATAATTTTTTTTTAAACTGTGACTTTTGATGAAGGATAGATCTGGATTCGTATGCCTGCTGTCTATAATCACTGTGTGAACCTAAATAAGGCGTTTAGCTATTCTGAAGTTTCAGTTTCCTCACCTATTGTTATATGTATAATATATATTGTGAACAGTTACATGGTGCCAAGCAGTGCTAGAATAAGCCAAGGAGGGAGGTATTTTTATTCTCATTTTATAGATGAGGAAATTGAAGGTCAGCCACAGTTGATGCACAGTTGATGCATTTTGACCACAGTTGATGCATTTTGACCATGTTTCAAACCCACCCTTCTGTCCCCAGTTCATATTCTTACCCACCACAGTGTTCTGGGTGCTCGTCTCTGCTCTCGGGAAATGTTCATTCTTGTTTTGTTACAACAGTTAACTAAGGATGTGCACTGGCACGTCAACATGAGGTGTGCGAAGGAGAGGTTGAGTCGACAGTCCAGAACAAGGGTCTGGTTGATTACATGTGAGCTGATTACATGTGCGCTGACAGAGAAAGTGGACTGCAGGTGAATCACCCGATTTCTGGTTCGGGTGCCTGAGTGGTAATGGTGCCACCTGTCGTGGTGGAATACAGGAAGAAGATGGGGAAAATAATAAGCTGAATTTTGGACATACTGAGTTTGAGATGCAGGCTGCCACTGCAATGGAGATATAGTGCAACAGGCTCACAGAGATTTGAATGGTAGCCTTACCATCTCCAGGCCCAGTGAAGACAGGCTCTGTCTTTGAAGGTAAATTAATAATGATCAGTGAATCAGGTTATTCTACAACATAAGCTACTCTGTAGGTGAGTCTATTCTGAGAGCAGTATTAACTCTAGGGCCCTTCTTTATGACTAGAGGCAGTAATCTCCCAGAAACACTGTAGTGGTATTCTGAGCCTCGGACATGTTACACAATATCCAATTGAGTCAGTTTAGCTCAACAGGTTCATCGATGCGGTGAACTATCAGCTGCTGCACAGTGACAGGTCTTGGGACCAAAGTAGCCAACTATTTGAGTTAGTGGCCCCCCTGCTGACACCTTCCACCTTACTAAGAGAAGGGCATCTCCTCTCCGGTTGAACAACAGGAATCCAAAGAATGGTGGATGGATTTCTGTTTCCTTCAACACTTCCTGGAAAAGAGAAGAAGAGAGAGAGCTTCCAGAAGCTTCAGGGAGGGTGGCTCCAGAGGCAGGCCCTCCCCTGGTGTTACCAAAGCCCAGCTATTTGTGGTCACACAACGGAGGCTCCCCGGGCAGAGGGCTGAACTTGAAGGGTTAGGCTTTCGGAGCTGAGAACCCCAATGCCCTGCTCTAGAGAAATGACACAGGGATTGAATATTAGGGACTATAATCTGAATTTTTTTTTTCTTTTTTATCTACTTTATCTTCTCCCCCAGGGAGCAGAACTATAGAAAAATTGTCAGGGACAGCAGTAGCAAATAAGTGACTTGCATTAGCTGAATTGATCCTAGCCCTCCCCATACCCCACCTTCTCTGCAAGCATTCCAGGGAGCTGCCTCCTGTCATGGGGACAGAGTCCAGGACTGGAGAGGGGAATGGATCAGAGCTATGGATTCTGGAGTCAGACACTTAGGGCTATGTCCCACTTCTGGAACTGAGCCTCTGTTTCCTTGCGTGTAAAATGGAATAATTATAACACCTCTCTGCCAAGATTTATATCCCAGTTCTGCCATTTACAACCTTGTAACCTTAAATCACTTCCTTAAATGCTTGGCAGACAGAGTGTCTGTAGGAACTGTCCACACTTTGCCTTTGCTTCCCATCTTTGCTATGGCATCAAGTGGAAATATGCACAGGTTTGATGATGCTACTTGGTCAGAGGACGGAGACCCAGGAATGAGGGAGGCCTGGGAGCTGGAAGCAGAGAAGTCAGTCACCTGGTTTAGGTCTGGAAGTGGCTTCTGTTTCCTTGGCTAGAGAAAAGAGCCAAGAGAGTTGTAGGAAGAGACCTAATAGTTGTTAAGGGCTCTGAGAGCAGAGACGAAAGCCTCAGAGTAAGTGACACCATCCTTATCTGTTCCTTATCTACCTGGCCTCTTGGGTCAAAGCAGAAAGCAATCTCCAGGCAACCGCTATCACTACACAGCTTGCTCAATGCAAGGAATACGTGACCGCCGAGGCCCCTCTCAGGAAAATGGCAAGTTGCTGGAAAAGTGGTTTCAATAAATGTTGTAACATACTCAGTAGCTCATTTTTGTTCCTAGCACTTGGGGACCCATCAGAGAGTCCATCGCCTCCCTGATTTCTCCTTTTCTCCAGCATTTGGGTGTCTTCCTTGTTGTTTAGTCACTAAGTCATGTCCAGCTCTTTTGCAACCCCATGGATTGTAGCCCGTCCAGCTCCTCAGTCCATGGGATCTCTCAGGCAAAAATACTGGAGTGGGTTGCCGTCTCCTCCTCCAAGGGATTTTCTTGACCCAGGGATCAAACCATGTCTTCTTCATTGGCTGGCAGATTCTTTACCATTGAGCCACCAAGGAAGCCCATTTTTGGTGTTGACTATTCATTAACTGTCACCCCCCATTGGAGTGGGGGCAGGAAAGATGAGGGGTTCTGGAAACTTGGAGAAAACGTTGCTGGTTTCTAACAGAGCTGGTAGAGGTTGTTTTGAAGTAGGGGTAAGGCTTAATGTTGTTCTAAGATTATCTGTAGGTTCTATTTTCTTTCTGTTAAATCAGATAAGGAGAAAACTGAGCAGGCAATTTCAAATCTGTTTCTGTTAAAAGCAGGCCATCAAATAAGTAGATATGTTCAGAACAGTTACCTGCAATAATAATACTACCTTCCATTTTTCTGCGTCACTTTACAGAGCGCTTTCTGTTTGCCCTCTATAGCAATGTAAGTCCATGGCCAGTTCATCCCCTCTTCTGATTACTATCTGGGAATGTCTGGAACACAGCTAGGAAAGTGCTAAGAATCTAAAGGTCCTGCTTACAGACCCTGCTCTGCCAGCAGCTCCCCTTATGATTTTTAAAAATGTTTATTTATTCTCTTTTCGGCTGTGCCCGGGCTTCATCGTTTCATGTGGCTACTCTCTGGTGGCAACGTGCAGGCTTCTCATTGCAATGGCTCCTCCTGTTGGGGAGCGTGGACTTTAGACCTTGTGGGCTCAGTAGTTGGGGCCCACAGGTTTGGTCGCTTTGTGGCATGTGGACTCCTCTCAGACCAGGGATCAAACCCATGTCCCCTGCATTGGCAGGAGGATTCTTAACCACTGAACCACCAGGGAAGTCCTCCCTTTATGATTTAAAACAAATCTCTGGTCCTCACAAATTCTCACCGTGCATGCATGCTAAGTGACTTCAGTCGTGTCCAATTCTTTGCGACCCTACGAACTGTAGCCTGCCAGGCTCCTCTATCCATAGAGATTCTCCAGGCAAGAATACTGGAGTGGGTTACCGTGCCCTCCTCCAGTGGATCTTCCCCACCCAGGGATCAAACCTGCATTTCTTACATCCCCTGCATTGGCAGGTGGGTTCTTTACCCCTAGAACCACCATCAGCAAAATACATTTGGACTAATGTCTGCTGCCAGCTCCACAATTCTATCATTTAAAGTCTAATTTGTCTTCCTCTAAAGCTATATATGAAATAAGATACAAGAGTGTTTGCAGCCCATGACTCTATATCATTGCAAGGACCTTTTGCCTGAACTCATGATCTCCCAACCCATTTGAGCCAGTCTCTCTAAACTAACAAGCAGCTGCCTTCGCTTGCTTTGCATTCTTGGCTGTCAAGTTCCTGACTCTGGGTAATGGCCAGTGTTTCCTAAGCAATATTCGAGGACACACGTGAGGCATACCTCTTCAGGAGTCACTTCCAGCCTTCCGTTTTCTGCTAACCTATCATAGGTCCGAGGATGAAAATTTCGGGTGTCTGTTTTTGCTGTAGAGTAAACAAGGTTGTGAAGAGCCTACGCTATTTGGAAGAGGCAACTGGAATTTAAGCCCCGTCTTTCCCAAGCTGTACATTCCAGGTGTTAGAGTTCTTGATATTTATGGAACACTGGGGTGCCATCATTCATCAGGTATTTGATCTGGCAGCGAGGTGAGCTGTATCATTGCTATGAGATGTGGAAACACAGAGAGCACTCCAGCACACAAAGTATTGCCATTGTACTGACTGAGGATAAAAATTATGAGTTTTATGTCAAGCTTCAGTGCAATCAAAGCAGCCCAGAACAGATTCCCCAGACCAAGAATATTCCCATCACTAGGCCCAATCAAAAATGTGCTCAAGTTATTTTGAAAGCAAAAAGAAAAGAATAAAACCCCCAAAAGTAGATAAAGAAAGTTATACCCTGGCTGAATTAAGGCAGGGTTTCCTCTGTGTAGCTTATCAAAGAGTTGAGGGTAAATTTAGGAGCAGCGAGATGAAAGGCACACTTGAATTTTGAATCTCAAGACTGAGTCCCTGTCTCCTGAGAGGACAGCTTCATTCTTCTTGGCCCCAAAGAGAGTTCTCCAGTTCTCCAGCAATGATTCCAGGCCACACACTGCTGTCTCTTCTCAGAGAGAAAACAACGGGCTCTTAATGACAGACTTTCTATTCAGAATCTTGTAAGACGAAGCTCATTTGTCTCTAATGAGAGTAGAGATGGACAATTACTGCCCTTCTCACCCTGAGATGATGGCCTCTGTGTTTAGATCCACTGCATCATTGGAAATTCCATCTTTAAGGCCAGAAAGGCAAAACCCCAGAGATCCATGTGTTTGTTGCTATCTTCATCGTGTTGATGAACGTGAAGACAAAGAAAGAAATTATGTCTTTTTAGAGATGCCTATGACCCTAGTTGGTTTTGATTTTTTTCTCTTATATTTTTTACTTTTGTCTTAGATTTGCTTTTTTAAGGCAAATGAAGTAGTTCTGTGCTAAAGTTGAGATTCAGTAAACTTGCCAGGGCTTTGTAATTTCTGGTATTGGGATGCTTTACACAACATGGTGGATGAGGAAAGAGCATACCTTTGCCAAGCTGTTGAGTCTCTGAGTCTTCAGTTCAGGGGTACTTGTAACTCCAGCTAATTGGGTGAATCGGCACATGAGCCTCAGATGACTGAGTTCAAAGTTTTTTCAGAGTCACTTCCTTGTCTCCAGAAAAAAGAGCCTTTGGTCAAAATGTGATCCACTCAACTATAAGTCTGAGCACAACTAGTGTCTCCTCTCCCCATGACCGAAGTTAAGTAAATTCATTATTAAAATAGATTGAGGACAAGCCGACCCAGACCCAGAATCTTTTAGAAAGATCTGGGCATCAAGCAGAAAATATGTAAAATAGAATTCCATCAGATTGCTTTTTGTAGTTGTGGACCATTTTTGTGTGTTTATTTTGTTATTTAACTTATGAAATAAATCACACTGCCCCATATTAAAAAGAACAGAAGTGAAATGAAAGTGCCACGGCCACCAAAACCCTCCTCCAGGGATCTAATTTGCTTTGTTATCAGTTTCCTCAGTGTATGTAGAGTGATTTTATGAGCATAAAAATAAATTCATATTGATTTATTTTAGTCTTTTTTTGTCATTTAACTTATGAAATAAATCACACTGCCCCATATTAAAAAGAACAGAAGTGAAATGAAAGTGCCACGGCCACCAAAACCCTCCTCCAGGGATCTAATTTGCTTTGTTATCAGTTTCCTCAGTGTATGTAGAGTGATTTTATGAGCATAAAAATAAATTCATATTGATTTATTTTAGTCTTTTCCAAATAGTAGCATGGTATATATAGCCCACTTCATACTTTGCTTTTTTTCACTTTGCAACATTCTTTGGATGTCATTCCTTACTGGCACATAAAGAGCCTCCATTCTTTCAGGGCTGCATTGTATGGGCAAATTATAATTCATTTAAACAGCCCCCAATGTAAAGCTTGTTTCCAGCTCTTCGAAATCATTTTTCAAATGGTATAATGAATTATCGTGGATGAAAGTTATTTTACCTTAGTAAAGTATGTCTATAGAATACATCCTTTACAGTGAAATTGCTGAGACTAAGGATATATGCATTTGTGATTTTGACAAATATGGATAACTTACACCTCATAGAGGTTGTTGGCATTTACTCTTTCAAATTGTGAGATTTGAAAGTTTTCCCAATGGGACTGCTGCCACAGGTAAAGATGAGTGGACTTTTATGTGGAGTGGCGAGCATGTGACACATAGCAAAGGCATAGGAGGAACTTGGAAATTTTTTAATATATTTTATTTTCAGTTTCTGCTCACAACTATATACGTACATGTGCTGTGCTTAGTCGCTCAGTCGTGTCCAACTCTTTGTGACCCTTTGGCCTGTAACCTGCCAGGCTCTTCTGTCCATGGGGATTCTCCAGGCAAGAAGACTGAAGTGAGTTGCCATGCCCTCCTCCAGGGATCTTCCCAACCCAGGGATTGAACCCAGGTCTCACACACTGCAGGCAGATTCTTTACCATCCGAGCCACCAGGGAAGCATATGTGTATATAGTTATGTAACTATAAAATACAATATATATAGTTATAAAATACAATATACATTTAAACCAGAAATAAAGGCAATAGATTCTGGTGATTATAGTTCCTATTTCTAAAGTAGAAGACTTCTCAAAAAGGACAATGGATTGGACATAGCCTGTGTTACTGCGAGTCACACCGCATTGGAAGCCATTCTGCTGTCCCTGGGACATTCTGTGCTCACTATGCATTTTGTTACTATGTACTGAGGCCTACTATGTGTCAGGAACTGTGACACGAATGGACCATCTAGTGATAAATAAATATTAGTCTCTGTCTTCAAAAAGAAGGAGAAAACATCAGGTTTTTCAGAACTCCAGGGTTCTTGCAATTCGCTTGGGTCCCAGGGCTGCACACCATGTGGATTTGAGTCTGCGTCTGTACCCTGCCTGGTGTCCGTCACCCACGGCTGGTTATCTGGGCACCATTGGTGGAATAAGGCTGGAACAGGTATTTCCCACCTCCAGCAACAGGAAATACCAAAGGACAAAACAATGAGCCAAGTCAGGGCCCAAATCTCTGAAGGATGTGGGAACTGAGGAGTGGGGGAGGGTCGAAAGGTTGACTCAACACAGGGCAGCTTCTCACCAGGAAATGCCTGCAAGTTTGGGCTAAAACAAAAGGCCAGGGAGCTGCAGACCCCCAGTCCCCCCACCCCCAGCAGGTAAACTGTCCATTATTGCCTTGGAGTCTTTATAAAAATAAGTTAATGGTGCTTTATGTCCAGCAGCTTCCTCCAGCTGACATAAGACCGGCCTCTAACATCTCCAAATGGATTGGCCACAGTCTAACAAATTTCCAAAACAGAAACTTTTATTCAATATCTCAAACTGTTGCGTACCTGCCATAACAGCCATAATGGCCAAATTGATAAAGCATTTTATGACTTACTACAAGTTTCATGTGCATTATCAAGGACTTTAGAATTCATTAGAAGAAACAAGATGAATTCATAAAGAAGCTAAGCTAATGCTCAGGACATTTAGCTGAGAATATTACAGTTCAAGATCTTAGATACTGGCTTTCTGATCTAGTTCTCCCATTTTTCAGATTAATGAAGAGGGCAAGGAGAGCAAAGAGATTATGTGACTTGAAGGTAGGAGCTGTGGAAATAGGAAGATCCAAGCCTATAACCCCATTTTGCCAACATCTCTTACTGGCTGTGTAATCCTGGGCAGACAGCTTATTCTTTCTAGGGTTCAGTCTCCCCGTCTATACAATGGTGATTCTAAGTCCTGTATGTCTGCTATGATGATTCAATCATTTAAGTGAAGTGTTTACTTGCATAATTTACTAACAGCATCTGAATTTCAGTCCATGATCTTGCTATTGCATCACACCTGCTGTTTTTCACACTCAAAAAAAATAAAAACAACCTCCCTTGTCAGAGTATTAGGGATTGAGAGCTATCATGCCTAGTTTGTGAATCTAGAAGTCAATCAAGAACCAGTTTCCCAAATCATGAGAGAAACCACGGTTTGGCAGACAGGAGATGTCTCGAAAGGCAGGCTCCTCTGTTCACACATCACAGTAAGGAATCAGATTCACTGTGGAGCGAAGTCATTCCTCTGTTCAGGAAATTGTTCAACAGCAGCTGAAGGGCAGGCCTAGAGACTTTACAGGTCAGACAAACCATTAATTACCCTGTGAAGCTTGCTTGTTGGTGTGGGGAGACTGATCTTGCTTTTAGCCAATAGAATGTGATGGATGCCACTCCTGTAATTTTACTACATCACACGTTGTTGTTGTTTAGTTGCTAAATTATGCCTGACTCTTTTTTGACCTCATGGACTGTAGCCTGCCAGTGTCCTCTGTCCATGGGATTTCCCAGACAAGAATACTGGAGTAGGTTGCTTTTTCCTTCTTGAGGGGGTCTTCCCAACCCAGGGATCGAACCTGCATCTCCTGAGTCTCCTGCATTGGCAAGTGGATTCTTAACCACTGAGCCACTCCGGAAGCCCAGATCATACTTTCAGTTCAGTTCAGTTCAGTCACTCAGTCGTGTCCAACTCTTTGTGACCCCATGAATCACAGCATGCCAGGCCTCCCTGTCCATCAGCAACTCCCGGAGTTTATTCAAACTCATGTCCATCGAGTCAGTGATGCCATCCAACCATTTTGTCCTCTGTCGTCCCCTTCTCCTGCCCCCAATCCCTCCCAGCATCAGGATCTTTTCCAATGAGTCAACTCTTCGCATGAGGTGGCCAAAGTACTGGAGTTTCAGCTTTAGCATCATTCCTTCCAAAGAACACCCAGGACTGATCTCCTTTAGAATGGACTGGTTGGATCTCCTTGCAGCCCAAGAGACTCTCAAGAGTCTTCTCCAACACCACAGTTCAAAAGCACCAATTCTTCGGCGCTCAGCCTTCTTCACAGTCCAACTCTCACATCCATACATGACCACAGGAAAAACCATAGCCTTGACTAGACGGACCTTAGTCGGCAAAGTAATGTCTCTGCTTTTGAATATGCTATCTAGGTTGGTCATAACTTTCCTTCCAAGGAGTACTCGTCTTTTAATTTCGTGTATCACCATCTGCAGTGATTTTGGAGCCCCAAAAGATAAAGTCTGACACTGTTTAGATTGTTGTAAACTTGAGGCAAAGTAGTGCTAATTTTTTGTTTGTGTGTGTGTTTGGGTTTTGTTTTGTTTTGCTACAAAAATGAAGAGACCGTAGCTGGGAAATAGTAGCATTTTGTACATAAAACCACTGGTGCACTATCAACTTCTATTGTTACTGCTACATCCTTGAATCATCTTATAGACAGCATGGTCTTTCTGGCTAAAGACCTACAGGCCAAGCCTTTTCTTGGTAGAAGTTTGAATGCGCTTTGACTGGTTTGCAGTGTAAATGCTTAAAGAGCTAGTTGGCTCATCTTGGTTGGGCTTTTGATAGTTTTCTTAAGCTGGCCTCAGAATGTGAGGTCCTCCTCTCAAGATCAATGCCACTGTCACCTTTAAATTCTCTTGACATCTGAGCCTTTAAGGGACATCATCTCTTTCTGAGAATTTTGCATTGTAAGTAATAATTCTAAAAGGCTTTCTACCAACTCTCCAAACAGAGTTTGGAGATAGGGCAGGAATCTTAGTAAAACTTTTGTTTCAAATTCCAGCATCCACCAAAACTTAAACTGGGCGACTTGATCTAGTTTACTTCTGATTGTGCCTCGTTCTTTTACTTTTAAATATGTTCTGACTTCTTAATGTTTTCAGTAATTTTTTCAGATTAGATATAGACCAAATTCTTAAAACAGGTCTTCAGCTTTTACTTGTGTGTGTTTGGCCTTCTTTTCACTCGATTCTTTGTGTACTTTCTGAGGTACCCAGGTGCATATTGTGTCTTAATTTAGAAAGTGAAGTGATATTTAATCTTCCAAAGAAGTATTTGTTATATAGACTTCCTAGGGAGAACAGTGAGCCCCTGAAGGACTCCCTTCTTGTGCTTTACACATTAAGAGAAAGAACTGAATATTTTTGAAAATGCATTTTTGTTCGTAGCAATTAACTATCTACAGTTAGTTTTCATCCCTGTAAACATCTTTGTTAATGTATTTCCTAGATTCTAGAAATCTTGTTAAAATACCAAAACAGGATGCTATAAGCCTACTGGCTGAGAATGAGTGATCTTGATATTGCTCATGACATCTGTGTATTACATAATGTCACCAGGATGCCAACTTTGCAAACTTTGCTTTGGCTCTGACCAGTCCTGTCAGGAAGTTCTTCTGGTTTTTATTGTTATTTCCGCAGAGTAATCAATAATAAAGGGTCTGTTTGTTTGCATTGAAGATCTGGTGGCCATTAAGGTCTTTATTAATTCTGGGAATATAGATCAATGTACTTAAGTAAGTGCCCACTAATGGAGCCCAGCTCTGCAGAGGCATTGAGTTGCTTTACCAAAGGGAAGCGGGCTCCCCCATCCCTCTCCCACTAACAAGTCAGAAGGACAGAGTGGCGAGGATGCTGAGACGTCTATGCATCAGGCTGTGAGAACATGTTTCAGAAAAGGCTTCATTTCTGTAATCAGAAACCTGAATTGCTTACCCACCAAAAGCCATCTTTGCGTGCAGACCATTTCCTCTTGATTTTGATGTTGATCGCTGGCTGACCTCACCACTCTGGCTTTACCTCTAACTGCCTGTCCCAGCAGAAAGCTGAAGAAAAAAATGTCTTTTGTTTCTTCATGTAACAAATGCATTGAAAACAACTAAATGTTAACTTCACTAATTCAATGAAATCTGTCCTCAACTTAAGCTCCATATTTAACCTAATTAGTTAACTTAATTCAAAATAGAATGAAAAGGTAGATAAAATATTGCTCTTTAAAGTAGTGTCATGACTATTTTTTCTAACACCAAAAACATTTTGTATTGGGATATCACCAATTAACAATGTTGTGATAGTTTCAGGTAAACAGCGAAAGGACTCAGCCATACAGACACGTGTATCCATTCTCCCCCAAACCCGCCAGTGACATGACTATTGAGAGGCCCTGAGTACAGCGTAGTGGGTGATGATCTGGGCCCTGGAGTTGGGTGTGAAGTCCAGCTCAGCCGCTCAGCTCACCTTGAAGAGCTTGACCGCTCATAAGGTGATCTACCTACACAGGTTTGTGGTTTTGGCAGTTTACCGACCTTGTCGATGACTGGGTCTTCATCTGAGATATAGGTGGTGCTAGTTGTGGCCTCCGTGGTATCTGTGCTTGTGAAAACATGGCATCTTGCACGTGCCCAAGACTGATATCATTAAGCGAGAGAATCTGAAGCATGTTTTCTTTTCATGTCTTTCCTACCTTTGTGTACTGATGGTTTCCAAGGATTAAAATGTCTGTCATGGAAGGAACAGGCAGGCTACTTTAATGAATAAATTCTATTTAAGTTTAGTTAAATCGTTCCATAAAAAAGGACTTGGTGTAACCATTTTAAAAACTGACTTGATACTAATAGCCATACTGTAGGACCTTCAGCAAGTCAGAGGATCTGTGGAAGGTTCCAAGATGTGCTGGGTACCTCTGCAGCATCTTCAGCAGATCAACGCTTAGTACTCACTTGCTTTTACGATTTAGAGATGCTTGAAGACCCAGAGGTCAGGTGCATTAGAGAACTGTCTTTAGGCAGGCTAAATGAAGAGAAGGTGCATGGAGCACTCAGAAAGAAAGAGGCTGGATACAGCTGAACTGGTTGTTGAGGGCGGAGTAGAATCAGTGTTGCCAATGGTTGGACTCTGGGGTATGGGACCAAATGTACCTAATATTTAGAAAGAATAATCCCTTCTTTCATCTACACTAGCTTGTCTCTTGTTCTCAGAACCTATATCATAAGTAGAGAAGTTATCTTGCCAATTTTTTTTCTAAATTATAATTTAAATTTTCTAAACTAGGCAGGATCCTACCTACCCTTGGAAATATTGTTGTATCAATACATAAGTAAATATACGAATTTAGAAATGAACTTGTAAAGCCAAGCTTTCTTAAATTGTTGCTTGAAGGATATCTAAAATTCCTACTAGCTTGGTATGGTCAAATTCCAGAAGACCAAAGTGAGTTTCTCATGTTTACTGTGCATATTTTTTGTTACAATTGAATGACCAGTGTTTAAGTGCATTTTAACAAAAGTCACAAAACATAATCAATACCAGTGTAAATTTGATTTGGAAGTAAGATAAAAATTTTAAATATTTATTTATTTACATACTTATAAGATAAAGCATTTAAATTAGTAACAACCTTTATATGAAACAGAAAAAAATAGAGATAACCAGAGCTTTTTATAATTCCTATCTGCTATTAATACTGCTGTATCAAATAATGCACAATGAAAACTGAAGTCAAATCCTTTACCCCAAACTAAGTTCCAGGAAGATTAAAGGTTCAATATTTTAAAACCAAGCAAACTATCAAAAAAGGAAAAATATATTAAAGATTTCTCAAACTTGGGAGGGAAATTAAAGTTTATAACTCTTGAAGAGATCATCTAATAAAAAAGATGTGTAGACATCTTTTTTGTATACAGATATACAGAATATCTATATATTTTAAGTAATAATATATGGCAAGTAAATTAGGAAAGTAGTTATAGTAAACGCCATTTTAAATACAGGCAGAGAGTAATTATCTCTATTACATAAAGAATATATACCAAATATACACACACATACATAAACTCTTAAACTATCAAAATGTAATAAATGCTTGATGAAAATACAATTGAAGGAATGGTCAAGATCACTAAATATTAAGTAAATTCAAAAGAAAACAAATATGCATACTATTTTCTCCCCTCATTCAAAAATTCTGCTTCTTTTAAACAATTTTTTATAATGCTCTCTGTTCCTAGAAGTATACGAAATAAGCCATCTCAATTCACTAATGAATTAAACTGCTGAGTTAACCCATTGTGAAAGCAGATTGATAGCATGAATTGAGGTAGTCATACGCTTTATTTTCTTCCAGTTTTATTGAGATATAATTGACATACAGCACCATATAAGTTTAAGATATACAGTGTGGGAATTCCCTGGCGACCCAATGGTTAAGACTCTTGAGCTTTCACTGCTGAGAGACAGGATTCAATATCTGGTCAGGAAACAAAGATTTCACAAGCTACACAGCTCGGCCCCATAACCCCCACAAAGATGTACAAGATAATAATTTGATTTATTGTTGTTCAGTCACTCAGTCGTGTCTGACTCTTTGCAACCCCATGGACTGCAGCACACCAGGCTTCCCTGTCTTTCATAATCTCGCAAAGTTTGCTCAAACTCATATCCATTGAGTCGGTGATGCCATCCAACCGTCTCATCCTCTGTCATCCCCCTCTCCTCCTGCCCTCAGTCTTTCCCAGCATCAGGGTCTCTTCACATCAGGTGGCCCAAGTATTGGAGCTTCAGTTTCAGCATCAGTCCTTCCAATGAATATTCAGGACTGATTTGCTTTGACTGGTTTGATCTCCTTCCATCATGAAATCACTATCACAATAAGTTTGGTGAACATCCATTATCTTATAGATACAAAAATTGAAGAAACAGAAAATTTTTTTTCCTTGTGGTAACTCAAAATTTACCCTTTTAACAGTTTTCATATATAAGTGCAGCAGTGTTAATTTATCATGTTGTCCATTACATCCCTAGTATTTCTTTGTCTCATGACTGGAAATTTGTACTTTTGACCACTTTCCTCTAATTCTCCTTCCGCCCACACCGTGCTTCGTGTAACAACAATTCTGATCTCATTTTCCATGAGTTTGTTTTGAAGTGAGATTGACCTACAACACTATGTTAGTTCCTGGTGTACAACATCAGTTCAGTTCAGTCACTCAGTCGTGTCTGACTCTTTGCAACCCCATGGATCACAGCACGCGAGGCCTCCTGTCCATCACCAACTCCCGGAGTTCACTCAGACTCATGTCCATCGAGTCAGTGATGCCATCCAGCCATCTCATCCTCGGTCGTCCCCTTCTCCTCCTGCCCCCAATCCCTCTCCGCATCAGAGTCTTTTCCAGTGAGTCAACTCTTCGCATGAGGTGGCCAAAGTACTGGAGTTTCAGCTTTAGCATCATTCCTTCCAAAGAACACCCAGGGCTGATCTCCTTCAGAATGGACTGGTTGGATCTCCTTGCAGTCCAAGGGACTCTCAAGAGTCTTCTCCAACACCACAGTTCAAAAGCATCAATTCTTTGGCACTCAGCTTTCTTCAGAGTCCAACTCTCACATCCATACATGACCACAGGAAAAACCATAGCCTTGACTAGACGGACCTTTGTTGGCAAAGTAATGTCTCTGCTTTTCAATATGCTATCTAGATATTTTCATACATTTATAAATGATCCTCATGGTAAGCCTAGTTACTATTTGTCATCCTACCAAAGATATTATATAATTATTGACTATATTACCCCACACTGTACATTTCATGCCCATGACTCATTTATTTGGTAACTGGAAGTTTATACATCTTAATCTCACTCACCTTAATCTCTCCTCTTCCCACCTGGTAGCCAGATTCTTTAACGCACAGGTTCCTTTTTCCTGAACCATGCTAAGCAAAATATTCCTAGATAAAAACTAGCCTTCATATATTCATAATGGAGTTTTTCATAAAGTAAAAAATGTGAAACAACAAAGTGACAACAACAAAAAAAATTAGGTACATTTTGATACAATCATTAGATCTGTTATCATGAGGCTTAAAAGTACTGTTTAATAGTAACCGTATATAGAAAAGTATTGTCTTCATGATTTCAATATATTTCACTCTGTATGGTAACATTCTGGGAGGAAACTCACAGAAGCACTAACAGTGGTTGTCTGCCCTACTGAAGAGGCAGGAGAATGAAATGTAGTCAGGAACAGGAGATCTGAATCCAAACTGCCTGGGCTTACCTCCCAGCTCTGCCACTTTAGTGACTGTTTAACTTTGATATGGAAGAGCTATTGAAATTGGGCATGTTTAAGTTCACTGTGATTAAATTTCTCTGTGGGTAAACTGGTGGTAAATTAGTACATAATTCCTGGGATTTTTTTTTTTTTTTTGAGGGTTAAATATACTAATACAGGTCAGGAAAGGAAGGAGAAGGAAATGGCAACCCACTCCGGTATTCTTGCCTGGAAAACCCCATGGACAGAGGAACCTGGCAAGATACAGTCTGTGGGGTCTCAAAAGAGTTGGATACTACTTAGTGACTAAATACAGGTAAGCACTTAACAGCAATGTTTAGCAAATAGTAAGATCTCAATAAGCATTAGCTTTTTGCTGTTTAAATGGCAAAGCAAATAAAGGCAGGGTTTTGCCTAGACTTTTCTACCTTTTCCCAATCAACTTTTCTGTATCAAACATGTTACTGTTATACTGAAGGAAAGCAATAAATATTTTTCTGAACGTCTTGAAGACTGGGTCAGCTGGATTTTCTAGTAAACATAGATTTAGCTCATAATTAAGATATCATAGATTCAGCTCATGATTGGGATATCACAGCATATAATCAAATGGATACTTCATTGCTGCTGGAATCCCAGAATTGAAATTGGAAGTTACAGTAACAACTGAAATGAACTTTGTGTCTCCTTTTATAAGAAGTTAGGATGGCTCAGTTTCCTTAAAGGAAAGATTGCTTCCTTTGGAAAAACTTGTGTCTACACAGTATTCACTTCCCCAACCTCTAGCCTCTAGACTACTCAGTACTTCTCTATAACTCACATGTTTTAGTAATAACAGGGCAAAATTTTCGAAAATATTTATAATAATGAAATAAGCACATTTTAGGGGTCGAGGGTTAGCAAACACCCTCTTCCAACAACAGAAGAGAAGACTGTACACATGGACATCACCAGACAGCCAACACTGAAATCAGATTGATTATATTCTTTGCAGCCAAAGATGGAAAAGCTCTATACAGTCAGCAAAAACAAGACCAGGAGCTGACTGTGGCTCAGATCATGAACTCCTTATTGTCAAATTCAGACTTGAAGAAAATAGGGAAAACCACTAGACCATTCAGGTATGACCTAAATCAAATCCCTTACGATTGTACATTGGAAGTGAGAAATAGATTTATGGGACTAGATATGATAGACAGTGCCTGATGAACTATGGATGGAGGTTCGTAACATTGTATAGGAGACAGGGATCAAGACCATGCCCAAGAAACAGAATTGCAAAAAAGCAAAATGGCTGTTTGAGGAGGCCTTACAAATAGCTGTGAAAAGAAGAGAAGTGAAAAGCAAAGGAGAAAAGGAAAGATATAAGCATCTGAATGCACAGTTCCAAAGAATAGCAAGAAGAGATAAGAAAGCCTTCTTCAGCAATCAATGCAAAGAGATAGAGGAAAACAACAGAATGGGAAAGACTAGAGATCTCTTCAAGAGAATTGGAGATACCAAGGGAACATTTCATGCAAAGATGGGCTCGATAAAGGATAGAAATGGTATGGACCTAACAGAAGCAGAAGATATTAAGAAGAGGTGGCAAGAATACACAGAAGAACTGTACAGAAAAGATCTTCACGACCCAGATAATCATGAGGATGTGATCACTAATCTAGAGCCAGACATCTTGGAATGTGAAGTCAAGTGGGCCTTAGAAAGCATCACTAAGAACAAAGCTAGTGGAGGTGATGGAATTCCAGTTGAGCTGTTTCAAATCCTGAAAGATGATGCTGTGAAAGTGCTGCACTCAATATGCCAGCAAATTTGGAAAACTCAGCAGTGGCCACAGGACTGGAAAAGGTCAGTTTTCATTCCAATTCCAAAGAAAGGCAATGCCAAAGAATGCTCAAACTACCGCACAATTGCACTCATCTCACACGCTAGTAAAGTAATGCTCAAAATTCTCCAAGCCAGGCTTCAGCAATATGTGAACCGTGAACTCCCTGATGTTCAAGCTGGTTTTAGAAAAGGCAGAGGAACCAGAGATCAAATTGCCAACATCCGCTGGATCATGGAAAAAGCAAGAGAGTTCCAGAAAAACATCTATTTCTGCTTTATTGACTATGCCAAAGCCTTTGACTGTGTGGATCACAATAAACTGTGGAAAATTCTGAAAGAGATGGGAATACCAGACCACCTGACCTGCCTCTTGAGAAATCTGTATGCAGGTCAGGAAGCAACAGTTAGAACTGGACATGGAACAACAGACTGGTTCCAAATAGGAAAAGGAGTACGTCAAGGCTGTATATTGTCACCCTGCTTATTTAACTTCTATGCAGAGTACATCATGAGAAACACTGGGCTGGAAGAAGCACAAGCTGGAATCAAGATTGCTGGGAGAAATATCAATAACCTTAGATATGCAGATGACACCACCCTTATGGCAGAAAGTGAAGAGGAACTAAAAAGCCTCTTGATAAAAGTGAAAGAGGAGAGTGAAAAACTTGGCTTAAAACTCAGCATTCAGAAAACTAAGATCATGGCATCTAGTCCCATCACTCATGGAAAATATATGGGGCAACAGTGGAAACAGTGACAGACTTTATTTTGGGGGGCTCCAAAATCGCTGCAGGTGGTGACTACAGCCATGAAATTGAAAGACGCTTGCTCCTTGGAAGAAAAGCTATGACCAACCTAGACAGCATATTAAAAAGCAGAGACATTACTTTGCCAACAAAGGTCTATCTAGTCAAGGCTATGGTTTTTCCAATAGTCATGTATGGATGTGAACGTTGGATTATAAAGAAAGCTGAGTGCCAACGAATTGATGCCTTTGAACTGTGGTGTTGGAGAAGACTCTTGAGAGTCCCTTGGACTGCAAGGAGATCCAACCAGTCCATCCTAGAGGAGATCAGTCCTGGGTGTTCATTGGAAGGACTGATGTTGAAGCTGAAACTCCAATCTTTTGGCCACCTGATGCGAAGAGCTGACTCATTTGAAAAGACTCTGATGCTGGGAAGGATTGAAGGTGGGGGCAGAACGGGACAACAGAGGATGATATGGTTGGATGGCATCACTGATTCAATGGACATGGGTTTGGGTAAACTCCGGGAGTTGGTGATGGACAGGGAGGCCTGGCATGCCGTGGTCCATGGGGTCTTGAAGTCAGACACGACTGAGCAACTGAACTAAACTGAACTGAGGTGGAGTCTGGAAAGTTAATTAGGGAAAGGGGAGAGGGAGTGAATTTATTCACTATATTTGTTAATTTCTAAACATTTCCAATGGTATCATGCATAATTTGATTTGCATATAAATTATTAAATATTTTAAAATTCTATTTATTTATTTTTGGCTCCACTGGGTCTTCATTGCTTCGCTTGACTTTCCTCTAGTTGTGGCAAGCGGGGGTTACACTCTAGTTGCAGAGTGCATGCTTCTCATTGCAGTGGCTTCTCATTGCAGAGCACAGGCTCTTGGGAGTGTGGGCTTCAGTAGTTGCAGCTCATGGACCTTAAAGTGTGGGCTCAGTAGGTGTGGTATACAGGCTTAGCTGCCCCTCAGCACATGGAATCTCCTGGACCAGGGATTGAACCGTCTCCCCTGCATTGGCAGACAGATTCTTAACCACCAGAGCACCACAGAGTACTTCATTTTGATATTTTTTAAAGTTCCAGGAGCAGAATCAAATTAAGGGAAAAATTGCTTTCTCTCTCCCCTATCATCCCCTAAGTTTTTCAGGGAAGATTTTTGGAAAAAGTGGTAATTTTGAAATCCTCTCTTGCCAGCAACTAGCAAGTCCAGGATAGTTGCCAAGGCAATATCAGGACCACGTAGACAAGAAAGTGTGGGGTTTAGATAGGGGGATGATGAAACTGGGTTCACAATGTGAGCAAGAGGAGTTTTGGGGATTTTTTGGTAAAAAATAAAATTATACTACCCTTTATAAATGGTTATGCCAGCAGTTCTAACATCTGTTGTTACAAAGGAACGTGAATATAATAATCCTTTTCCCCCTGTATTGCCTTGTATATGGGTACATCCTTTGTTTCCTAGATATGCCCCAGTCTTTATAACTTTGTCCTGGGCCATGTCAAAATTGGTTGCAAAGTAGACAAAGAAATTTTTCATTGGCTAAGACCAGGAACAATTTGTTTCTCTAACTTCTACCTGAAGCCCTGAATTCTGCCAGACCCTTTGAGATTATGGTTGAAAAGGCAGGCAACACTCCTTGCAGCAAAACAACACAAATATTTGCTGCTTAAATAAATTGATTCTTGTTAGACAGGCATGATCACCAGCCAAATTCTTGCATATTTTTCTAGGCTTGTTACACTTTCAAGAAAGACTCAACTTTTCTTCCTTGTTTTTCTTTTTCCTTCAGGTACAATCCTTGGATTTACCCTCCGACCATACAGAATGAGCTATCGGGAAGTCAAGTACTTCTCTTTTCCTGGGGAGCTACTGATGAGGATGCTACAGATGCTGGTGTTACCACTCATCATCTCCAGTCTTGTCACAGGTACCCTATGCAGTTTTGTTTTGATTTTTCATGTGTGCTTATTGCCAAAGATCGCTTAGAAAAACAAACGCTTTAGGTTTCTGCTGGATGCATGCTCTGTTCTAGAAAATAAAAGTCCCTTCAAAATGATGGAAAGGAGGCTTCAGTAATGCATGAATGATTATAACTCTCGTATTTTACCAATCACAAGAGGAAACGGATTTGAACCGCCACGTAATCTGGTCTGCCTCACTACGAAAGAGGCACCCTGCTAGACACTACACCACCAGCCTTCTCTGCCCACAGCGATGTAGTTGACAACAGCGTACAACAGGTCTGTTTTCTCACCCTCTTATCCCACCCAGATAACATCTGGTTGGACAGCCTATTAGCTATTGATGCAAGAATGCTTGTTCTCAGAGCCACCACGACTTGAGCGGGAGCCTTCTTGGAAGCCTCATCAAGAGGTAATGCCCACGACACACTCACCAACTCTCCTGCCACCAACACTGTATCTTTTCCTGGTGAACCCGCATGACTTCTCCATTGTCCCCCACCCCCGTTGCCTTTTACGCTGGTGGGAGAATGGGGAGGGGGTGGGAGATTTCCCCATCCAGACACTTTGTCAGTTGACACTTGGATTGTCGAGGCGTGGAAGCTTGGCAGGATAGGATTCTTATTCTCTATGAACGCGAAATAACGATTTACGCCTGCGTGGGAAACGGTTTAAGAATACATGTGATTGGTGAATACGAACAGAGCTAAAAGTTTCAGGAAAATGTTTCTGTACGTTCCTCCCTGCCCACTGTTCTCTTTCCCCACAGCACATCTCTGACTTGGAGAAGGAATATCCGTAGACACTACCCCCAGCAGGATGGTTTCTGGGTTTGTAGCTCAAGCCCAGACCTCAGGTATTACTAGCCCTGTTTTCTTTTCCGTCCTTGGCTTTCTGTCCACCCTTAGGCAGATCATTCTGTGAGCTGGCTCTCAGCATCTTTTCACCTCCCAGGGAGTTTGCAAGGATGTTTATAATCTCCTTTCAAGATCTCTGTGTAAAAAGACCTTCATAGAACAACTCAAAAGTCTTGAGGCAAGATTCTGACTGCTTCATGCCTTGGAGGGCTGGCCATTACTTGGAACAGAAACTACGTCAGTTTCTTTTTTTTNTCAGCATCTTTTCACCTCCCAGGGAGTTTGCAAGGATGTTTATAATCTCCTTTCAAGATCTCTGTGTAAAAAGACCTTCATAGAACAACTCAAAAGTCTTGAGGCAAGATTCTGACTGCTTCATGCCTTGGAGGGCTGGCCATTACTTGGAACAGAAACTACGTCAGTTTCTTTTTTTTTTTCTTTTTCCCAATGCCTTGCAGATCTCTGCTGGCTTCTACTTGGCAAGGTCTTCAAACAAGTGATTGCATGTACATAAAGCTCCCATTGGAGGATGAGTTGCCCATAAAACAGTTATGTAGACAGGATGATTTGGAGTACTTGTTTTTGAAATTGGTCTGGCCCATTGCTGACCAGAAGTAATCATAGCCAGCCACGATTCTTATCAGAGAAGCTACATTCATACTGAGGTGAGGGCACGTCCTCATTATGCATTTACTGCTGTTTTTCTGGAAGCAAGTTCTTGCAGCAAGCACTCGGAGGACAGAACTCATATCCACCATTTTGTTTAGTGGAACAGGGAGTCCCTTCCCACCACCCTATGGCTGGAGTCTGAATTGAGTACCTGCAGTTTTCCTGGATGCAAACTGAGGGTCCTGTGTTCCTTTACGCTCTCTCTTCAATGGTGAGGCCAGTGTTTAGAAGTTTCTGCTTTCTGATAATTGTGCTTTAAAAAAAACCCCACTATGTTACCCTTTATAAGAGGAGAGCCCTTGTTCAGTACAACTAGAGAAAATATTAGTTCCCTTTAGCAATCCTTTGAAGTAGAACTCCCTAGTGTTTTCTCATACTTAATACATCAACTTTGCTGCAGGAATAAGAGCTTTGGTTGAGTAATTTTTTCAGGGGAAAAAAACAACAACACTATGAGGCAGTCCCTCTGCTTGGTTAAAAAGAAACTGTGTGTAAACCTTGGAGAAATTATCAATATTTATGATACTAGTGTTAAAGAGAAAGGAATTTTAAACCTTGAACAACCAGTATAAAATGAACCTTAAAAGGTAACCTAATTGCAAGTTGGGGATGGCAGCACTCGGGACCATGAAAAGAGTCTCAGTTCTTTTCTAAGACTGTTAAGGCAAGGGACATAATTACATTTGCTAAAGATCTTTTCAAGGTGTTAGTCTCAAAGGAACAATTTCTAAGCTACATGATAATTTAGATACTTATGATCAATTGGAATGAATGATAGATTCAATAAAAATTTCTTTCATGATTCAAAGTGCTGTGATTCTAAGCCAAAGCAGCGTGTGATCCAGTGTAAATAAGAAGGTCCCCTTTTGCAAATTACACGTACACAAGAGGATCTCTGTGTGTGCTGGGAAGCATTACCGGAGAATGTGTTGAGAGAGGACAAAGTGAAGGCCCAATATTTTAGAATGGAAAAGCAAGCTCAAATGCCTCCAGTGACCAAGCAGGTGAGGGATCTTCATATATGAAGCTGTCCTTTCAGGCTCCTTTTTGTTTTCCTACTTGATAGAATCGTGGATACAGGGAAATATTTCTCTTCGGTGGGAGAGGTAGCAGGGATGAGTGTGATGATAAATGGAAAGCGACTGCAGAACAGTGTAGACAAAGGGAGGAAAGGAGGTGATTATGACCCAAAAACTGTCAACTCCATCCAGTTGTTGCAATGTGTCAATAAGGGCCAAATCTTCCAATTTTTCAAAAGAATCCAGAAATCCAAAAATTGATAAGAGCCTAGATTTTTTTAAATTTTATTTATTTTTGGCTGTGCTGAGTCTTTATTGCTCTGCACAGGCTTTCTTTAGTTGAAGTGAGCAGGCTTCTCATTGCAGTGGCTTCTCTTGTTGCGAAGCACAGGATCTAGAGCCTGGGCTAACTAGCTGTGGCACACAGGCTTAATAGCTCCACAGCATGTGGGATCTTCCTGGACCAGGGACTGAACCCATGTCTCTTGCATGGACAGGCAGATTCTTAACCACTGGGTCACTAGGGAAGTCCAGGAGCTAGATTTTTTTAAACACTGACATAGGTAACAGAACAAAACAGTGCAAGCCAAACAAAGCACATCTGCAGGCTCAGTCCAATACTTGCGCCACCAATACTGGGACTCAGGTTTCAGTGTCGATGCTATTAATTATAAGAACGCACTGATAGACTTGTGCATGCATCAGCCTATCGCCAGGTTTCATATGTTGCCTTATTCCACAGTTGGCAGTTCCTTGTCAAAGCTTAACTTAACGTGGAATCAGCTACTGAATGCCACTAAACAAGCAACTGTTGGAAAATCTCTCCATCTTCTGTGTTATAAATGTGTTGTGTCCTGGCCATGCTGGCCTTTTCGGCCCCCATCAGGAACACGAGAACTCAGCACTCTTTAAGTTCAAAAGTCAGTCCCAGGGTCTGTGCAGACAGAACTTGGAATGCACGAAACCCTTACTGCATTGCCTGCATTTGGCATTTTGTTTTAGAAGGTTCTGTGTGTTGTTTTTTCTTTAATTAGTTAATATATTTTAGGCTCTGCTGGGTCGTTGTTGCTGCACCGGCTTTTCTCTAGCTGTGGAGGAACCTTGGGTGCAGTGTGCAGGTTTCTCATTGTTGTGGGTTCTCTTGTGGAGCACGGGCTGTAGGTTGCATGAGCTTCCGTGGTTTTGGCAGGTGGGCTCAGTAGTTGCAGTTCCTGGGCCCTGGAGCGCAGGCTCAATGGCTGCGGTCACGGCTCTAGAGTGCATGGGCTTCAGCAGTTGTGTACACAGGCTCTAGAACACTGGGTCGGTAGTTGTGGTACATGGACTTAGTTGCTCCACGGCCGGTGGGATCTTCCTGGAGCAGGGATCCAACCTGCAACTCCTGCACCTGCAGGCAGATTCTTGACCGATGAGCCACTAGAGAAGCCTGGTTCTGTATGTTTTCAATCACATTTAAAGTCTGAGTGAACTCCAGGAGTTGGTGACGTACAGGGAGGCCTGGCGTGCTGCGATTCATGGGGTCGCAAAGAGTCAGACACGACTGAGTGACTGAGCTGAACTGAACTGAAGCTCTGAGAAATTTAAGTTAGATTTTCACGCTTGGAACATCCCTCTTGGTGAATTGTGGCACTAGAGACCGTGTAAGTCATGTTCTCCTTTTCTCAAATCTGAAATTTCAATCCTTCCTAACATCCTTGGTATGTATTAGCATTCCAGAAGCTGCCAGAGAGAAGCCGGGAGAAAGCCTAACGGCTAGATTTGTACTCAAGTACCTATTTTTTTGAACAAAAGGAATACATCTGTGCCAACGTACCAGACAATAAAATGGGGAGTTGGCACCAATTTCTATTGATTTGGTCAAGATAGGCAGCCAGACTAGATATTTCATGCCAGAAATATGAGTTGGTTTGACTGACTTAACCCTGATTAAATTCACTAGATAATAGTTAAACTCCATTTCAGGTTGCTCTGTGTAGACATAGCTACCACCTCACCTCCTCCTTACTTTGGATTCTTTTCAGAAAACTAGTGCTTTCTTTTCTCATTCTGAGTGTGCATTCCTTCTCAGTCTCCTGCCCTGCAAGAAATCTGTGTCTCCAGTTTTCTGGAAGGGGAAAGCATCCCTTTTGACAAACGATCTTCCACATCTGTAGACCTGTGAATTCAGTGAAATATAGAACTTCATTATAGGTGAAGCCAACAAGCTCCATTCAGCAAAAGCCTCCCTTACTTGAGAAAACAGAAGTAGAGACAGTGAATGGTGAACCTCAAAATATGGCCCCTTATTGTCAGAGAAAAGACAGCTACAAGAAGAACGATCTAAAGTTTTGTCATTTCATTTAATACAAGAGGGCAAGCAATGAGCTGGATGATTCTTGGTTCTTGGACATATGAAGGTTTTGTGAAGGTCTTGCAAAAATGAAAGCCAAAACACATAAGAAAAATTTATTATTTTAAATGATACATTGTCGTGACAGGGGTATCGCTGAGGCCTTGATGAAATACTCCAGGTGCTTATGTACAAGAAAAGGGAGAGTAGATTTCTTTCTTTTTTTCCCCTACACATACATTTCATTGAAGAAGGAAATATATCTGTCTGTGGTGGGAAGGAGTGTCTCTGAGCCTCCTTTTCATCCTCTGTAAAATGAATTCATTCATGGTATCTGTGTCATGGGTCTGTTCTGAGGATTTATGCTTGGCACACAGTTTAGTTCAGTTCAGCTCGGTTGTGTCCCACTCTTTGTGACCCCATGGACTGCAGCACGCCAGACTCCTTGTTCATCACCAGCTCCTGGAGTTCATCCAAACCCATGTCCATTGAGTCGGTGATGCTATCCAACCATCTCATCCTCTGTCGTCCCCTTTTCCTCCCGCCTTCAATCTTTCCCAGCATCAGGGTCTTTCCAAATGAGGTAGCTCTTCGCATCAGGTGGCCAAAGGATTGGAGTTTCAGCTTCAACATCAGTCCTTCCAATGAATATTCAGGACTGATTTCCTTTAGGATGAACTGGTTGGATCTCCTTGCAGTCCAAGGGGCTCTCAAGAGTCTTCTCCAACCCCACAGTTCAAAAGCAGCAATTCTTTGGTGCTCAGCTTTCTTTATAGTCCAACTCTCACATCCATGCATGACTACTGGAAAAACCATAGGCTTGACTAGANTCCAAACCCATGTCCATTGAGTCGGTGATGCTATCCAACCATCTCATCCTCTGTCGTCCCCTTTTCCTCCCGCCTTCAATCTTTCCCAGCATCAGGGTCTTTCCAAATGAGGTAGCTCTTCGCATCAGGTGGCCAAAGGATTGGAGTTTCAGCTTCAACATCAGTCCTTCCAATGAATATTCAGGACTGATTTCCTTTAGGATGAACTGGTTGGATCTCCTTGCAGTCCAAGGGGCTCTCAAGAGTCTTCTCCAACCCCACAGTTCAAAAGCAGCAATTCTTTGGTGCTCAGCTTTCTTTATAGTCCAACTCTCACATCCATGCATGACTACTGGAAAAACCATAGGCTTGACTAGACGGACTTTTGTTGACAAAGTAATGTCTCTGCTTTTTAATATGCTGTCTAGGTTGTACATGCTCAGTTACTGGTAGCTACTGGTGGTAAGGACAGCAGCAGTAAGAGCTGTCCTGGTCCACAGAGTATGAGTGAAAATTCTAGAACAAGAAGAGAGAGCTTCAGCTCAGGGGCATGTAACTAAGCCTCCAGATTCCTTACATTTTATTTGTCTGTGGTCTTCACAGTGATCATTTTCCTATTAAAGGTTGATTAAAGAAACCATGAAGTTAATCGAGTAGCAACTGGGAGCCCAGGAGAATTCCTTCCTGTCCACTGGAAGGGATTGGTTTCTGCCCTGCAATGTGGGACGGGATGACCTTATTACTGCTGCATCATTCTAAATACTATCATTGGTTATACAACTGCCCAGTCCTTACTGAGCAACGAGGCCCCAGTGTGCAGCACCCTGGAATCCACAGGGCAGCAAAGTCTACTTGCTGCTTATATGCCACAAGCGGAGCCTTCCTGGCTAATCAAAAGTTGGACAAGCGGAGTCTGTCTCGACACAATGCTTGGCAGCCTAGAAACAAGCCACCCAGAAAGCAACTTCGGCCCAGTTCATTTGAAGCCAGCAGGTTGGCCTCACTTCATTTTCTCTCTAGATCTGTTGACAAACATGGGGAGGGAGGCTGAATTACATCCACAGAGACAGAGAGATTGTAAGATATAATAAGAAGACCCACCTGAGGGCTGAAGAGAGCATCTGGCTTTTTTATTTTTTATTTTTTTTTGCATCCTGTAGAAAGGAAATCTGGGAAACTAAATGCTTTTTATTTATTTTTAGTGGATTTGGGTTTTCTTAAAAGGTAGACCAAATTATTTAAGTCTAGCTGTCCCAGAAAATATCTACCTTTCCATCAGAAATAATTTCATTCAATAAGCACTTGAATTTTTTTTTTTAATGTACCAGACATTTTTCTAGGACATGAAGATGACACAGAACTTCCCCGGCAGTCCAGTGGTTAAGCCTCTCACTTCCACTGCAGGGGGTACAGGTTCGATCCCTGGTCGCCGAAGTAGGATCACATATGCTTCGAGGCACAGCCAAAAAAAAAATTTTTTTTTTTAATGAGGAAGACAAAACCCCTGACTTAAGGAGTTCAGAGTCTGGTGAGAGACTTGCAGTGGCAGTGTCATGGATGGGGACAGTGACACAGGAGATTAGGTCCCTCTGAGCTGGACGGCAAGGAGAGGACGTGCAGTCCAGCGGCCAGCGAGGAGGAGTCCAGGGAGGGACAAAGAGGCCAGCTGTACTCCCCAGGTCTCAGGCTCGCTAGTCAGGAAGCGACTCTACCTAGACTTGCAGTGGCAGTGTCATGGATGGGGACAGTGACACAGGAGATTAGGTCCCTCTGAGCTGGACGGCAAGGAGAGGACGTGCAGTCCAGCGGCCAGCGAGGAGGAGTCCAGGGAGGGACAAAGAGGCCAGCTGTACTCCCCAGGTCTCAGGCTCGCTAGTCAGGAAGCGACTCTACCAGCAGACAAGAAGCTGTTTAGCTTGTTGTTCTTACACTTGGCTCACCATTAAATGCTGCAAGAGCCGGAGGTTGGGCCCTGGGCAGCTCCCAGCAAAAGTAACCCTGGGATGTGTGGCCTCACAGAGGGAAGAGGCACCTGACGGGGTTTCAGCCACAGAAACTCCCTCTGGGAGCAGAGCCTCTCGGCTCTCAGTCGGGGGGCGCAGGAGATTAGGTTCCTCTGAGCTGGATGGCAGGCAAAGGACGTGCTGTGCAGTCCAGCGCCCAGAGTGGCAGCCCCCTGCTCTGCACCCTGCAAGGGGGCCTGCAGCCACTGCCTGAAAGTTTTGTGCGTCCATAGTTCAAGCTTAAGTTGAACTTGTCTCCTGTGAGGTCCAGGGAGAAACAGACGATGGCAGTTTGGACGGTGTCAGGAAAGCACCTGGGCACAGTCTAGAATTTTTCTGCCAGTTCTTCTCAGGTGCCTAGTCCTCCTAGGCCCTTCACCAGCCTGGCTGCCTGCCACGACCCCTTGTGTTCCCAGAGTTGAACCCAGTGCTCCAGGTGTCACATGACCAGGTCGGGGCAGTCACCAGACCCAGTCCTCTGCTCATACCGACTGGGTTGGGTCAGCTGTCATCAGTTGCAACAGACCCCTGGCTCAGAGGAGTTGAGCCTATGGTCACCTAACCCCTCAGAAATGAAGTTTGTGGAGAAGCTTTTGTGGTAAAAATCGAACAGTTCTTGAAAAATCGGAAGCCCCAGGCTCAAGGCTTTCCTAGAAAGTTTAGGCTCCTATGACTTGGAAATTCTCTGTGAAATTTCAGCAGCTTCAAGGTAGGTAGCCTACTGTTTTGATCAGTTCCAGCCTGTAAGACATTTTTGAAAGTTTCTTTAATAAATTTAAAAAAAAAAAAGATTTAAAGCTTCTTTTAAAGTTAAATTAGATGGCTGGATGGCATCACTGACTCGATGGACGTGAGCGAGTTTGAGTGAACTCCGGGAGTTGGTGATGGACAGGGAGGCCTGGCGTTCTGCAATTCATGGGGTCGCAAAGAGTCAGACACGACTGAGCTACTGAACTGAACTGAACTGATTCTCTAAGAAAAATAAGATCCCCAACCCCCCCACCAGA
>SJYX01021244.1:139787-222259 GCA_006410675.1 Oreotragus oreotragus | reverse complement strand
GTGCTGGAGTATCTGCCAGCAGAAAGAGGCAGAGATAGAGACAGAAAGAGAAAAGTTTCTATAGCTGGATAAGGCTTTCTGTGACAATGTCATGGATTGTATGTCTTCAGGGGATAGTACCCTTTCTTCTCTTTGTTCAGTGTTTAGTGGATATTTCATGATAGGCAGAAAGAAGGCTTTTGGAGGTGATGATATTTTCTGCTGAAGGATGGATCTGCTGGAATGATCCAGCCAATTTTGAGCCTGTGTAAAATCTAGCTTCCCGAGTCTTTTTTTTTTTTCCTTTTTTTTTTTCCCGAGTCTTGTATTTGTGCAAATTCATTTCTTCGGCAAGATAAACTTCTTTTTAGCTTCTTCACAGAAGATCTTTACAAAAATCCCAGATGGAAGCCAGTTTACTACCCGTGATTGCATCCTGCTTTGCTAGCCCAGCAACATCTACATTTTCAGTTAATACTGCTTTCAGATGTCCATTTCCTGGACTCCCATGTATGGGGAAATAGGTTTTGCCGTCTTTGTGTTTAATTTGTTAAACAATTACTTGAGTTTTCATCTGAGTTTTTCTCGGAGGGAAGAAATTTCCCCTAAATTACCAAGGGGGTTTCCTCTTACAGGGTGCTGGATAAAGGGAGGCCAAGTGTCTGGGCTCTGTGATGCTGCGGGCAAGTAAACAAGTCAGAAGAAGCTCTTGGCCAGCCATTTAGAAAGAGTTTCAGAAGGAAGAGCAAGGTGGCAAGATGATTGCAGACTTCGTAGATTCAGTCTGTTGAAGTGACATTTATATTACCAGGACTTCTCAGTGCAGTTGAGGGAGAATATAAATGTATACATACCCCAAATCTTGTCTCGTCTATAGTACCCTTAGATCCCCTCCCCCACCTATACGCCTTCCCGCCATTGGATTACTTTGAAGCAAATACCAGATTCTTCGTTATGTTTCTAAAAGCAAAGAACACATAAGACAGGAATGATATTTTAAGATAATTTTAACTTGTTTCATGTTTCTGTAATGTCCTACCCTGCCACCCCCGCACACACACACAAACCAAGAGCTGTCCGTTACTTTAAAAACGTGTTGCCAACCAAGTTCTTTCCTTTTGTGGTACAAAGTTCTCTACCATTGCTTTACAGTAATTACCAAAATCTGCTTCCAGAGAGCATGATACATCTCTGTTATAAGATAATGCAATAAAATGTTGATGCTATGAAATTTGGGGACACAGTTTTTCATTGTAGCACAATACAAGTATGTGTGTGCGCACATAACTTTGTGTGTTTTGTCCAAAGTTCTGACTCTGAAAAGTACTATGGTCTGACTGTTGCCTCTACTCTTTGTAATTTACAACTTTTCCAGAATTTCTTTCTGTACTTTATGGTATCTCACATAGATTATTTCTAGTTAAGCTATAATTTGAACACACTGTTCTCAAAGGAATTTGTGCTAAGAGCTGAAGTTTCAATTATTTTAGAACTAACTTTCCTAAAGAATATCACAAAATTTTCCTGAGTTGGTGCATACCATAAAATCCTTAATATCAGCATACCCTACCTACACACTAAGTATTTTGGAGTTTGGGAAAGAATGAATACATATATATATGTATGGCTGAGTTGCTTTGCTGTGTACCTGAAATTATCACAACATTATTAATTGTCTATACTCCAATATAAAATAAAAAGTTTTTTTTTTTTTTTTTCAAAAATAAGATGGAAACATTAGTAGCTACAAAATTTTCCTGAGTTGGTGCATACCATAAAATCCTTAATATCAGCATACCTTACCTACACACTAAGTATTTTGGAGTTTGGGGAAGAATGAATACATATATATATGTATGGCTGAGTTGTTTTGCTGTGTACCTGAAATTATCACAACATTATTAATTGTCTATACTCCAATATAAAATAAAAAGGTTTGTTTTTTTTTTTTTTTTCCAAAAATAAGATGGAAACATTAGTAGCTTCTATACTAGAAGCTTGTAACTTTTACACTAGAATCTTGCCTTCTTTTTTTATTTTAGAATAGAATTTGGTAGTCTTATCTTGGGACCTATACTTAATGACATATCTGAAAGCATTCCTTTGGCATACTTAGGCTTAAAGCCAGGCATTAATGTAGTAGTTCTTAAACATATTTGAGAATAACAAACTGGAAACTCATAACACTCTCATGGGTATATTCAAAATGTTTACATATTGAATGATGTAGGAATACATTTACTGTAAGAAAATATGACTCTTATGCAGTATAGGAACAAAACTATAAGCATATTTCCACGAATAGTGTAAGCTATTAAACGAAAGCATGATGGACGGTTGCAAAGTTTGTAACATCATTTAGGCATTCATAATTTTTAAGTCCTTTTTCTGCTAACATTCACATAAGTTGAGGCAAGAAATACTGAATAAAAATTTATAGTGAAAAATCAAAAGAATTAGATCTACTGACTTTATTCATTTTTTTTCCCCTCTGAATTGGGCATGTGGCATCATTGTTTGATCTTAGCAGAAAACAGATGTTTTATGGGAAAGTGACTGATGTCACTATACAATTTCCCATTAAATAAACATCTGAACACTAAATTTACAACTAGCAAGTGAGGTCAAGTGCCTGAAAAGTGCTATATACACCACAGAAGCACATTTTCCATCTGTGAAAGATGGATGTGTAGCAGTGTGTATCAGTCTTTCAACTGCTAGAAACATCCTAGTTGACAAACTTTGCCTCTGTCACTACTTTCAGTTGTTCTTTGGAATGACAGAAGCCTATTTTACAACAGAAAGAGAGAGGTTTTTATTTATATGACGTTCCTAACATTATTTCTTGGTATTGGTAGACTTCGCTTTATTTTATTTCAAGGTGGTTTTTATTTTTTTAACAGTTTTGCTGAAATGTAACTCCCACACATACAATTTACCCCTATTGTGTATAATTCAATGGTTTTTAGTTTATTCATGAGGTTGTGCATCCATCATCACATTAAAATTTTAGAACATTATTATTACTGCCTGAAAAAAAACCACACTCCCTAGCCATCACCCCTCCCCCACCGTTATCCCATTTCTCCAGCCCTAAGCAAACACCAGACTATTTCCTTTCTCTATGCACCTATCTATCTTGGACATTCCATATAAATGGAATGCATGGTCCTTTGTTACTAGTTCTTTCAGAGTTCATCCTTGTTGCTGTGCGTGTTAGTGTTTCATTCCCCTTTATGGCCAAATGATATTTTGTTTTCTGGACATCCCATACTTTATTTATTCATTCATTACTTAGTAGACTTCAGGGATTTTGTCTCTTACAGGCAGGGTGCTCTTATGAATAATGCTGCTGTAAAACTTTCATGGGCCTATGTTTTCATTTCTCTTGGGTATATACCTCAGAGTGGAATGTGCGTGTTAGTGTTTCATTCCCCTTCATGGCCAAATGATATTTTGTTTTCTGAACATCCCATACTTTATTTATTCATTCATTACTTAGTAGACTTCAGGGATTTTGTCTCTTACAGGCAGGGTGCTCTTATGAATAATGCTGCTGTAAAACTTTCATGGGCCTATGTTTTCATTTCTCTTGGGTATATACCTCAGAGTGGAACTCCTGGGACATATAATTCTCCTTAAAACTTTGGAAGAACTGCCAGACTGTTCTGTACTATTTGTACCATCTTACATCCCCACCAGCTGCATGGTGGGGTTCCAATTTGTCTACGTTCTTACCAACACTAACCATGTCTTTTTTGGTTTGTTGGGGGTTTTTTTTTGTTGTTGTTTAACTTTTACCTATAAAAGATGTATGTTTTAGCTAAAACTTTTGAAGTCATAAAATATGTAGTCTCTGTATTATAACTGAATTTTACATTTCAAAAAAGATAAAGTTCAAATATTACGTCTTTGGTTGTACTAAAATAATTGTTGAAATCCTTTAAAATGTATGTGGACTCATCAATTATGACTTTTTGTTTGTATTAATTTCTTTATAGTGAATACAAATCAACTTAACTAAAAAAATGACAGGTGACACCACTAAACTGTACATTTAAAAATAGTTAAGGTGATACATTTTATGTTATATGATCTTTAACAGAAACATTTTTTTAAATAAGGTAGATGTATTTTTTTTCCGGTTTTTATTTTTAATTGGAGGATAAGTGCTTTACAATATTGTATTGGTTTCTGCCGTACATAAACATGAATCAGCCATAGGTGTACATATGTCCCCTCCCTCTTGAACCTCCCTCTCACCTTCCACTCCAAAAATATGATTTTTTAAGTCAACTGTGTGAAGCATAGTTGCTTTATAATGTTGTGTTAGTTTCTATTGTATAGCAAAAGTGAATCAGTCATACAAGATGTGCTATGTTAATGTTCTTTTGAAAGAGACATTCTGCATACTCGTCTAAATATTCTAAATATTTGTTTTCTTATTAATCTAATCTACCACAGCTAGAGTTTTTACACACAGCTTTCAAAGAACATCATAAACTGCTTTAATCAGATAGCGTTCTCCCTGCGCCTGGATTTACATTTGGAAATCTGCAGTATAGATGCTTGGGTTATCCAGAATGTTAAAATCTCTCCAAACTGAGACATTCTTCAGTGGCCCCTGTGGTTTCCCTGAGGTGGTTGGGGGTGAGGGTGGGGGTGGGGGAAGAGACAGACTAAAGCTGGACAGAGATCCTCTGGATTCCTCCAAGGAATGCAGATGCTAAGACTTGAGTGCTGATACAAATCTCACTGGTATGAAGTGATTTTTATGAGCTGCTTCAGTGGCCTGGTACATCTTAATTTACAGAATGCCCCCCATTGCTGAAAGTTCTGTTCAGATCTTTTTACAATACTATTGAACTATGCATTCATCTAATTCTTTGCATGATGAGCTATAATTCCAAGTCAGTTATTTTCAGCTCAGAAGGAAAGTGGTTGCTTCCTTAGGTGTTCACACTTGGGGGATTTAAGAAGAACCCCCTTAGTTCCGTTCTTTTAGGAATCTTTCCCTTTAAAGCATGCATAAGACCTCCATTCCAAATTTTGAGCTGTCTTTGCAGAATGGCTTCTGTTGCCTTTCGACCATCAGTAAGCCAAAGTGAAGCCTGCCAACTGACCGTTCTCAATAATTTGGGGGTTGTTTCATTCAGCTTCCATCTCATTTATTGAATTGCCAGGAGCAAGCTTTACCTCTGTTTGATGAGCTAGTTATGGTACTGGTTATTGCTCATTTTTATGCTTGAATAGAATTATAGCCCAAGCTATTTCTTGCATTGATGGTGATACACTGTTACAGATGTATAAGTAATGTACAGGATAATTACAGATTATTCCTTTGTGTTTTATTAAAGAAAACCTTAAAGACTGGTGTCAGCGAAATATAAGCCACTGACCACCCGTTAAAGAAACAAAGCTATGCTGTTAAGGGAAAGCTAAAGTCTGTTGGGTCTTTTGAAGCTGATGTTTCAGAGGGCAACATTGGTGCTGCCGCCAGAGACAGGATGGATTATTGGTCTGACCAAGGGAAGTCTGGAATTTTAAAGAACACTGATAGAGTATTACATGGACTATCCTTGATAACAAGGGCTGGCTTTTGTTTCACTAACAGTTGGTTTCCTCTGTTTATTTTGCTGTTTCAGATTATCCTTTCTGTGTTGAAATCCACACAAGGGCCATGAGATTAAAACCCTCAAAAAATAAACTAAATATCCCAAGCTCTTTGGAAATCTAAATGTTAGACATTGTTTAGTCATGTCTGCCCCCTCTGTGGTTAGACAAACCACACTCTGGTATGTGTCGGCTTCATTCTGCAGCACTGTGATTTGCTTTTGGTGGCTCTGGGCTAGTGTCCTCTCCAAGTGCAAGCTGCATGAAGGCAGACAGTGCGTCTCCCTTCTGATTAAGCTTTGCAGTCAAGCTCCCCCACAGGTGCCACACTGGCCCAGCATTGTGCATCTGTGTGTACACACTGACAGTGACAATTTAACCTCCCTGCTGGGAAACGGGTTTGGATATTAGAAGGAAAACAATTTGTGGTCTCATATTTGTGGTCTCTTAAAGGAGAATATTCCAAATGGTTCTTAAGTCTTTGAAAACTTTCTATTTCAGTATGTCTGTTTCAAGCATCCTCACAAATAATGCCCAAAGGGGTATTTTGCGGGGAGAGAAAAAGATTTCTTGACACTTTACAGGTACAAAAGTTCTTGTCTTGGTGGAGCACAAATTTTGCTATGTGAAGGAAACAAAAGCATAGGCAGGAATTTAAATTTAAATTTTATATTACATCCATCCATGTTTATTGTGCTATTGGAGTGTAGGGGTCAGAGGTAGAATTGTTCCCTTGGGATATTTTTTGTTGAAATCATTTCTGTCCACAACCCTGGGGTCACTAGCCAAAATATATCTATTATAGTAAAATATAGATTCCTTATGACACCATATCATTATAAACTACACATCTGTGAGTGTTGCAATGGAATTAGACTCTGCTTACTTACTTCATACACACAGGCGGTGCAGAGAAAGTTTCATGATTCTGCATAACTAAGTTTTAGGTTTTCATTTGTTTTCTTTAATTACCCCACTGGAAATATGTGGTTCTTCTTTTGTAGCACCAAGTAAGAATCTAATTTGACCATTTTCCTCTTAAAATACTTTGTGAGTCTTGTGAGTACTTGACTAACACTCACTGTTAACCAACTTCTATTCTCAGTCACATGTCTGTCATAATGCAATTTATTTAAAGGACTTGAATGAAATAATTTAATTATTTTCAGTATACAAAAGGCAAAATTGGCTGCCATGAATTTCTCTGGAGCAAAGCATACTTGATCCTTCCAAATAAGTATTCGTTCTTGACATTCAATCAAGATACACTTAAATTCAAATATATTTTTTGTTAAGTGGAATATTACCTTTGGCATTCAAAATGATTCCAAAGTTTGCTCAGGAAAGAGAAAGAGAAATCAAATGTATTAAAGGAATTTAATCAATGTTACTTAGGCTCATTATTCCTGCCAATCTACTCATTGGCTTACTTACACCAAAGATAAAATAGAATCTGTGATTCTTCCATGGAAAGAGATTTTTGTCAATATTAGAAAAAGTCAGATTTTGGTCAGATTTTTACTGAAAGGCTATTTCCTTAAATATCCAGCCTGCAATGATCCATTTTATTTTTGCAACTGAAAACAGTTTTTGAGAAAAGGTAGCAGCAGTTCCAACAATTATTATACTTTAAAAGAGCTGTTCCTTTTATGACAATTTATCACAGTAACTTCCTGGGTTTTTTTGTTCCTTGTTTTTAATTTATCCTAACCTTCATGTGGAGGAGGCTAAAATGGGTTTTGGGTGCTGAGAGTTTATAAGAAGCATTCTCCATGTTTCTATGTGATCACTTAGAATTTTCTTTTAATTAAGACATTAATCAGCCTTAAATTTGCCATTTGGCTTTTTTTTTTTTTTTTTTTTTTTTTGGGGACCAAGCACATAAACATGCAAGAAACTGTATTTTATTCTGCTAAATACCTTTCGGTTATTAATTTTTTTTAAAGTTTGCNTAATTAAGACATTAATCAGCCTTAAATTTGCCATTTGGCTTTTTTTTTTTTTTTTTTTTTTTGAGGACCAAGCACATAAACATGCAAGAAACTGTATTTTATTCTGCTAAATACCTTTCGGTTATTAATTTTTTTTAAAGTTTGCACTGTCTCAATGTTGAAAGGAAAATTTTCAAGGTTTACATGTTTGATTATTTTATCTATAGTCAGGACTGTGCCACTCAAAGCAACAAACTCAGTTTTCAAAATTTTAACTTGGGGACTTTTCAAGGAAGTTTGAGATTTGTGTCAAGAAACCATTTTTTTGTTTTATAACTGATGACTAATGTAAGTTGGAACACTGTTCTTAAATCAGATCTACTGTTTTTGCCCCATAGTTCATCAGATCTTTGGACAATTTCCAAAGGCATTCTGTACCACACTTCATACTGTCTCCTCTGTGTCGTTTGAGAGTTTGGCTCTTACAACCTTCAGTTGCCCTTGGGAGGTATTTATGGCTTTGATGGGCTATGTTCACAGTCACAGGGTTCTTGTAGATAAATCTCTTGGCCTTCTTGTAACACCGAGCTACTGATCCCAGCTTCCCAAGTGCAAAGTCAAAGTCCACTGTCAAACAGTGCAACCTCACCAGTCGAGGACTTGGAAAGGACGTTTAGGCACAAGCAGCCCCCCTGTGTGACCGATCTTTAGACACAGTGAATCTCTCTGGTATTCTTTCTCTCCACAGACATTGTGAAAAGATTCAGTAGAGAGAAGTGCAGGACTTGATCTCTCTGGACTCTAACTGCGTGAATGACCTGTGGTTCAGGAGTTATTAAGATTTCAGTAGAAGAAAAAATATGAAAACAAAAGCCTTTTTAGAAAACACTACAGATGATGTGGGTTTGGGGGTATTTTTTGCTACATATAATGAACAGTCCTGATTGTACAGTATAGTTATTATATTCCTTGTTATATTGAATTATCAAAGTTGAATAATTCACAGTCCATCTTAGCTGAATACATTTATCTGCTTGGCTCACGGCTGAAAGATTCTCTGAGGTTTTCATTTTCTCTTTTGTGAACAATGGACACTTGGTTTAAATTCCTATGTTTCTCAAAGAAAAAACACAGTCCTGACTTCTGTTGGTTGACAAAATCCAGATAGAAAAGCATCATAATGAGCAAGGCTCTGGCCTTTCTGCAGCTTATTTATTTGTCTGTTAAGACGAAAGGCATTCCTATCTCTTGCAGGAACTTCATTCCAACAAATTGGTTCTAGAACAGTTCTTGACTGTGTTGAATGATCAAGGTAGACTTCACTTTGAAAAAATATCCAAAAAGGAAGTCCAGATCAATGGTTCTCGAAATTTTTCCAGTCCCAACTTCCTTGAGAGAGAAAAATCACTCTTCTTGGTAATTAATAGTAGCTTATATAATTTCTTAGTCTTTGTTTTTTGGTAAGGGGAGAACAGAAGGAGCCTTGTACATTTGTATTGTTTAAAAGGACTCTAAAAGATACATGCTCTGATTTTCCCCACTCGCCAACTGTTGAGGGTGATATGCCTGCACTATTGAGAATAAGTATGTGTTTTCCAAAAATAATAAATTATAAATGATTCAACATGGATTGCTACAGTGCATTTAAAGTTTGACTCAAGCTTTTGGGAACATTGATTTTGCTGTCAGGATTAAATTGCTGGGCAGATGTGAAAGTCGAGTCTGGGAATGTCAGTCACCTTACAGTTTTTATTTGGAATATCCATCTCTTTAAGACATAATAGATCTTACAGATATGCAATTATGAACTCTTAACCAAATTGGTAGTAATTCGAAGTGGTTCCCATGGAACATGAATGTCAGAGTCCCATGTAACATGACCTCAAGGTCATGGCAAAATTCTAGTATCTGATAATCTATTATGTCTTTTCTTCAACTGTTTTAAGATTTATGAATCATCTTGAGACAAATAAGTAGCTAGGAGTAAATCATGACTTCTTTTTCCTCTTGGGAATACTATTTGCCACCATCCCCTCTTTCCTTGTTGAAGATTAACTGAAAATAGTTGAATATTATCATTTTGTTTTTAACTAAATTATACAGCATGCTGTGATGACCTCAAGCTAATTTCATAGTGGTTGTTAAAGTCATTCTCAGGGTCGAGAAAGGATTGCAAATACCTGCCTCAAATTCTACTTCATTGATAAGTGTTTGAAGAGTGTTAGTATTCTCTCACGGAGAAGGTGATGGCACCCCACCTCAGTACTCTTGCCTGGAAAATCCCATGGACGGAGGAGCCTGGTGGGCTGCAGTCCNTCATAGTGGTTGTTAAAGTCATTCTCAGGGTCGAGAAAGGATTGCAAATACCTGCCTCAAATTCTACTTCATTGATAAGTGTTTGAAGAGTGTTAGTATTCTCTCACGGAGAAGGTGATGGCACCCCACCTCAGTACTCTTGCCTGGAAAATCCCATGGACGGAGGAGCCTGGTGGGCTGCAGTCCATGGGGTCGCGAAGAGTTGGACACAACTGAGGGACTTCCCTTTCACTTTCTCTTAGTGAAGAGGCAGGTGGGGAAAATAGATTCACTATTGGCGAAACTCTTCCACTGTTTCTACCCTAACCTCCAGCTCTGGAATGACAATGAAAATCATCTTTCCTGGATACAGGCTAGGGGCTTTCTATAGTCTGAGGGAAAGTCTGGCTTCTGTGGGAGTCATGTATGCCTAAAAAAAGGAAAATTAGTTTCCCTAAACATAACCATTCCCTAAACAAACAAAATTCAAAATGCCAGGTTGAATGAAGTGCAAGCTGGAATCAAGACTGCAGGAAGAAATATCAATAACCTCAGATATGCAGATGAAACCACCCTTATGACAGAAAGCGAAGAGGAACTAAAGAGCCTCGTGATGAAAATGAAAGAGGAGAGACTGATGGACATGAATCTGAGTGAACTCCGGGAGTTGGTGATGGACAGGGAGGCTTGGCGTGCTGCGATTCATGGGGTCGCAAAGAGTCGGACATGACTGAGCGACTGAACTGAACTGAACTGAAAAGCTGGCTTAAAACTCAACATTCGAAAAACTAAGATCATGGCATCTGGTCCCATTACTTCATGGCAAATAGATGGGGAAACAATGGAAACAGTGAGAGATTTTATTTTCTTGGCCTCCAAAATCACTGCAGATGGTGACTGCAACCATAAAGTTAAAAGACATTTGCTCCTTGGAAGAAAAGCTATGATTAACCTAGACAGCATATTAAAAAGCAGAGACATTACTTTGCTGACAAAGGTCCGTCTAGTCAAAGCTAGGAGAAGGAAATGGCAACCCACTTCAGTATTCTTGCCTGGAGAATCTCAGAGATGGAGGAGCCTGGTGGGCTGCGGTCTATGGGGTCGCACAGAGTCAGACAAAACTGAAGTGACTTACCAGCAGCAGCAGCAGTCAAAGCTATGGTTTTTCCAGTAGACATGTATGGATGTGATAGTTGGACCATAAAGAAAAGCTGAGCACCAAAGAATTGATGCTTTTGAACTGTGGTGTTGGAGAGGTCTCTTGAGAGTCCCTTGGACTGCAAGCAGATCCAACCAGTCCTTCCTAAAGGAAATTAGTCCTGAATATTCATTGGAAGGACTGATGCTGAAGCTGAAGCTCCAATACTTTGGCTACCTGATGCGAATAACTACCTTATTGGAAAAGACCCTGATGCTGGGGAAGGATTGAAGGCAGGAGGAGAAGGGGATGACAGAGGATGAGAAGGTTGGATGGCATCACCTACTCGATGGACAGGAGTTGAGCAAGCTCCAGGAGTTGGTGATGGACAGGGAAGCCTTTTGTGCTGTAGTCCATGAAGTCACAAAGAGTTAGACATGACTGAGCATAGGGGATGACAGAGGATGAGAAGGTTGGATGGCATCACCTACTCGATGGACAGGAGTTGAGCAAGCTCCAGGAGTTGGTGATGGACAGGGAAGCCTTTTGTGCTGTAGTCCATGAAGTCACAAAGAGTTAGACATGACTGAGCAACTGAACTGAACTGAACTGAAACGTAACTATAATGCTCATTATCATTTGTTTAAAAATTAACAATAATCTCAATATCATCCAATCAGTTTCCAAAAAAAAAAAAAAAAATCTCCATTTCTTTTCTCCTTCCCTTTTTACAGTGCGTTAGTTTGAATTAAGCCAGATTGTTTTGCGTATCTTTTCAACCTTGTAATCTACAGGTTCTTTCTCTTTCTCTCTCTTTCCCACTCTTTTCTTTCGCAGTTTGTTTGTTGAAGAGACCAGATTGTTTGTCGTGTAAAATCAGTTTTCCATATTCTGGATTTTGCTGATTGCATCTCCCTGGTGTTGCTTAACATCTTCCTCTGTCCATCAGACCGTAGTTTTTTGGTCAAGAGAGTCACAGATATATACAACCAGAAGTCTGTATAGGAAAGAGACCTTGAAGAACCTCAGTAACCACAGCTTTCAGGAACTGGTAAAACTCAGCTGGCCAAAAGCTCTTGAGTTAGGCCACCGTTGATATGTGATTGCTACTTCTTTTCTTTTTTTGTCATTATTTATCTGGTCACACTGGGTCATAGTTGTGTTACACAGTATCTTCAATCTTCATTATGGTCTGCAGGTTTTTCAGTTCGAGTATGTGGGACCTAGTTCCCTAACTATGGATCAAACCTGCTGTTGCTGCTAAGTCACGTCAGTAGTGTCCGACTCTGTGCGACCCCATAGACTAGGCCCCCTGAATTGGGAGTACAGAGTCTTATTCTTAGACCATCAGGGAAGTCCTGATTGTTAATTCTACAGACTCACAAAAATTCTTTTATTTCCAGAGGGAAGATAGCTATTGGATGTGTTCCCAGGTGTGTGCAAACTAGAATTATCTGCAAAATAAACTTACAGACACAGTAAAAACTTCATAATTCTGAGCCTGGTTCACTGCCTGAGAAGGACCTGCTGCTGGTCCCTTTTAAGTTACTAAGGTTTTACAGAGCTTGTTCATTAGTATGAAGATGGTGAGTGCAGGTAGAATAAATGTATTCCTGGTGAAAGAATGTAAACATGGAGGAGAGATCAGCTATTTTAGATATTGAAAGAGCTATTGAAAGTTTGCTGTTGTTTTAAATCAAAGGAAATGTAGACAGTAGGGGCTAAATCAGAAACTTCACCTCCTCTCCTGCTCCTCCCTCCATGCCCAAACTTGTTGATTCCACCTCCTTAACTCTGACTTCTCACTGTGGACACCCCTCCACCAAGTCCAAGCAACACCAGCTCAATCCTAAGCTTCAACACCATCGCCAGGCTCTCTGCCTTCCCTTACACTCCCCACGGAGACTTGCCCTTTTCTGACCCGATTTTCTACATGAAGGCAGTATGATCTTGCTATAATTCCCCACACTGCTTTTGAAATAAAGGTCAGAAGGTAAGCATGTCTTCTATAATTCCTGCTTATCTCTTTCCATCTCATTTCTCACTGACTTTCCCCTACCATGTCTGCCTGGAAACTTTATCTGAAAGCTCTCCTTAACCTCTGATCTTACTTTGGATGTCATTTCCTCCAAGAAATCTTTCCTGCCCTTCCTGTGTCATCAAGTGGCCCCACTCTCATTTTTCCACCTCCTCCAGCCAACTGTAAGTGTCTGGGAAGCATAAGATCATTTTGTTTAACACTACATCCCTGAGGGGGCTGGCAACAATTGTTTTTTTGAGATCCCAGAGAGTCTTCAGTGATTTTAGAAAAAGACATGAAAGTCTCCATTTTTCATGTAAAAAAGGTATTATACCCTGCATACCATTTCTCAGAGGTCAATACAGGAGGGAAGAAGGGTCAGCATTCCAAAGTGACCCAGCTCCTCCTGAAACTATTCCAGTGTCCTTGAGTAGCATCAGACCAGAACAGCCAAAATTTGGACTCCTGACTTAGAGAAATATTGCACTGTACTGCCAATTTATGCAGTTGGTTTTTTTTTTTTTTTTAAACAGGCAAAGAGAGCTTTGACATGCTTTTCCTGGAAAGATTCACTGATTCACCCTTTCAGTTAATATTTGGTAGAGTGCCTTCCAAAGCCGCGGCATGCAGTTCTGCCCTAGGACATGAAAGTGTGTGCCGTTTAAAACAGTGAGCATTACATGGAGTTTCTGATTGCCAGCTAGTTCGCTTCCCTGATAGGCATTTCCGGATGTGAGGAAAGATTTATTTTGCTCCCCCCAGCTCCAACTGGTATGTGTGCATGTCTACACACACACACACATACACCCCTACTTTCTCCCTAGGTGCTTAAAATCATCTGTCTTCAACGTTTGGAAATTGAATTGACGCAACAGCAGAATAACTGGCTCTCGGTAACTTTGAAGGGGAGAAAGGCATCACTCTCTCCTCTGGAACTGAGTACAACAGCTTAAAAATAAAACAATGTGTATTGGGTGTTTTTCTTTTCATCCTTTGCATCAATAGCAGGTGTATAGTTACAGACACAAAGAGCTAGATTCATGTCTTCTGCATGCCTGCAGAGAATTCCCAGAGTTACCTAGGGAGCAAGAACTGGCCTAAAATGATTAGTAAAAAGACAGTAACCCAATACAGCTGTGTGTTACTAACACTGCCATATCACATGACTTTATTATTCTCCTTCCATAGTGACTCTCAGAGGTAAATGGCCAGTAGAAGAAAGTTTCACCAAGAGCAATTCTTAGGTACCAGTAGACAATATAAAGTTAAAACCTTAAAAAGTCCAATTAGAGTCACTGATTCAGCTACTGTGAATTGCAGGCTTTGAAATGGTTATGGGAAGGTGCTGAGAATTTAAATGCTTCCACTAGAGAGCATCACTACAGCTTCATAAACCAAATGTGAGATGCTAGTTTGCTTTTTAATGGATTTTCTTTTTTCAAAAAAAAATAATTATTTGTTTATTTGGCTATGCTGGGTCTTCGTGACTGCGCATAGGCTTTCTCTAGTTGCAGTGAGTAGAGAATGCATTTTCTAAGATGGGCTTCTTAAGTTGTTTGATGACCTTGGGGCACTGACCTCACATGTGCCCTGGGACTGAATTCCTCATCCGTTTTGCAGCATGTCTGTGGTCAGAACGGTATTACTTAATGAATCAGTTCACACAGAAATTTACTGCATGGAAGCAGTACGCCTCGCTAGCACACTTCTCGGCAGCTGCTTGCAGTTTTTTCACATTCCTCCCCAAGGAGATGGTTCATAATAGATTTGAACAGATGCTAGGTGTTTGGCAGCATGGTGAGGGGTACTAGTTTTCAAAATTTGGGGTTATTTCATGTCTTGTAATTAGAATTATTCCTTCAATGTGCTCACAGACATACCTAACCACTGACTCCACACTTAACCCCCCGTGAGCTCTCCTAACCTATTTATTGGTTCTGATGGCATCATTGCTAAATCCTTGGTGTTCGGAATCCAATCTGGTAAACATGCACAGGCAGATCTGCTTTGGCATGAAAATTGCTCCTTCTTTCTAAATGTACTTTTCCAGTTGTCCCGACAGCAAAGTCAGGCAATGCCAGAAGCCCAGCTTCCAGGTTATCACAGTCCCCACGCTCCCCTTCCCCAGCGCTCCTCTCTTCTCCTGCAAGAGTGCGGCTCCCCCATCACTGCTTTGCCTGCCGCTGGGAGCACTGAAACCAGCCCTGGGTTTTATTTCCCAAGCCTGGCATACAATAAGTGCTCAATAAATTTCTTTCAAATAAGCCAAGGATGGTTCACCAAGAAAAAAGGAAAATGTTTGTGTTTTCTTCTTAATCAGCTTTAATCTCAGAATCTTCCTCAGAAGGGCTTCTAATGCCCCCCCAGGAGCCTAGGGAAAGCTGTTTGGATGAACAGAAAATCCGCAGTGCATTGGATAAGCTGGTAGAAACGCTCTCATGCTTCCAAACACTCAGGGATGGATTAGGGGGCGTGTTTGCCTATCTTGCAAGCTGATTCCCAGCAGATGGTTACTCCGTTCACTTTCTTTACCCATTTATCTCCCTACTTGAAGTATTCTACGTCTCTACTCACTTGGAAGTTATTCCACAAGCCTTCATGAGGCATTTTCTTGTGTTGTGGCCTCAGTAAGACTGTTGAGACACTTCTCAGGGAGCGCGGGCTGTACCACTTCCTTTATTTTCCACGTCAAACCTCGTCTGGCTCCGCACTTTCACTGGCTGCGCGGTAAATAGTCCTGACAGCATCTGCCATACGTTTTCACGCTTCATTCCCTTCCGTGTCCTCATTGCTTTTGTGCCCTGAGTCATGCGCAGTGGCTATTGTCTAACTGAGCTTGTTAATTCATTCAGTATTGAGTTCCTCCAGTCAGCTGTGCTAGGTGCTGAAGAAGGAGGTGACAGAGCCGTTAAACAGGGACTCTGGGCTTTGGATGTCCTTCCTCTGCGGAGAGACAAGGTGTTTAATCCTGAAAACTTGAAAAGGGGCTAGCTGAGCAGTTCAGAGTAGTGGATCAAAGAACAGGAGGCTCCCTCTGGCTGCATGTACCCACAGTAATCCCTGTTTGTTTCTTAAGAGCACAGACTTTGGAATTATCAGACTAGTTTTCATACTGACTGGCTAAGGGGAACATTGCTTTGGTACTCAGGGCTTATCGATGGAGTGGGAAATAATGATAGTGATAGGAATATTTGTCCATGCTATGACAGGGGACCCAGAGATGAGCCCAGCTGAGACTGTGGCTATGCGCATGCTCTGTGTGAACTGCAGGCAGTGAATTAATGTTAGTGATTACTGTCGCTCTTGGACTCTGCTTCAGTGCTGTGGACATCAAATGCAAAGCTACTTTGGCTTCCTTACTGGAGAGGATCTGGTGAAAGGCCCTTCCTCATTTGTAGATCCCGCAGCTGCTCAGAAAGGATTCATTTCCAAAGTCTTGGCCCCAGGTCGTCTGATGGTGCTCAGATCAGTAACCATGACTGTTGTCATTATTCTTGTTCAGTCACTAAGTAGTGTCCAAGTCTTCAAGAGCCCCATGGGCTGCAGCACATCAGGCCTCCTTGTCCTTACTGTCTCCCGGTGTTCATTGAGTCGGGGATGCCATCCAACCATCTCATCCTCTGCCGCCCTCTTCTCCTTTTACTTTCACTCTTTGCCAGCATCAGGATCTTTTCCAGTGAGTCAGCTGTTCACATCAGGTAGCCAAAGTAGTGGAGCATCAGCTTCAGGACCACTCCTGGGCTGTCACTAATTGGTAGCCAGTTTCAGAGATCAGATCATGTTGTATGCCACTTTACCTCCTTTCAGCTAATTTGTGGGTTCCCTGGTGGCTCAGCGGGTAAAGAATGCACCTACAATGCAGGAGACCTGCGTTCTATCCCTGGGTTGGGAAGATGGAGACCTGGATTGGGAAGATCCCCTGGAGAAGGGAATGGCTACCCACTCCAGTATTCTGGCCTGGAGAATTCCATGGACTGTACAAGTCCATGGACTGCAAAGAGTCAGATATGACTGAGCAACTTTCACATCACTTCAAAGCATGCTCACTGCAGCTCATCAATGTTTCTGAAAAAGAACACTGCTGGGGATGACCCAGGGTAAACAATTAAAAGTGCAACTGAAGTCGTTCAGTTGTGTCCAACTCTTTGCAACCCAATGGACTGTAGCCTACCAGGTTCCTCCGACCATGGGATTTTCCAGGCAGGAATACTGGAGAGGGTTGCCATTTCCTTCTTCAGGAGATCTTCCCGACCCAGGGATTGAACCTGGGTCTCCCGCATTGTAGACAGATGCTTTACCGTCAGAGCCACCAGGGAAGCTAACTTTTAATTTTTTTTTCAAACAATTAAAGTCATCTTATATTCTATATTAGGGAAAAAAAAACTCATTTGCCAAAAAGCTCATGACCTCCCAGGATTGGGAAAGTTTTCTTTGTCCTAAACTTAACCAGCTTCATGGGGCTTCTCCATGGCGCAGTGGGTAAAGAATCTGCTTGCAATGCTGAAGACACAGGAGACACCAGTTTGATCCCTGGTTCAGGAAGATCCCCTGGAAAAGGCAATGGCAATCCACTCCAGTATTCTTGCCTGAAAATCCCATGGACACAGGAGCCTGGTGGGCTACAGTCCAGGGACTTGAAAAGAGTCAGACGTGACTGAGCAATTAACACTTTAACTGGCTTCAAGTTGGTGTACTAATGCAGAGCTTTAAATCACTTTGCAAAGGTTCACGGTGAAGCTTTCATCCCATCCCAGCCCCACCACTATCGAGTGGTGTCATTTCGTACATTATTGAGAGCCTCTTGGTTTTGAGAGTCATTTTCCTTAGCCATGACCTAGCCCCAGTCTTCAGCATTTAATTTTGGCTCTTGGTAATGGACGTGGTTTCAAAGGGTGTTTGCAGATTCTGCCTTGGGATTATCAAGTTTCCATAACATTAAGATGTGTGCAAGTTAGAGACAATGCCACATGGTTTGCTTAGTCTGGGACAGAACATGGCACATGGTATTTCCTCAAAAATTGGCTAAATAATGTGTGATTTACAGCTGAAGCTGAAAATGGACAAGAACATTGGTATTGCCATTCAGATCATGTTTACTCTCTTCTACCTTAAAGAGGTGAAATGATCATCTTGATTGCAGATTTATTCTTTGGTTGGTCAGTGACTTTTGAAATTTGACCTGCATAATAATTGCTAGCAGTTATTGAGTGTAAAAGACATGCTGGGCATTGAACGCATATACTTGTTATTCCTTGTGCAAGGTCATTATTCTCATTTTCAGATGAGGAAACTTCCCAAGGTGTCCCTGGCAGCAAGTGACTGAACCTATGTTCAAACTCAGATCTCTTTGTCACAAAAGTGGTGCCATGCAGAGATGTACTCTGCGGCACCATGCAACCTCTCATGGGCTCTGGCCACTAGATTTGTACGAGACTGACTGATAATGGTAAAGTGAATTTGTTGCCTTAATTTTACTGCCTGTAATAAAGTCTTTTCTCCACATAAGCAAAAATTTCCCACATTAAGGCAACAAATGCATTTTAGCAGTATACACTTAAATTTTTAAGTTGCATGTGGTTGATCATTTGATTATTTGTTAAGAACTTGTCAACTCAAAAAAAGAGCTCCTTGAGAATAGGAACTACTCTTTGGACATCTGCATCTCAGGCCTGGTTATAGTGACGAGTTTAGTAGATATTACATAAATAACTCATTGATTTGTGGATCGAGTACATTTGCTTAATTCTTCTGACCTGCTAAATTTGCACATTTTCACTCATCATTTGTGCAACGAAATAACTTTTGGGTCCCTACTGTGATAGCCACTGGATGCATAGCAGTAAGTACAGACCATTATGTATACTTAGAATTGAAGGACTGTAACTTAGAGAAAACCACAAGCTACTACGTATTTGTAGAAGGAGTAAAAGTGAAGATGAGTTAAAAGCATACCCTTTTGAATAATGGACATTTTAATGATCAGTGTCATTAACATAGCATAACGTCTGGGATTGTTTGCCAATGAATTACCCAGTGAACTTTTCTAAAGCCTAAAATAATTATTATGCTATTTCTTTCTCACATGAGTAACTTATGTTTGTATTAATCCTTGTCCTGTTTAAATCTCTACCCCATGATGTTACATTCCCATTTAGTAGAGAAAGATATTTATCAATGTATAATTTTTTGGATTAATATTATTGATTATTTTAGGAAAAGAGAATTAATTTCCTACAGTTACAAAGTCAAGCTTAATGTATTCTCACAAAGTATCGTGTAAGAATTCCTTGTGCTACAAAGAATCTTTTTATGTTTCAAAAATAGTCCCTTTCTATAGTAACATTTGGCTGTGGAATTCCTGGTACAATTCATTTTGGTTATTCTGAAATTTTCAGGGTCTTCTGTAATACCTTTGATAATAAAATAGCACCTAATGAAACAGTGGTGTGTACTTGAAACTGACTGAATGTTTAGCTCCAAGGAGCTGCATGACCACCTGGAAAGACGCCTGGTAACATACTCTGATGGTGGTGATGGTGGTTTAATCTCTACGTTGTGGCCTACTCTTGCAACCCCATGGACTGTAGTTCACCAGGCTCCTCAGTCCACAGAATTTTCCAGACAAGAATACTAGGGGAGGTTGCCATTTCCTTCTCCAGAGGATCTTCCTGACCCAGGGATCAAACCCAGGTCTCCTGCATTGCAGGTAGAGTGCCTTCCAAAGCCGCGGCATGCAGTTCTGCCCTAGGACATGAAAGTGTGTGCCGTTTAAAACAGTGAGCATTACATGGAGTTTCTGATTGCCAGCTAGTTCGCTTCCCTGATAGGCATTTCCGGATGTGAGGAAAGATTTATTTTGCTCCCCCCAGCTCCAACTGGTATGTGTGCATGTCTACACACACACACACATACACCCCTACTTTCTCCCTAGGTGCTTAAAATCATCTGTCTTCAACGTTTGGAAATTGAATTGACGCAACAGCAGAATAACTGGCTCTCGGTAACTTTGAAGGGGAGAAAGGCATCACTCTCTCCTCTGGAACTGAGTACAACAGCTTAAAAATAGAACAATGTGTATTGGGTGTTTTTCTTTTCATCCTTTGCATCAATAGCAGGTGTACAGTTACAGACACAAAGAGCTAGATTCATGTCTTCTGCATGCCTGCAGAGAATTCCCAGAGTTACCTAGGGAGCAAGAACTGGCCTAAAATGATTAGTAAAAAGACAGTAACCCAATACAGCTGTGTGTTACTAACACTGCCATATCACATGACTTTATTATTCTCCTTCCATAGTGACTCTCAGAGGTAAATGGCCAGTAGAAGAAAGTTTCACCAAGAGCAATTCTTAGGTACCAGTAGACAATATAAAGTTAAAACCTTAAAAAGTCCAATTAGAGTCACTGATTCAGCTACTGTGAATTGCAGGCTTTGAAATGGTTATGGGAAGGTGCTGAGAATTGAAATGCTTCCACTAGAGAGCATCACTACAGCTTCATAAACCAAATGTGAGATGCTAGTTTGCTTTTTAATGGATTTTCTTTTTTCAAAAAAAAATAATTATTTGTTTATTTGGCTATGCTGGGTCTTCGTGACTGCGCATAGGCTTTCTCTAGTTGCAGTGAGTAGAGAATGCATTTTCTAAGATGGGCTTCTTAAGTTGTTTGATGACCTTGGGGCACTGACCTCACATGTGCCCTGGGACTGAATTCCTCATCCGTTTTGCAGCATGTCTGTGGTCAGAACGGTATTACTTAATGAATCAGTTCACACAGAAATTTACTGCATGGAAGCAGTACGCCTCGCTAGCACACTTCTCGGCAGCTGCTTGCAGTTTTTTCACATTCCTCCCCAAGGAGATGGTTCATAATAGATTTGAACAGATGCTAGGTGTTTGGCAGCATGGTGAGGGGTACTAGTTTTCAAAATTTGGGGTTATTTCATGTCTTGTAATTAGAATTATTCCTTCAATGTGCTCACAGACATACCTAACCACTGACTCCACACTTAACCCCCCGTGAGCTCTCCTAACCTATTTATTGGTTCTGATGGCATCATTGCTAAATCCTTGGTGTTCGGAATCCAATCTGGTAAACATGCACAGGCAGATCTGCTTTGGCATGAAAATTGCTCCTTCTTTCTAAATGTACTTTTCCAGTTGTCCCGACAGCAAAGTCAGGCAATGCCAGAAGCCCAGCTTCCAGGTTATCACAGTCCCCACGCTCCCCTTCCCCAGCGCTCCTCTCTTCTCCTGCAAGAGTGCGGCTCCCCCATCACTGCTTTGCCTGCCGCTGGGAGCACTGAAACCAGCCCTGGGTTTTATTTCCCAAGCCTGGCATACAATAAGTGCTCAATAAATTTCTTTCAAATAAGCCAAGGATGGTTCACCAAGAAAAAAGGAAAATGTTTGTGTTTTCTTCTTAATCAGCTTTAATCTCAGAATCTTCCTCAGAAGGGCTTCTAATGCCCCCCCAGGAGCCTAGGGAAAGCTGTTTGGATGAACAGAAAATCCGCAGTGCATTGGATAAGCTGGTAGAAACGCTCTCATGCTTCCAAACACTCAGGGATGGATTAGGGGGCGTGTTTGCCTATCTTGCAAGCTGATTCCCAGCAGATGGTTACTCCGTTCACTTTCTTTACCCATTTATCTCCCTACTTGAAGTATTCTACGTCTCTACTCACTTGGAAGTTATTCCACAAGCCTTCATGAGGCATTTTCTTGTGTTGTGGCCTCAGTAAGACTGTTGAGACACTTCTCAGGGAGCGCGGGCTGTACCACTTCCTTTATTTTCCACGTCAAACCTCGTCTGGCTCCGCACTTTCACTGGCTGCGCGGTAAATAGTCCTGACAGCATCTGCCATACGTTTTCACGCTTCATTCCCTTCCGTGTCCTCATTGCTTTTGTGCCCTGAGTCATGCGCAGTGGCTATTGTCTAACTGAGCTTGTTAATTCATTCAGTATTGAGTTCCTCCAGTCAGCTGTGCTAGGTGCTGAAGAAGGAGGTGACAGAGCCGTTAAACAGGGACTCTGGGCTTTGGATGTCCTTCCTCTGCGGAGAGACAAGGTGTTTAATCCTGAAAACTTGAAAAGGGGCTAGCTGAGCAGTTCAGAGTAGTGGATCAAAGAACAGGAGGCTCCCTCTGGCTGCATGTACCCACAGTAATCCCTGTTTGTTTCTTAAGAGCACAGACTTTGGAATTATCAGACTAGTTTTCATACTGACTGGCTAAGGGGAACATTGCTTTGGTACTCAGGGCTTATCGATGGAGTGGGAAATAATGATAGTGATAGGAATATTTGTCCATGCTATGACAGGGGACCCAGAGATGAGCCCAGCTGAGACTGTGGCTATGCGCATGCTCTGTGTGAACTGCAGGCAGTGAATTAATGTTAGTGATTACTGTCGCTCTTGGACTCTGCTTCAGTGCTGTGGACATCAAATGCAAAGCTACTTTGGCTTCCTTACTGGAGAGGATCTGGTGAAAGGCCCTTCCTCATTTGTAGATCCCGCAGCTGCTCAGAAAGGATTCATTTCCAAAGTCTTGGCCCCAGGTCGTCTGATGGTGCTCAGATCAGTAACCATGACTGTTGTCATTATTCTTGTTCAGTCACTAAGTAGTGTCCAAGTCTTCAAGAGCCCCATGGGCTGCAGCACATCAGGCCTCCTTGTCCTTACTGTCTCCCGGTGTTCATTGAGTCGGGGATGCCATCCAACCATCTCATCCTCTGCCGCCCTCTTCTCCTTTTACTTTCACTCTTTGCCAGCATCAGGATCTTTTCCAGTGAGTCAGCTGTTCACATCAGGTAGCCAAAGTAGTGGAGCATCAGCTTCAGGACCACTCCTGGGCTGTCACTAATTGGTAGCCAGTTTCAGAGATCAGATCATGTTGTATGCCACTTTACCTCCTTTCAGCTAATTTGTGGGTTCCCTGGTGGCTCAGCGGGTAAAGAATGCACCTACAATGCAGGAGACCTGCGTTCTATCCCTGGGTTGGGAAGATGGAGACCTGGATTGGGAAGATCCCCTGGAGAAGGGAATGGCTACCCACTCCAGTATTCTGGCCTGGAGAATTCCATGGACTGTACAAGTCCATGGACTGCAAAGAGTCAGATATGACTGAGCAACTTTCACATCACTTCAAAGCATGCTCACTGCAGCTCATCAATGTTTCTGAAAAAGAACACTGCTGGGGATGACCCAGGGTAAACAATTAAAAGTGCAACTGAAGTCGTTCAGTTGTGTCCAACTCTTTGCAACCCAATGGACTGTAGCCTACCAGGTTCCTCCGACCATGGGATTTTCCAGGCAGGAATACTGGAGAGGGTTGCCATTTCCTTCTTCAGGAGATCTTCCCGACCCAGGGATTGAACCTGGGTCTCCCGCATTGTAGACAGATGCTTTACCGTCAGAGCCACCAGGGAAGCTAACTTTTAATTTTTTTTTCAAACAATTAAAGTCATCTTATATTCTATATTAGGGAAAAAAAAACTCATTTGCCAAAAAGCTCATGACCTCCCAGGATTGGGAAAGTTTTCTTTGTCCTAAACTTAACCAGCTTCATGGGGCTTCTCCATGGCGCAGTGGGTAAAGAATCTGCTTGCAATGCTGAAGACACAGGAGACACCAGTTTGATCCCTGGTTCAGGAAGATCCCCTGGAAAAGGCAATGGCAATCCACTCCAGTATTCTTGCCTGAAAATCCCATGGACACAGGAGCCTGGTGGGCTACAGTCCAGGGACTTGAAAAGAGTCAGACGTGACTGAGCAATTAACACTTTAACTGGCTTCAAGTTGGTGTACTAATGCAGAGCTTTAAATCACTTTGCAAAGGTTCACGGTGAAGCTTTCATCCCATCCCAGCCCCACCACTATCGAGTGGTGTCATTTCGTACATTATTGAGAGCCTCTTGGTTTTGAGAGTCATTTTCCTTAGCCATGACCTAGCCCCAGTCTTCAGCATTTAATTTTGGCTCTTGGTAATGGACGTGGTTTCAAAGGGTGTTTGCAGATTCTGCCTTGGGATTATCAAGTTTCCATAACATTAAGATGTGTGCAAGTTAGAGACAATGCCACATGGTTTGCTTAGTCTGGGACAGAACATGGCACATGGTATTTCCTCAAAAATTGGCTAAATAATGTGTGATTTACAGCTGAAGCTGAAAATGGACAAGAACATTGGTATTGCCATTCAGATCATGTTTACTCTCTTCTACCTTAAAGAGGTGAAATGATCATCTTGATTGCAGATTTATTCTTTGGTTGGTCAGTGACTTTTGAAATTTGACCTGCATAATAATTGCTAGCAGTTATTGAGTGTAAAAGACATGCTGGGCATTGAACGCATATACTTGTTATTCCTTGTGCAAGGTCATTATTCTCATTTTCAGATGAGGAAACTTCCCAAGGTGTCCCTGGCAGCAAGTGACTGAACCTATGTTCAAACTCAGATCTCTTTGTCACAAAAGTGGTGCCATGCAGAGATGTACTCTGCGGCACCATGCAACCTCTCATGGGCTCTGGCCACTAGATTTGTACGAGACTGACTGATAATGGTAAAGTGAATTTGTTGCCTTAATTTTACTGCCTGTAATAAAGTCTTTTCTCCACATAAGCAAAAATTTCCCACATTAAGGCAACAAATGCATTTTAGCAGTATACACTTAAATTTTTAAGTTGCATGTGGTTGATCATTTGATTATTTGTTAAGAACTTGTCAACTCAAAAAAAGAGCTCCTTGAGAATAGGAACTACTCTTTGGACATCTGCATCTCAGGCCTGGTTATAGTGACGAGTTTAGTAGATATTACATAAATAACTCATTGATTTGTGGATCGAGTACATTTGCTTAATTCTTCTGACCTGCTAAATTTGCACATTTTCACTCATCATTTGTGCAACGAAATAACTTTTGGGTCCCTACTGTGATAGCCACTGGATGCATAGCAGTAAGTACAGACCATTATGTATACTTAGAATTGAAGGACTGTAACTTAGAGAAAACCACAAGCTACTACGTATTTGTAGAAGGAGTAAAAGTGAAGATGAGTTAAAAGCATACCCTTTTGAATAATGGACATTTTAATGATCAGTGTCATTAACATAGCATAACATCTGGGATTGTTTGCCAATGAATTACCCAGTGAACTTTTCTAAAGCCTAAAATAATTATTATGCTATTTCTTTCTCACATGAGTAACTTATGTTTGTATTAATCCTTGTCCTGTTTAAATCTCTACCCCATGATGTTACATTCCCATTTAGTAGAGAAAGATATTTATCAATGTATAATTTTTTGGATTAATATTATTGATTATTTTAGGAAAAGAGAATTAATTTCCTACAGTTACAAAGTCAAGCTTAATGTATTCTCACAAAGTATCGTGTAAGAATTCCTTGTGCTACAAAGAATCTTTTTATGTTTCAAAAATAGTCCCTTTCTATAGTAACATTTGGCTGTGGAATTCCTGGTACAATTCATTTTGGTTATTCTGAAATTTTCAGGGTCTTCTGTAATACCTTTGATAATAAAATAGCACCTAATGAAACAGTGGTGTGTACTTGAAACTGACTGAATGTTTAGCTCCAAGGAGCTGCATGACCACCTGGAAAGACGCCTGGTAACATACTCTGATGGTGGTGATGGTGGTTTAATCTCTACGTTGTGGCCTACTCTTGCAACCCCATGGACTGTAGTTCACCAGGCTCCTCAGTCCACAGAATTTTCCAGACAAGAATACTAGGGGAGGTTGCCATTTCCTTCTCCAGAGGATCTTCCTGACCCAGGGATCAAACCCAGGTCTCCTGCATTGCAGGCAGATTCCTTACCAAGTAAGCCACCAGGGAAGCCTGGTGTACTTACAAAAAAGTATTCAAGTATACTTATGATAAAAACCCTGTCTTGTTCCATTCTTTTAAATCAACAACTTAATGACCCAGAAGACACCTACACTGTGTTTTGAGATGATATAAGCCCCTGAAGAATAGCTTCTACCACATATGCCTCTAAGGATGATTCAGAATGACTTCAATAGGCTGCAATGCTGGATGGAAACCAACAAGATGAAGCTGAGCAGGGGATAAACGCACATTTCTGCTTTTAGATTCAAAAGGCAATTGCGCAATCGCAGGATAGGGAGCAACTGAGCTTGGCAGCCGTTCACGCGACTAAAAGCTTAATGGGAACCAACAGTAGGATGTGGTGGCTAAAAAAGAATGAACATAGTCGTGTGCTTCCTAAGTAGAATTATGAATGGTTCACTGTACTCTGCAGTGGTCACACTGCCTTGGGAGTATTTGTTTAGAACCGAGCACTTTTGGGAGCATCTTTGACAAAGCAGAGTAGCTACTAAGAGGGTGTTGAATCCAATCCCAGACACATTTATTGGACTTCTGTTTTGAGCCGGCGATGTGCTAACTGGTATGAAGATAAAGATGTGAAGAAGACCTTGCCAGTCTCTAGCCTCAAGGAGTTGAAAATGTTAATGGACTGCCTGACAGGTACACACTTGTCTGTAAAACAAAGCTTGACTCTGAAGCCAAGAAGCAGTAAAGAGAGTGCTCTGAGAATTCAGGAGCTGGCCTGGTGGGAGGATTTCCACAGGAAATGAGGACAAGAGTGGAGGAGGCCATAAAACCAAAGATGCAGAGACGCGAAAACTCAAGGCATGTCTAGGGACTATTGAGCAGTGTAGGCTGTCCGGAAGAATAGGGTAGCCCTCGTAGAAGATGAAGCTGAGAGATGAAGGTTTGGATCAGAGCATGAGGGTCCTGACTGGTAGACAGTTTTAGAAGGATTACAGGTTGGTGAACTTCTGAAAGGGCTTTCCACGTGGTGCTAGTGGTAAAGAACCCATCTGTCAATGCAGGAGATGTAAGAGGATGCAGGTTTGATCCCTGGGTCAGGAAGATCCCCTGGAGAAGGGCAGGACAACCCACTCGAGGGCAGGACAACCCACTCCAGTGTTCATGCCTGGAGAGTCCCCACAGACAGAGGAGCCTAGAAATCTACAGTCCGTAGAGTCACAGAGAGTTGGACACAACTGAAGCGACTTAGCACATATGCACACATGAACCTCTGAAAACAATGCTATACGGAGACTGGTTGTAGAAATGATGTGTATTTAGTGTGCAGAAAAGAATACCAAAGGTCTCTGATAAATGTGGACCGGATTTGCTCTGTGTTCCTCCAGAAGCTAAAATTTATCTCTGGGGGAAAAGAATTATAAAGAACCAGATTTCAGTTCTCTCTATGCACCAGTTTTTTAAAAAATCAAAGCTGGGACTTCCCTGGCGGTCCAGTGGTTAAGCATATGCCTTCTAATGCAGGGGATGTAGGGTTGTTACCTGGTCGGGGAACTAAGATCCCACATAACGCTGGGCAACTAAGCGCTTGTGTCACAACTAGAGTGGTGTTCCAAGGAGTCATTCAGACCTAAAAATATTTTTAAAAAACAAAAAATGTGCCATCATCATGGCTAGGATATGCGCCATATATTTGTTCTGAGACATCACACGCTGAATTTATTTAATCCTCCAGACAATCCCATGAATTAAATACTATTATTATCTCTCATTTACTGAGACCCTGAGAGGCTGACCAGTCACTGGCTAATAAGTGAGGGAACCAAGATTCAAACCAAGCCCACTCTCATTTTCTTCCAATATATACCAACAAATTTCCTGGTTCTCCTCCTAATTCCATTCCAAATCACTCTGCTGGATAATTCTATGCATTTTACTTGTTCACATTAATATATTTTAAAGTCTTACTTGTTACTAAATACTAAAAACATGAGGGTCTTAATGATCATGTCTTTGGCTAGATCACTGAGAAGGTCCTTAATGAAAGTTGAGTGAACACATGAGTAAATGAGAAATTTTTTATTATAAAATCAATTAGCATAGCCACTTTCAAAAGAAGTAACTTGCCCTTAATAGAATTTCATTACCTTACTGCCTCTTTCCATTATTTGTGATGGGACAGTCTTAGTTATTTTAATTATTTAATAATCATTTGAAATCGATGTTTTGTAGCTGCTTTTTAAAATCTTATTTTAAACCTTTTATGCCATATTCAGTTTTAACAGCAATATCCCAAGTTCATAGTCTCTCTTTTCCATTTTGTGTTACCAGATTTCAGTTAAATGTGCCCATCCACTCCTAAAGTCTAAGTTAAAGAAGACTATTACCAATCACGCAATATCAGTCTCAAATCAACCAAAAGCCATTTCCACATCTTTTCTTTGACAATCTTCTTAGATCCCTGAAGTCTGTTCTAGATAACTGAAGTCTGATGTCAGGGGCTGCCCATAATTTTCTTTGGAGAATTTTTTGGGAATTCCTAAATTATCCCTTGAAAAAAATCAAAATAGGAAATTGACGCTACAAAACTAAAGTAGAATTTGCAGAAACAACTCCCCAGTGTACAAGGGAAAAAAGCCGTAAAGTGTTGCCCCAGTTCTAGTGGACTATTTCAGGAATAATTCAATTCCATTGTCGCCCTTGGCCCTGGGGGCAAAAATGCAGCTTTTCCTGTTCCAAGGAGGGCCTGTTCTCTGACTTAACCTGTGAGGCAGAGATGAGGCGAGCCAACCAGTTCTAGAGTTTACAGTCTTTTTCACTCTGCAAAGTGATACTGCCTTATTGTTTGGGTCAGGTAGTTGGGAGCACAATCTCCCACCCCCTGGGTGCGACTATTCCTTTATAGATTAGATAAGAACAATTGATGAACTTTTAAATGCTGAGAAAACTAATCAGAACTGGAAAGGGGGGGTGGGGTGGGTGTTGGCCACAGCCCAAGAAATATGCAGACTGAGATAAAAGCACCTTCTGAACTGTTTCTCCATCCCACATTTCTCAGCTTTTAAGTCTCCATTTCTTTCTTGTCTTTCTTATCTGTCATTCCCTCAACTCTCTTATCTCCACTGTCTTTCTCTTCTCCTCAACCCCAACTTGATCCCCAAAGACTTAGTTTTGAAAACTCTCTTAACTGGGCAAAACATGGACTTACATTTTAAAAAATGCATTCTTTTGTAGTACCTAAAACTCTACATTCTGAATTTAATTCAGAAAATAGTTCAGGTGAGCATGTGAATGAATGGAAGTTGCTCAGTCGTGTCCAACTCTTTGTGACCCCATGGACTCTAGCCCACCTGGCTCCTCTGTCCATGGAGTTTTCCAGGCAGGAATACTGGAGTGGGTTGCCATTTCCTCCTCCCCAGGATCTCCCTGACCCAGGGATCAAACCCGGGTTTCCTGCACTGCAAGCATGCTTCCAGGTGAACATACCTTACTCTCAAGTCTTCCTTTTTTTTTTTTCTCTTATAAAGAAATATTAAAAATATCTTAATTTTAGTTTCGGGCAACAGACTCAACCTCAGTTCATTTCAGATTGGGTTATGGTTCCAGATTCTTGATGGCAAGGAATTGGAGTGGGGAGGGTGGACCTTGGGTCACAGTCTGTGAGTCCTTTGGCCCCAGCACTCTTTGCTGCTTCCCAGCCTCACTTCAAGGCCCGGAGTCATACTCCTGCTTCATCTGGGAATCCAGGCCAGATGGATTTGGGTTTGAATGCCCATATGTTTCTTTTAGTTTCTCTGAGGCTTTCAGTTTCTTTTTTTTTTCCTGTGAGGGACAGGCCTTCCCTGGGAAGAAAGAGCACCCCTTGAGTCTGACATGTTCTGCCGTCAACTTGTGATGCCCTTTGATTAACTTGGGAGGAGTCTGGCCCTGTGCTGGAACTCAGTCCCATTCAGCATCCTGCCAGCTAGAAAACGTACTGTCTCGATCACCACCTTCCTAAGAAAGTTGTACGATGCCCAGAACATAAAGGTCTTTTCCGTGGCAAGTTAGACAACCCCAAGGAAAGAGGGCTGTTATGGAAAGGGCCAACAACTCATCCGGTGGTTGGTTGTAAATCATTCTTTGGGGGAATAAAGGCAGAGGGGGCTGGAGCTCTGGCCCTCAAAGAACTTCCTCTCATTAAACAAGAGCAATTTGCTGCTCTCTGCGTGCTCCTTCTGCTGGGAGGGAGTCACCTGCTTTCCTCATTCACATCAGTGCTCCTGGCAGGGTCTGGCTGAAGGTCCCCTGCCAGGGGTGCATCTTTCCACCTTGTAGAGGTCTCTTCTTGAAGCCAGACTCCACAGGTGTAACTCAGAGTCGACCTGATCAGCTCCTCGCCCCCACTGCCCAACTCTCACTTTTTCTCTTAGCTGCTCTTTTCTGTGGTCCTGGGTTTCCCAGTCTTGGCGAGAAGACAGTCATTCCTTTGTGCTCGGCTGCTACAATGAGGTAACCAAAGAAAGGGTCTTGGTCTGAGGCTGTCAGCTGTTACTAATCACTACTCCCCAGCTCATCATGGGTCCCACTCGCCTCTCCCTCTTGCTCTGCTTAGCACACATAAAGAAGATGAATGACTCCCTGGTTTCTCTTCAAAAAAGCATATTGTGCAGCACATTCCAATACCGTGAGCAAAGGATGGGCTAGTGTGTGGGGTGAATGGGTATCTAAATCACCTCTCCATGGGCCTCACACCGGCAGCTGTGGCCTGTAAGATGTGAACCTCAGAGCTGGCCCTCTGAGAGTTTCCTGAGACCACGCTGAGAAAGAGAGGAAGTTGATGTGATGGGTTCCCGAGTTACTGGAACCATTCATTACAGGGCTGTGTTAGGCTGGGATATGCTGTGTTAGGCTGGGATGTTAGGTTATGCTGTATTGGATGGTTAAGACTAGTGCAGAAAGGGGCTTCCCTGGTGGCTCAGATGGTAAAGAATCTGCCTACAATGCGGGAGACCCAGGTTCGATCTCTGGGTTGGGAAGATCCCCTGGAGAAGGGCATGGCAACCCACTCCAGTGTTCTTGCGTGGAGAATCCTCATGGACAGAGGAACCTGGCGGGCTATAGTCCACAGGTTCACAAAGAGTCGGACATGACTGAGCGACTAAGCACAGCACAATGCAGAGAAGACAAAGCTTGACCATTCGGAGGGCCTCACCAGTTGGTTACCCAAAAGGAGGGCGCTCAGATGTATCTGACTCTTCAAGATGCCATGAGTTGTAGCCTGCCAGGCTCCTCTGTTCACGGGATTCTCCAGTGGGGTGCCATTTCCTCCTCCAGGGGATCTTCCCAACCCAGGGATTGAAGCCACTCTACATCTCCTACATTGGCAGGTAGATTCTTTACCGCTAGTGCCACCTGGAAAACCCCACCCAAAAGAAGGATTCTCCCCACCCCAAGGTTAATGAAAAGGACCCAGAAACTCCTGGACATGAGAGGTAGCAGAAGTTGAAGCTGGGCCTCCATGTCCCCTCTCTGCTCCCTTCTGTGAAAGCTAATTTTCAAGGCTGACTATAGCCAGAGAAAAGGGATTGTCTGCTCAGTTCTACCACACTGAGAGTAAAAGGTGACTTATGATATAACTTTTCCTGCTACTGACAATCATGTCTGTTCCACTACATTTCCTATTTAACAATCTTGAAAGAGAATGTTTCCTTTTTACCTTTCCATGGCATTCTCCTAGTGAACACCAGAGCTCAAAAAAAGATTTTTGTTGACAAGCCTCAAGAATTGAATTAAAAAATCAACTTGGCTGACAAAGTGATATGCCAGTGATACATTTGTTAGGAAGCATCTTTGTTCTGCTCAGGCAAAATAACCTCATAAAACTAAGCGGTGTCATAGGTGAATGAAACGCCAAGTTTTGTGATGCTGTGAACAGCCATCACAGGAAGGAAATATTGGCCAGGGGGAAATCCCTTGTGAGAATATTTGTGATTTAATTGACTGTGAATTCCACAAAGTCATTCTCAGCTCTTTGTGGAAGATGGTTTAACTCTCTTCACCAAGAATCACTGATTAAAGTAAAAGCCTTCTTGGCTCAAAATTCCATGAAGCATACCTTTCCTAAAAGTTTTCCCTTCATTATAGTGTCTGTAGAATTTCTGTTCAGATGAGTTGACCAGATTCCAGCGATCAGCACCGTCATTTCCTTGGTCTCCGTTAGAGATGGGGTGAGGTCTTGGGTGGAGTGGGTCTTCCGTTCCCCAGGGGAACGGAAGCAAGGTGAGAGGGTGGGAAGACTGTAGCTCGTGGCTCCTTTTTCAAGCCTCTACTTTCAACTGAATGTGGGTATATACCAGTGTTTGTAAACTTTTTTTTTTTTAACCAGAACCTGCAATACCATATAAACGTGTTTTATGGTGTGACCTGGCCGCACACAGACATACACACGTGTAGCTGAAAAAACCTTCACATAGCAGTATTTCCCTCTTACCCCACATGATACACTCTATCATTTTCTATTCTATCCTGTTTCATTAATAGGATAAAAGATACTAGCTCATGACCTACTAAATTGATTTCATGACTGGCATCTTAAGCACTTATTTGACCTCACCTCCTCTCCCATTCACATCTTTGTGTTGGGTTTTTCATTTATTTGCTCATTGTTCTGTTACTGTGTGACAGATAGGACTATAGCAATTACACAAACTCATCTGCAAGAGTTAATCCTGTTATATAGCAAAGAATAAAAGAGCAGGGGAGGGAGAGGCTGCGTGAGAGGGAGGGGTACTCCTGTGGTGAGGGGTAGCAGTGTGCCAGCCTCCTGCCCATCCTGCCCTTCTCAGATTACCCCCCTCCCCCATGTGGAGATAAAGCTCCAGGTGATGCTGGGTCCCTCCCCACAAGGTCTGTCTCTCCTTCTTCAAGGTAGAAGGAACCTCACTGCTTTGGGTTAAATGTGGGGAAGAGGGCTTCCCCAGTGGTTCAATGGTAAAGAACTTGCCTGTAATGCAGGAGACTTGCAAGAGAGGCAGATTCGATCTCTGGGTGAGGAAGATCCCCTGGAAAAGGAAACGGCAACCCGCTCTAGCCTGGGAAATCCCATGGACAGAGGAGCCTGGTGGGCTACATTACATGGGGTCGACAGCTGAGCAACCAAACAACAGCGACACTATGATAAATGTGGGGACGAGCAATCAAAATTGGCGAGTCTGAATTTCAGAGTATTTTAAACACAAGCAATTTTAGTACTGGTCATTCAAACAGTAGCCTAAGTGAAATGTTTTTTAAAAGTCTGTGGCCTCCTCCCAGCATAACAACAACAACAGTGATAAGAATGACTGTCCAACATTCTATTGGGTGCCTTCCTGTGCAGGCACTGTTTGGGGCAAGGAGGCTATATCAATGAATAAAATAGATTGTTCTGCTCTCCCGGCACTAAAATTCTAACAAGGGGCATCATATAATAATCATAGCATTTATCAAGGTCTTTCTTTGTATAGATTCTTCATGTAAGTTTTCCATAAGCTTGCAGTGTAGGTATTATCTTCTTGTCTAGGTGAAATGGAGACTTGGAGAGGTCAAATATTATTATTTGATTAATTAATAATAATAGCAGCTAACATTGCTTGAATGCTCACTATGTGCCAAGCACAGTGCTAAGTGCATCTTGTACAGAAGTCCCTTTAGAGCCATGAAAACCCTGTGAGGGAGCTTTCTTCATTCTCATGCTACAGATAAGGAAACTGAGGCTCACAGAGGTCACAGGGCGTCCCAGAGCTAGAAGTAGTATCCAGGTATTCTAACCTCAGAGCCTGAACTCTTAATCACTGTGCCACAATTTTTTAAAAACAATGTGCTTCTGAAAATGCCTGAGGTTGGCCTTAAGTAGTTTGAAATATTGACTCTTTGATTAAATTCTAAGGCTTTAACCAGCTTATTCATTGTGATCTAAAATTATGATACAATTTCTAACCTAAGATTTGCCTTCTGTTCTAGAACCTCTAGAATCATCGAACTTATTTTTTTTCCAATCTAGTTTATAAAGAAGCTGGAAGAAAATATTCCAGTAGGAAAAAAACTTCACATAGTTTTAGAAGGAGATTTAAAGCAATTTGTTTCATGCTCACTCCCACCCCCTCACACGTTTCCTCAGAGCTTTTTCTTCTGCTGTGTGTGCTGAGGGTCCAGGGTGCCCTTGCTCCAGTGATGGGCAGATGCTTTAGGACACAAGAGCTCCTTTTTCAGCCTGTAAATATGAAGTACATTGTATTTTTTAGAGTTTAACTTTCTTATTGGAAAAAAATTACCTTTTATTCAAATGAATATGGCATATACTACCACTCATCCTTGATTTCCTTGTTATACGTTTGCCCGTCTTAAAATTCTAGGAGGCTTGAGAACAGGCAGCTTTCATTAGATGAGTGTCTGAGAAACCCTTGTATATCTAAAATAAAATAAAAACTAAAACAGAGCAATATTCTTGAGGCAGCAGTTGCCACCCCCTCCCTTTTCCTTTCTTTCTGGGCCTGATCCAGTGGCCCTGAAAGAACAATGAAACACCATCAGGGTGAGTAGAAAGAGCAGTCATAGCAGAAGGCTTCTTCTTTAGATTTCACATTTCAAAGCCAGAAACAGGAATCACTGGAGGAATATACTGAGACCCATTAATGTATAAGACAGACTTTTAGCAGATGGGAGACTAAAATCCATGCAAAGCCTTGGGAACTTGACATTATTTATATGTTACCCTTTAATACTTGACTGAATACATATTTCATTTATCCAATAAGTCATACCAAATATTATACCAGGAGAAATCTACTTTACAATAGACTTACAGAGTTCCATATACATATTTATTGAACACTCCCTCTCCATCCCCATCTTGCCCCAAAACATGAATTTCATGCATTTTCTGTTGTGCTAAACTGATTACTTAAACCCTGTCTTCATAAATAAAGAGGTAAATGCTTACTGACCCATTTGCATTAAGAAACTCTCTTCCTCTCTCTTCAGAGTGACTGTTGCCTAAAATATTCAGGTGTTTGAAGCAAAGTCTAAATCTTTTGCATTCTAGAGAATGTATTGGTCAGTCTTTTTTAGATGCTTAACTCATGGGTAAACATATAATAGGTTTGCAGACATGAATGATTAATTACTTGTTAAAAATCAATTTCTGTTGGAGTATAGTTGACTTGATTACTTTGTTGACGAGTGGTATTTGATGGGTTTGTTTTTAGAAAAGAAGACAAGATCCGTGTGCCCACAGTCACCAAATATCCATGATCCTCAGTGCTCCATTAGAACATGTTCTGGGCTCTTTTTCTAGGAATGATGAGGAATTTGAACAGATTGATCTGCACTCTAGCTAGTCCTTCTGGTGACCAGTGTGGTCCACTTCCCCCCAAGGTAGGGGAATGTCAGAGTTTTTCCACAGTTACCTCCGTGTATGCAATTGTCTTCTAGCTGGATGGCTCATTTCAACATTGAACTCAAATGCAATAAAGTTAGAGAAAGCTAGTATGGATAAAAACGCATGAAATGTGGGTGACTCCTAGCTTGTCCATAAGGATTGAGATAGAGTAGAAAGGGTACTGCCTTTGAGTGTGGGTTCAAATCCTGCCATTACTGTTTACTAGCTGTGCAACACTGGGCAAGTTACTTCTCTGGTCTCTTGTCTCTTTACCTTTAAAATGGTATCAACAATAACTGCAACATACAGTTGTCATGAAATTAGATGTGCCACTGGTGAGAGGAAGAATTTGGTGAGTGATTTAGTGGATCAGCACAAAAGTTAACTCAAAATATACAAAGCATATAAACTTACAAATGTGCCATTGTAATTGGAAGAACTATGACAGAGCTGTAATTAATAGGCAGTATATTATTCCTTGGGGTTCAAGAGGATCTCAATTCCGATGACAGATTGTTTTCATAATAAAGATGTCAGGATGTCTTGAATAGGGTTGGCTCAGCTAAGCCCAGATGAGATGCAGAAAAAGGGACCAGTTAAGATCATTATCTTTACTGCTTGCCCTGGAATGTGTTTCTCACATTCGTATTTAGATGAACACATAGTTGTCATAACATACTCCCACTAGTACCTGCATACCCAAGAGACCTCTTTCACCCTCACCCCAGCGCCCTTTTCCTCCATATATTTTAAAATGTCGGGGCTCCATGCAGACTTCCCCCTTCTCAACCATTTAGAACACTTCCTGCCAGAGTTCCCTTTTCTACAAAGTGATTTAGTGCTTTACCCTTGTGCCCAGACACCCTGACATTTGTGTGCAGCGCTTTGTCTGGAATTTCGGGAGGCTGGAGAAAGGAGATGCCCCAGAGCTGGGAGTGAGACACAGGAAGAATGACAGCCTGCTCGTGTGGAGTTTTGCCTTCCAGAGCCTTTCCTCCGTTTCCTTTGCTCCCCCTGCATCAAGGCTGTTCTCTTGCAGGCCCAGTGTTGTGACAGATTGTCCACATCCATCCTACCTTTGCCCTGATGACAGCGTGTGGCTTTGCTTCTAGTGGTCCCTTTAGTCTGACAGACTCTACTCAGAGAAAAGGCGAGAGTTTAGAGTTGGAAGGAGGAGGGGAGGGGGCACTGGGGTACCCAGAGCAGAAGTCAGCAAGCAGCCCCGCATGGGACACCAGACCCTTTTAGAAGAAGGATCTCCACTGAGATTTGGTTAATAAAGATGCCCACACACATCCCTGCCTTTTCTAAAACTTTAGCAGTTGCTGCTTTATTCTCTTTCACAGGATCAGGGTCAATATGCAGAGGTTGGTGAGGCCTCTCATTTGACCATCGATTCTCCTTCTGGGCTCATTGCTAAAAAATAAAATGCTTCAGTTTTTGTCTTCATCTATTTCATAGTTGGAAAGTATGGAGTAAATACTCATTGGTTTTCTTTTTTAATTAACTTTATTAAAAAAAAAAAAAAAACACCTATAAACTTTGTTTCCTAGAGCTGATGGCCCTGTAGCTGTGAATTCCGGAGTGACAGTCCCCAGCCCTCCCCCATGGTGGGAGGGAGGGAGATTTAAGCCTCCTCCTTTGTCTGCCACGTTGGTTTCCAGTGCTGTGCCTTGACCACTTAGCGCTCTCTCTGAATAGCTATAGGTCGGGAGTAGTGGGCAGGAGCGGCAGAGAAGAGTTGGCGTGAGAACGGAACAGCACCACAGAATAGAAGGCGAGAGGGAAAGAAAGCATCTCGGAGGAAGAGAATACTGCCGCCTGGTACCCCTAGCAGAGATATCCGGCCTTTTGTGCCCACACCACTCGCCCGCCGAAGAATTGCAGGCTTCAGTGGTGACGAGCTCAGGCAATGATGGGAAAGAGAGTGGGCCCCTTCTGGGAGAAATGATTTCGAGCACAGGAAAGCCAAGATATTTTGAGACAGCATAGGAGACCTGCGGATGAACCCGGGGGGGTGGGACCACGTGGACCGAGAGCAGATTAGCCCATTTCTAATGACGGTAAAGTGTTGAAGTGGCGCCAACCCCACCAGTGGTATTAACCCTAGGGTTCACGAAGCCTAGCGCAAGGATAAAAGAAGCTAACTTCACTACCTTAAAACCAAAACTGGCCTTCTTATTTGTGGGCGCTGTAGGTGGTTTTCTCAGGGGCAGGAAGTACACTAAATTCAGTTACATAAGATCTGGGCTCAAGTTCCCACTTCATTTTACTTGGTATTAACTAAGAACTGAGAAATTTACTTAATTGCTTTTTAATCTGCCTTATAGATTGTTGTTATTATGAAAATTATGAATGATTTGATTCAAATACACATGAAATTATAAATTGGAGATCATGGCTTCAATTCCCATATAAGCTCATTACCATTATCAAGATTTGGGGGCAAACCCAGCCAGTTATCTGGCATTCATGGACATTATCCAATACACTGTACCTTACTCTAAATACACTGATATAAACAGAGTCACTACCTACATATTGAACCACTGTTAGAGTCTGATACTGATCATTGAGCTACAGTGTAAACTTTTAATATATTTATAAAAGTATGATTTTGCATAATAAAGAAAATAGTTTGATTAATTATGATTAGATGATGCTATAATTTAATCTTAGTGTTTTAGGGAGTTTGGGGGTGAGAAAGAAAAAAGACAAATGAGGAAATGGTTAATGAAACAGAAGAGCCCATATTATGATTACGAAAACTTAATCTTTTGAGAGTTTGGGGTTATTTCCAATTTTTTTCCATCCCAAGAGGCATGGAGATGTGTTCCATTTGCTAGAAGAGTTAGGGAAACATTCACCATCATGCCTCCTCTCTCACAGAGGATCATGCCTTGCCTGAGGCAGACTTTGAAGATGTCCTGAAAAAGAGGGGAAGAATGTTTCACATGAGATAAGGTATGCCAGGCCTGTGGGACAAGGTGGAGGAAGACAGAGAGCAAAAACGAGAGGAACCCCACCAAAATTACTGTTTTTAAAAACTGTTGATGAGATGAGATAAAATGAAACAACAGAGAAGCTATTTGAGAACTTTGGCCTACTATAAATGTAAATTGAGGATAACTCAATAAGTGCATAGAATAATAGCTTAAATTTTACATTAAAAATTAAAAAAAAAACAAGTGCATATGTAAAATAATAATTCTTATAAAAGAATTTAATGGTACTTACTCTGTGTGAGTCTGCAGAGTGCTCAAAACTTGAGATATGCTTAGATTATCCTGCCAGAAACCTTTTTTAAGGTATCTCTTCATACACACATACACACACACACACAATACTCACTAATTCACACTCACAGCTTCCCCACCTAGTAGCAGCCTAGGAAAGAATTTGATTGCCCCTTCAAACCATCAGAGAGTCATGTGAAATCAACTCTTGGGGCAGAAATTGGGTGATCACGTGTTAGCTGACACAGCTGGTGCCTAGCCTTTCTATGGCTTTTTCCCTCCACCTTTTGTGATGCCCTGATTCAAATTGGTGCCAAGTTCTCATAACATGTATAAAATCCCATTGCCGGGTGGGAGAGGGTTGGGCAGTGAAAAAGGAAATGCTCTTCCCATTACCTTCCACTGGACAATTCCCTGAACTGATTTCCTGAAAATCTCCTTCTGTTTGCCTTCCCTAGGAATGGCGGCCCTAGATAGTAAGGCATCAGGAAAGATGGGGATGCGAGCTGTAGTCTATTACATGACTACGACCATCATTGCCGTGGTGATTGGCATAATCATTGTTATCATCATCCATCCTGGGAAGGGCACAAAGGAAAACATGCACAGAGAAGGCAAAATTGTACAAGTGACAGCTGCAGACGCCTTCCTGGACTTGATCAGGTACGTCCTTGCAAGCCCATTGTTTTGAGTATATTTTGACCACCTCTCCTCTTTCAGGGGGAGCTGATCAAACCCTAGAAGAGGTATCCAACTGAACCAGTCCTGCTGGGCTTGAAATGAAGATCACATGTAACAGAAATGGAAGTAAAGATCCGTTTTCTGATCTCATGTGAAAGAGATAAAAAGAGCAAGGAAAAGATAAAGATTTAGGAGCCCTGCTTTTAGGATTCAGAATCTGAGCACTCAGTCCTCTTAACTGTGCAGCTCATCTTGGAATATTAATATCAATAGTTCTTTTGTGTGTATGATTTTTTTATTGAAGTATAGTGTTGAGCAATTACATAAGTTACAGATGTACAACATAGAATTTCAAATATTTTTACAGGTTATACTTCGCTTATAAAATATTGGCTTTATTCCCTGTGTTGTACAATATATCCTTGTAGCTTATTTTATACCTAGCAGTTTGTACTGCTTACTCTTCTACCCCTATACTGCCCTTTCCCCCTTCTCTCTCTCCACTGATAACCACTAGTTCATTGTGTCTGTGAGTTTGCTTTTTTGTTATACTCACTAGTTTGCTGTACTTTTTAGATTCCACATATATAAGTGATAATCATATAGTATTTGTCTCTTTCTGACTTATATCACTTAGCATAATGCCTTTCAATAATTCTTGACCTACCTTTCTCAAGTCTTACTGTTTAAGGCTATTTTTTTGCCCCCAAGTATAGCCTGTTCATTGGACTCTTCTAATTTGAAACTTGTGATCTGTATCACCATCCATTATACACAACAATTTATTTCCAGAAGGGACCTTAGGGATCATCTGATCTCACCTGTCCTAAGATTTTCCTTTCGTACTATTTATGAAGAAAGGATTTGGCAAATCAATAATAAAAGATTAAAGGATGACTTCTTTAGCATTGTTTTTATATACAAACCATATACTGATTACAAATTAGTTTTATCTAATACTTGAAACAGACCCAATGATATAGTCTGTTTTACAAAGCAATGAGAAGTAAGCCTAAATTTGACCCTGGCACTTCCCTGCCTGCTCTCTATCCACATTTGCTTTTGCATGGGTCAGGTTCTGGAAGGAAGCATGTTGCAGGCTCAAAAGGATCACTGAACAGGGTGTGCAAAGGTGCAGGCTGGGTTAAGGGAACCTACAAGTGATGGTGAGACACTCGGGGACTATCAGCAATAGGAAATTGTTTTGTTACCACCTGTTGCTTTGAGGTCAGGAAGGGAGCTATTCCTAGAACTCAGGATGAGCTGTAGCCTTGGGAAAGGCCACCAAGGACAGGGGCTAGAGCTCTAATTTGGAGGAAGGGAGCTATTGCCCAACCTGCCAAGAGAGAGAGCTGGAAGAACCTATACATCCACTTCTCTCTCCCACTGCTCTCTGTGATCTGTCAGCACCACCCACTGGACAAATCCAACAGGAAGCCAGAAGGCAAGGGGGCAGCCTCGCAGGCACAGAGTAGGATGATGGGTAGATGGAGAAGGGCAAATGGAAGATACCCTAGCACAGACTTCAAGGTGTCCCACCTGCTCAACAGTCCAGCCAGCTGCCCATCCAAGCTGTCTTCCCAAACCTAGCTCTTTCCTCCTTACTTTCCAATGGACCTACTTGCAGAGTGACTGGCTTGCCAGTCCTAGATGTCTACTCTAGGATTCCCCACTGACCATTTGAAAGCAGCTCCTCCTAGCAACTCAATGCCATCTCAAGGAATGGGTCTGTGGCTGGTGGGTTCAGGAGTGAGTTGGACAACAAAGGACCTCTTCAGCAGCACCTCTCAGTACCTACCACGAGTGACTTTGTAGCATTTCTGTGTAAGCACTATACAGCCCCCTCGTGAAAGCCTTTTCCAGGGAGTTAATGGCAATTATCTGAAGGTAATAAGCCATTCTGTTTTAGTTCATACCAAGTTGGCACCTGATGACATTGATTTTATTTAGTTCATACAGTTAATTAAAGCTTTTACCATTTTTTTCAGGGACTTTACCTTCAGGTAGTTTGGACTGGGGGTATTTTATTATATTCTCTTTCTGTATAATTTCTACTCCTTGTTTAAAGAGCTGGCATCTTGTCACTCTCAGATGTTTTTCTGCCCGTCCTTGCCCCAGTGACAGGTATAAGCCTAGCCTGTCCTCCCCCATACTCCTGGTTTGAGCATTTATCTTGAAATCTCCTAAACATTTATCTCAGGGTTCATAGAAACAGACCCATAGAGCATGGAAGGGAAGAACAAAGAAACAGGATGGTCTAGGCAGTAAGAAGAGACAAGAGTTTATAACCTTAACATATCGATGACTTACAGTTGCTGGAATCTTAGGCTCTGACCAGCTGCTCAGGTCACGTCTCCTCCACAGACTTCCATCTTGGAGCCCTGGTGATAGTTAAACCCATCTCCTCTTTAAGAGATGAGCAAACTGAGACCTGCATGGATGCCACGAGTCAGCCAAGGTCACACAGCTGGTTAGAAACTCCCCAGGGAGAGTGCTGATTCTTATTCCTTCCCCACCATGAGCACAGACACTGGTCTGAGGAAGTGACAGATTCTGCCACCTGGGCCCCAACTTCAAGTCCTGTGGACCATCTGTCTCCCTGTAGGTTACCAAAGGGCTAGAAGCTCTAACCATTCAGAGTCATTATCTCATCCCCCAGTGTTCTTTGGGAGGACTTTGTGGAGAATAAAATTGCATAGTCTGACCATGACATTTGATTCAGAACATTTGGTCCCTAAATACCCAGCATGATACTAAAATGACCCCTATTGAATGACCCCCAATGACCTCCCCCCAAGTCAACCAGAATGCTTTTGCTAAAAGGCACTTCCATTTTCATTTGGGTTCTTCTTGGGCTCAAGATTTGATGTCTGAATTTAAAAAATTCATTTGTCTGACAAAAGGACAGATGAGTTGAATTTGGGACTTAAACTGAAAAATATGAACTACATGGACCACACTTAGGGATGACCTATGTCCCATTTCAAAACTATCTACCAAAATCTTTCTCTTTTTCCATTTGCCGCTTAGTTGGATGCAATCTTTACCTTACACACAAAGAACAGGTATTTAAGGAACTAATTTATTATTTGGAAAAGTTTCAAGTGATCATTATTTTCTTTGCAGGAATATGTTCCCTCCAAATTTGGTGGAAGCTTGCTTTAAACAGGTAAATACTCTACAGCCATAAATTCCCCTTTGAAATTCCTCTTTGGCAGACAGAGTGTGGCTGTCTTTTTAATTGAATTTACTTTTTTTTTTTCCTGTTTCCCTGCAATAAGAAACACTTCCTTTGCCAACTAGATGGAAAGCACTAGAGTTTTCTGGGGAATTGGGAGGGGAGGGAGGGGTCTTCCCTTGTAGAGAGGGGAGGGAGGAGTCTTCCCTTGTATTGAAGGCTTATTAGTTGCCAGACACTATATGTCATGCATACAAATAGCTCATTAAGTCTCTGTTAATTGTTAAGAAGGCTAATCAGGAGACTTTCTCCCTTCCTCCATATTCCATACACAAAAGCTCACCAAGCACACAAACTCCAGTATAAAATATATTTACAACTTGCTTCAAAGATTAGGGAGATTATTCAGGTTTCTGGGTTTGATTTTAAAAGTCAGTGGGTTGTATTTTTTAAAAGTCTGTTAAGGGCCTTGTGGATTCTAAAGGAGGAACCATGTCAGAAAGGATTGCCATCATGTATTGAATGTCTGCTCTGTGCCAAGCACTAATGTTACATTTACTCCTCACATAAATATGATAGGTATCATTGTCTTCATTTCATCAATGAGGCAATTCATCTGTGATCATTCAGAGGGATCATGTAACAGGCATTCGATTTCACAAGTAGTAAATGCCAGACCCAGAATTCAGACCTACTGTGCTGATTCCAAATTCTGTCATCTTTCTGCTTCTACATTCTGGTCCCCTTCCTGGAAAGCGGTATCCAGGCTGATGCGACACTTCCCAGGAGGCTGTCGTGAGCGTCAGTTCTTTTTAGCACCAGATCCAAGCAACCCTTGGCTCTTTGTGTTGAACACACAAATACATTTTACTATTAGGGGATAAAATGAGTAAAGCTCATTCTAACCTCAATTGAATTTTAAAAAAGCTTTGTTACCCAAAATATGAAGAGGGAAACAATTAGACATTATAGTTGTTACATAGTAGTTCCCAAACATTTCCCCAGATGGTGTTACTTTACCCTAACCCTTGTGCTTGGGATGTGTAAAATAAACAAAACCAAACCCTGACCTCATGGAAGACCAAAGTTTTCCACTCTTCACTTTTCTTCCCTTTTTAAAATTTGCATTGACCATTAAAATAATAGTCAATTTTGCACATACTGCAAAATTCAAACAGAATTCTTTCTTTAAAGAAAAAAGACTGACAAGGCAAAATCTAACTCTTTTTATTCAAAACAACTGTAACCATAAATAATAATCCCCTTTCAATCCAGCCAGCCAACCCCAGCACCATGGGGCTGATTCTTCCAGTTAGTCAGCTGGCACAGGACGAATTCAAAAACGTTGATTTCTAGCAGCACTGGGAAAAGTGCTGACTCACGCAGATTTATTGTATTCAATATTTGGATTTGGATAGCACTTACACGATTTTGAAGGAGAAGCAAATGTATCGTCCCAGATCTATTTGTCTTAGATCAGAATGCAAGTGAGGTTGCAATTTCTGTGTAGGCTGCAAACTGTCTTAGGGGAAAGAGTTGGAGGTGTAGGAAAGGCTAGTTGGGATTGAAAATTCACCCTAGACAGTCTAAAATTGGAGTGCACTAAAATGCATAAGCACCCCAGTTGAACAGAGATTTGACTGGAATAGGAGACAGAAAGGGGCCAGTTTCTTTGTTAAAATTACCAGCAATGCCACTGATTATTTAGGGATGTCTACAGTATTGACAGCTAGTCATGTCCTTGTTTGGAAATGATAGTTTCCCACTGCACAAAAAAAGTCTCCCATACTTTACCAATACTCTTGGTAAAGTGATGGCCAAGCATTCCATGTACAACTGTGCTTTCTTCCCCTATTCTTTAGATTCAGTCACCATCCATAGATTATTACTTTCTCTGGTGCTTTAGTACCATCAACGTGAAGGCCAGAAATTCTGTTCTTAGTAAAATCATAGAGAGATGGGCTTGTTTCAAATGGCCACAGGAATACACTCAGCATCTTATGTCTGGGGCATCTCTGCAGAAATTTTGGTATAAAGACCATCTCACTTTTTTTCTTTTAAGATTTATTTATTTATGATTGCCCTGGATCCTCATTGCTGCTCACAAGCTTTCTCTAGTTGCACTGAGCAGGAGCTACTTTCTGGTTGCAACCCACAGGCTCAGTAGTTGTGGCACACTGGCTTAGTTGCCCCACAGCATGTGAGATCCTCCTGGACCAGAGATTGAACCCATGTTCCCTGCATTGGCAGGTGGATTCCTAATCACTGGGCAACCAGGGAAGCCTCAAGACCATTTCCTGAGTAAGAGGAGAAACTCCTCTGTAGACTTGAGAAGTGGGTTGTCATCCTCACCAATCAAACACCTCTTCTTAAGAACTGATACAATCAGGAATACCTGGAGGAATATTGTTTAGGGATATTAAAATCCGTAATATTCACCAAAATCTCCAACTAAGTCTAGTTCCAGAAGAGNCTGAGTAAGAGGAGAAACTCCTCTGTAGACTTGAGAAGTGGGTTGTCATCCTCACCAATCAAACACCTCTTCTTAAGAATTGATACAATCAGGAATACCTGGAGGAATATTGTTTAGGGATATTAAAATCTGTAATATTCACCAAAATCTCCAACTAAGTCTAGTTCCAGAAGAGCTTTATTTGTATCATTAGCCAACATTAAAATCTGTGCTTTAAAATTTATCAGATGATTTCATATTTTGTTTAATATGATCATTACAACAACCCTGTGAGGTAGAGTCAGCCCAGTGACCCCTGTTTTGCAGCTATGGGATATGAGCAAAGGGAGATTAGGTGATTTGCCAGTGATCACATAGCATGAACCCATAGAGGATACAGGGATTGTTGTGAATATCTTTTAATTTTTAAAAAGCCTATTATAGTCATTTTATTAGGGTTTCAGAAACATGCATATGTTTACTCCAACATCTTCAACCTCTTTCCTGTTATGATTTGCTGTATATTTAAGTGTGTGTGTGTGTGTGTGTGACTGTACTGAGGAAGTAGTAGAGGTTTGTCACAGATTAGATAGATGATAGACATAGACAGACAGATACTTTCTATAACACAGTTCTCTGGATTCAGGGTAATGTATATCATTACGGAAAATGTGAGCAGAAAGTACAAAGAAGAAAAGAAAAACCATCTTTCATCACTGTTGTGTCTTTTCTTTTTAAGTTTAAAACCAACTATGAGAAGAGGAGCTTTAAAGTGCCCATCCAGCCCAATGAAACACTCGTGGGCGCCGTGATAAACAATGTTTCAGAAGCCATGGAGACTCTGACGAGGATCACAGAAGAGTTAGTCCCAGTCCCAGGGTCTGTGAATGGGGTCAATGCCCTGGGACTAGTTGTCTTCTCCATGTGCTTCGGATTTGTGATTGGAAACATGAAGGAGCAGGGCCAGGCCCTGCGAGAGTTCTTTGATTCTCTCAACGAAGCCATCATGAGATTGGTAGCAGTGATCATGTGGTATGTATTTCCATTTGCTCTGTAAGCTCTATAGAAGATGCTTATTGCCATCAACTTGTGTTCTGTTCTGAGGAAGATGCCACCAGGCAGAATGGCCAGTTGCAAAGATTTCATCCGGGTAAGCATAAGAACATCAGGGACTTTCTGGGCTGACGGTAGCCTTGAACGTATCTGTGAACCTCTCTTCATTAGTTTGCTTCCTTGGTTTTGAAAGATGTCAGCTCTTTTATTCCAGTGCTGATGGCATCCCATTGCTCATTCCTCTTTTATAACTAATTAGTTATTCATTCAATACATTTTTTTTATTATCTCCTCTATCAGTTCAGTTCAGTTCAGTTCAGTCACTCAGTTGTGTCCAACTCTTTGCGACCCCATGAATCGCAGCATACCGAGGATGAGATGGCTGGATGGCATCACTGACTCAATGGACGTGAGTCTGAGTGAACTCCAGGAGTTGGTGATTGACAGGGAGGCCCAGCGTGTGCTGCAATTCATGGGGTCACAAAGAGTTGGACATGACTGAGTGACTGAACTGAACTGAACTGAAGTTCAGTTCAGTTCAGTTGCTCAGTTGTATCTTGACTCTTTGTGACCACATGGACTGTAGCACAGCAGGCTTCCCTATCCATCAACAACTCCCAGGGCTTACTCAAATTCATGTCTATCGAGTTGGTGATGCCATCCAACCATCTCATCATCTGTTATCCCCTTCTCCTCCTGCCTTCAGTCTTTCCCAGCAGTGTGACTCATTTCCAGTGAGTCAGACTTCACATCAAGTGGCCAAAATATTGGAGTTTCAGCTTCAGCATTAGTCCTTCCAATGAATACCCAGGACTGATCTCCTTTAGAATGGACTGGTTGGATCTCCTTGCAGTCCAAGGGACTCTCAAGAGTCTTCTCCAACACTACAGTTCAAAGGCATCAATTCTTCAGCTCTCAGCTTTCTTTATAGTATAACTCTCACATCCATACATGACTACTGGAAAAAGCATAGCTTTGACTAGATAGACATTTGTTGGTAAAGTAATGTCTCTGCTTTTGAATATGCTGTCTAGGTTTGTCATAGCTTTTCTTCCAAGGAACAAGCATCTTTTAATATCATGGCTTTCCTTGCAGTCCAAGGGACTCTCAAGAGTCTTCTCCAACACTACAGTTCAAAGGCATCAATTCTTCAGCTCTCAGCTTTCTTTATAGTATAACTCTCACATCCATACATGACTACTGGAAAAAGCATAGCTTTGACTAGATAGACATTTGTTGGTAAAGTAATGTCTCTGCTTTTGAATATGCTGTCTAGGTTTGTCATAGCTTTTCTTCCAAGGAACAAGCATCTTTTAATATCATGGCTGCAATCACCATCTGCAGTGATTTTGGAGCCCAAGAAAATAGTCTGACACTATTTCTACTGTTTCCCCATCTATTTGCCATGAAATGATGGAACCTGATGCCATGATCTTAGTTTTCTGAATGTTGAGTTTTAAGCCAGCTCTTTCACTGTCCTCTTTCACTTTCATCAAGTGGCTTTTTAGTTCTTCTTCGCTCTCTGCCATAAGGGTGGTGTCATCAACATATCTGAGGTTATTGATATTTCTCATGGCAGTCTTGATTCCAACTTGTACTTTATCCAGCCCAGCATTTTGCATGATGTGCTCTGCATATAAGTTAAATAAGAAGGGTGACAATATATAGCCTTAACGTACTCTTTTCCTGAGTTGGGAATAGTCTGTTTTCCCATGTCCAATTCTAACTGTTGCTTCCTGACCTGCATACAGATTTCTCAGGAAGGAGGTCAGGTGGTCTGGTATTCCCATCTCTGTAATAATTTTTCACAATTTGTTGTGATCCACACAGGCAAAAATTTTGGCATATCAATAAAGCAGAAGTAAATATTTTTCTGGAACTCTCTTAATTTTTTATGATCCAGTGGTTGTTGGCAATTTGATCTCTGGTTCCTCTACCTTTTCTAAATCCAGCTTGAACATCTGGAAGTTCATGGTTCACATACTACTGAAGCCTGGCTTGGAAAATTTTGAGCATTACTTTGATAGCATGTGAGATTTGGGATTGGAATGAAAACTGAGCTTTTCCAGTCCCATAGCCACTGCTGAGTTTTCCAAATTTGCTGGCATATTGAGTGCAGCACTTTCACAGCATCATCTTTCGGGATTTGAAATAGTTCAGCTGGAATTCCATCACCTCCACTAGCTTTGTTTATAGTGATGCTTCCTAAGGCCCACCTGACTTCACATTCCAGGATGTCTGGCTCTAGGTTAGTGATCACACCATCGTGGTTATCTGGGTCATGATTTTTTTTTTTTTTTAATAGTTCTTCTGTGTATTCGTCCTACCTCTTAATATCTTCTGCTTCTGTTAGGTCCATTCTGTTTCTGTCCTTTATTGTGCCCATCTTTGCATCAAAAGTTCCCTTGGTATCTCTAATTTTCTTGAAGAGATATCTAGTCTTTCCTATTCTATTACTTTATTCTATTTCTTTGGACTGATCACTGAGGAAAGCTTTCTTATCTCTCTTTGCTATTCTTTGGGACTCTGCATTCAAATGGGTATATCATTCCTTTTCTCCTTTGCCTTTAGCTTCTCTTCTTTTCTCAGCTATTTGTAAGGCCTCCTCTGACACCCATTTTTGCTTTTTGCATTTCTTTTTCTTGGGGATGTTCTTGCTTGCTGCCTCCAGTAGAATGTCATAAATCTCTGTCCATAGTTCTTCAGTGACAAAGTAAACAAACCAAAAAAAAGTAAAAAAAAAATTTTTTTAAACACCATTATCAGTAAATGTACAGACATTGTAATTATTTTGTGCCTAGTCCTGTGCTTTTGATTTCTGGCACATTCGTTTACTTACTGCTTAAAATACCTCTACAAAGTATGTATTGTTAATCAGTCACTTGCGTGTTAATGATAAGAGAGGCATAGATGTCACTTTTTTTGTGGAGCCTTTCAGGATCTTCTGTGACCAGGTTTGTTGCCTTTCCTAGGATTGTCTACAGTATGCTGTGCTGCTCGCCATCATTTTTATTGCCATTTTCTACTGTAATTTCTTATTTTAATTTTCTCATTTCCACATCATACTATAAATTCCTTGATGGCAGGATTTTTTTTAATTCGTATATATTGAGTGTTTAGTATAGTATGCCATTAGTAGTAAATGAATAAATATACATTTTTTTAAACATTCTGTGAAATTCTCTGAAACAGATTCTGTAGTTTGAGTGGCCCCAAATCCCTTGTTAATCATTGGTTTCCTTTTCTCCTTTACCATCAATCTATAGTTAGAGTTCATGTAACTGTTCAAAAGCCCTGTCACTTACTTGTTCAGCCATTCTTGAAGCTGGAAGTGGCCATGTGATGCAGTTCTGACTATTGAGCCAAATACGTGGATCAACTACATGAGGAAAGCATGGTGGTATGGGAAGCTTTTGTTTTCCTGTTAAAAAGGGAATAAGGATAACAGGCCCATTACTTTCTCTTTCTCTCTCTTTTCTATTTTTCTAGTAAATATGAGCGTCATGGCATTCATCTTAAGATCACAAAGTGATAACCATAGTCATGTGGGCTGAAATAGTGCCCCTCCACCAAAATTTTTATGTTGATGCCCTAACCTTCAGTTCATAAGAATGACTATATATGGAGACAGAATTTTCACAGAGGTAAAGTCATTGGGATGGACCCCAATCCATTATGACTGGAGTCCTTATAAGGAGAGGAACTTGGAACATACACTCATGCATAGAGGAAAGACCACATGAAGACACACGGAGAAGGAGGACCATAAATAAACCATGAGAAAGGCCTCAGAATGAAACTAACTCTGCCAACAACCTGATAATGAGAAAATCAATTTCTGTTGTAACCTGCCTAGTCTGTAGTCCTCTGTTATGGCAACCCTAGAAAGCTAACAAGCATGTGGACCCAAACCAACATCTAAGAATGACCCGGCAGGGAGAAATAACGGGCTTGGGTAGGTAAACCAGCACCAGTAAAATACCTAATGTCAGACTTGTGTGAGATAAGTAACTCCTACCTGTTTGAGCACTTTTAAGTTAGACTGTCTACTAGCTTCTGTTGCTATCTAGAACATTCTTCCTTTTTCTTTGACTCACAAGTGAGTTTGACCTGATTCAGAGTTTGGCATGAGAAGAATTCTGTTACCAAAACCTGGATCAATATATTTATCTGTCAGTCCAAATGAAGTAAAACAGCCAGATTTGGGTCAGAAGATTCAAATGGCAGCTGCAAAACCAACATAAGGGCAATGATAAATCAAAATAAAATTCAGTAAATTTTCTTTGAATGAATCTGTTAAAAACTGACATTCTCTCTAGAAATGTGATTAAAAGTGACTTATCTGTAAATGTAGCAACATTTCAATACTCTTTATAGTTTTTTAATAAAGAGTATATGTCTGTTACTTAAAAACAAGAGCAACAATCTGATGAAGAATTTTCATAAGTGGAAAAGAAAAACAAAAGAAACTCTTAGAGGGCAAAGAGTGATAATAGGTCAATTAAAAACTGAATGAGCCAAAAACCACAAAAATATCTAAATTATATTATTTACTGCTAAAATGTTAAATACTGGTATGGTTAGTGCATTCCTGGTAAAATACACCCCAAGTGATGGAGTCTTTACCTTTCAGACAAGTGAGAAATTCAACACCAAATCTCCTCCTGAAGGTTTTCTCTTTATGACCATCCGTGGTACGAGTTTTCTAAGACTAGATTCTTTAGCAAATATTTTTCCTAAGGCAAACCTTATGTGTAAACACTATATTGAGAGAGGCAGTACATTCAGAGGGAAACAAGAGTATAAAGGAAAGTGAGGCAGTGAAGAAAGGCAAGTGAGTTTAAAGCTGCATGTTACTGAACTCTCCCAGCTTCCCAGGAAATGCAGTCAGCTGCTTCAGTTCAGTTCAGTTCATTTCAGTCGCTCAGTCGTGTCCAACTCTTTGCAATCCCATGAAAAACAGCACGCCAGGCCTCCCTGTCCATCACCATCTCCCGAAGTTCACTCAGACTCAGGTCCATCGAGTCAGTGATGCCATCCAGCCATCTCATCCTCTGTCGTCCCCTTCTCCTCCTGCTCTTGTGTTCTGTTCTGAGGAAGATGCCACCAGGCAGAATGGCCAGTTGCAAAGATTTCATCCGGGTAAGCATAAGAACATCAGGGACTTTCTGGGCTGACGGTAGCCTTGAACGTATCTGTGAACCTCTCTTCATTAGTTTGCTTCCTTGGTTTTGAAAGATGTCAGCTCTTTTATTCCAGTGCTGATGGCATCCCATTGCTCATTCCTCTTTTATAACTAATTAGTTATTCATTCAATACATTTTTTTTATTATCTCCTCTATCAGTTCAGTTCAGTTCAGTTCAGTCACTCAGTTGTGTCCAACTCTTTGCGACCCCATGAATCGCAGCACGCCAGGCCTCCCTGTCCATCACCAACTCCCAGAGTTCACTCAAACTCAAGTCCATCGAGTCAGTGATGCCATCCAGCCATCTCATCCTCTGTCGTCCCCTTCTCCTCCTGCTCCCAATCCCTCCCAGCATCAGAGTCTTTTCCAATGAGTCAACTCTTCGCATGAGGTGGCCAAAGTACTGGAGTTTCAGCTTTAGCATCATTCCTTCCAAAGAACACCCAGGGCTGATCTCCTTTAGAATGGACTGTTTGGATCTCCTTGCAGTCCAAGGGACTCTCAGGAGTCTTCTTCAACACCACAGTTTAAAAGCATCAATTCTTTGGTGCTCAGCTTTCTTCACAGTCCAACTCTCATACCCATATGTGACCACTGGAAAAACCATAGCCTTGACTAGAAGGACCTTTGTTGGCAAAGTAATGTCTCTGCTTTTGAATATACTATCTAGGATGGTCATAACTTTTCTTCCAAGGAGTAAGTGTCTTTTAATTTCTTGACTGCAGTCACCATCTGCAGTGATGTTGGAGCCCCCCAAAATAAAGTCTGACACTGTTTCCCCATCTATTTCCCATAAAGTGATGTATACCAAGCATTTAATGCAAGGCACTATGGATATAGCACTGAGGAAAACAAGGATATCCTAGATCTTACATTTTTTATTCTTTTCCATTATAGTTTATTATAAAATATTGCATATAGTTTCCTGAGCTATACAGTAGGAATTTGTTCAGATCTTAAATTCTTAAACAAATCAACCATATGCTTGGAGTCACAAGTGCTATGGAGAAAAAATAAAATAAAACATGAGATTTTATTTTATATAATATCATGTAGTATGATAATAAACAAAAAATAACTGAGGAGAAGGCTTAAAATTTGCCTTGGTTGGGACAGAAAGGCCTCTGAAAAGATGGATGACATATTTTGCTGAGCTCTGAATGATCAGGAGAAGCTAGCTATACAAAGTGGTGAGAATCACATTCCCAGGAGAAGGAAAAGCAAAGGCCAAGGCCCCTGAACCATCAAAAAAACTGAGCTCTCCTCTCCTCCACTTCAGTCCTAAGAAGGAAGTGTAAATGGCCCTTCTGCAGCTAGTGTGAGGAACTCATGGGAAGTGTTATAGAAAACCAAGCCACAGTTTGTAACAAAACTTCCTTCAAAGAAAGTTGAGAGCGGGAAACAAAGGAAAAGACTAAATCCACAGAGGAACATTGACCTTGGAAAAGTAAACTCTCCCCAGCAGGGAAGAACCCAGTGATCGGCTTAAACCTCCTGTGAGGGTTGCTTTCCTTTTATCCTTTATTTTAAATCCAGACTCCCTCTTGGCACCTGAGGCAGGAAGGCATCCATTTCTAAGAAAAGCACTCACCAACGTGATTAAAAATATCCTTAGTTTTTATTGCCACCGAATCCCAGAGAATCCATTTTTCAGGAGTTTGTACAAGATGGATATGAAGTCAATGATCAGAGTGCGGTCTCCACAGGCATCCCCGTTGAAATGCTGGGGGCCCTCCTTGGAAACCTTGGCAGGGCTGAAAGTGGACATTTATCTTCATATTATTAAAATGCCTCTACCTTTCACCTCTTTTATGAAAGAAGTCTATTCAAAGGCTGCTGAATGAACCTCACATGTAGCTTTTCTAGCTGTACATTTCGCCTGCACATTCAACATTGAGTTATTACTTTTCTGAAAACAGGTACTCTTATACTTTTCTGGCCTGTGTTTTTAAAGGGCTTTTAAAAGAACCATTGTATTTTTCAATATGAAAGAAGTCCTCCACAGTTCCCAACAGACCCTCCTCCTGAAGGGTGATCACTTCTGTGTTTATGGTAATGGGAGTTGGGTTGTAGTTTATAGCATAAAAGCCAGGCTGCAGAGCCTTGATTCAGTGTATACAATCCATTTCATTTCTCCCATGTTAATTCTTGCTCAGATGTAGAGCAAGATCTAGAAGAAAGATTGCAAATAGCAGTAGCAGCCTGTGGCTAATAATTGCTTAACTAGAGCACTTATAACCTGATTGTGGAGGTACATACATGCATCTTATTAACTTTGATAGCTGTGAATTTATTTTACGATTGCCTTCTACTCATCGCAAATGGTGTTTTTCATTTGCACTATAACATATAATTTCCTCTTATAGTACATTTATTTAAGTAAAAAAATAATAAATACCACATCTGTAATATTATAACAAGGTTGTAATATAGGAAAAACCAATAAAAGTGGTCCTTGATAAAGAGAGTTGACTGCAAATCTAAAACACTGAAATGGCATGGTATACATTTTGCTCTAACTTGAGAATCAGTCTCTGATGTGGGAAATTCTGCCCCCTCTGCCCTGCCCAGAAGTCTGGAAATTGGTTCAGTAGATTCTGACTGTTCAGGGTATCTAGCAGGGGAACAGGAGGTAGTGGGGAGTACTCGGAGAGTGGATGGCATCTGAGGACTCCCAAAGCGACTGAGGTATTTAGGGAAAAAAAGAGGTAAGTAACAAAACCTCTGAACCTACCATTTTTCTTGGCTTTGGGAAAAGAAAAAAAAAAACTGTGACCTAAAGAAATTCTGAGTGAGAGGAAAGCCTAAAGTACTATTTATATTTAAATTTATATTTTAAAAAAGGAAAGAAGGAAGTTCGTAATTTCTGCAAGCCCTCAGAGTATCCTGGGCAGAAAAGTTTGGACATCAACTCTCATTGACTTTTTCTTATCACTTGGTAATTTCTGTGGAATAGTTTGTTGGAAATCAGACTTCCAACTGTGCGTGTGTTGCTTCTACATAGGTACGCCCCTCTGGGCATACTCTTCCTGATTGCAGGGAAAATTGTTGAGATGGAAGACATGGGCGTAATCGGGGGACAGCTGGCCATGTACACAGTGACAGTCATCGTGGGCTTGCTCATCCATGCTGTCATCGTCCTACCCCTCCTCTACTTCCTGGTAACTCGGAAAAACCCCTGGGTTTTCATCGGAGGGTTGCTGCAAGCGCTCATCACGGCTCTGGGGACTTCCTCCAGGTATGGCTTATTCCTATCAGAAAATATATTTCAAATCTTACTTTGAACCAGAACCTTCAGATTGGAGTGGCAGGGTAATTTTTTTCCAGGTTTTAAATGTCTAGACGCATGAATTGGCTTTTTTGATTCTGATGCTAATCAGACTGATTTGGGATTTAGGGAATGGCTGGATATACACACTTTTAGGGGAAAAATAGAAATCAACTATCCTTTCCTGCCCACTCTCATCTCCCTTGTCCAGTTGCCATTTACCTGAGTGGCAGAGCGTCAGCACAGGCTCTTCTTGCAGGACTTGGAAAGTAATCACAAGCGATGCCTCATGGAGGAACCTAGAAGCAGAAGAGCTGTCAAATGATGCAGTGAAGGGACCCACTGTTCCTAATCCTGCTCCCCTATTTATAGTAGTGCTGACTTAGTTCCCTTTAATTTAGAATATGGGAGAGGAAGGAACTCTCTGTCCAAAGTACTAAAACAGACAGGCACAAAAGTGGGACCAACTCCCTAAGGGTTGTCGCAAGAAGCAAATGAGGTAAGCCATGCTTCACATGTCAGGATGGTCAACTGACATGTCCCGTTTTACTGTGCTCAGCTCTGCCACCCTACCCATCACCTTCAAGTGCCTGGAAGAGAACAATGGCGTGGACAAGCGCGTTACCAGATTCGTGCTCCCGGTAGGGGCCACCATCAACATGGATGGGACCGCCCTCTATGAGGCCTTGGCTGCCATTTTCATTGCTCAAGTTAACAACTTCGAACTGAACTTTGGACAGATTATTACAATCAGGTACAAGGAATATTCTACATGACATTTTCTTAAGAATGCCTTTAAATGATGAGCTAGTGACCAGGGCTACCAGGATGAGGGTAACACCCAGGATGACACAAGCTCTGGTCCCTTACTCTATAGAACACTCGGTACTATACAAGGGGGACAATGTAAGGGAACCATGAACAGTCTCTTCCACAGACTTACTACTTTATGAATACCACTTTATATCTACTCATAAAACATTTTCCCATTGTCACATAAGCCTATCAAATAGATGTTTAACAAACTGAGTTCCAGACGGGCTATGTGCCTTACAAATGAAATTCACATCGCCTCTGTAAAAAAATATTGATAGTGCTACAGAACTTTGTTCATAAATCATTTTGCTTTTGAATTCATAAATTTGATTTTTTTTTCTGACCACAGTAGCCATACAAGTTCAGTATCCCTTACAATCCTCTGCTTGGATAGGGGAATTATTAGAAATAAATTGCTATTATAACTGTACAGTATTTTAGACCTTACAGAATACTTTCAGGTACATGAGGAAGTATTCTATAACATCATAGGGGAAAGGCCAAAAGAACTTTTTGGCCAACCCAATATCTAGGTACAAGGTTCTTTATTTAGAAAAGGCTGTAATAGTAGGACCAACTCTTGAAGGGTTGTTGCAAGAAGCAAATGAGGTAAGCCATGCTTCACATATCAGGAGGCACATAATAGGCATTTGATAAGTATTAGTTAATATGCTTATTAACTCAATGGGTTTTTTTTAACAATCTCATTTACATTTTTCTAAAGTGTGTCCTTAATTTGGCAAGGCAGACAGCACCACTGTGCATGTTTTATAGGGTCTGCTCTCTATTTGGGGAGATTTAAACAAAGGCTTTCTGTTTGGGGACTTCCTTTAACAGCATCACAGCCACCGCTGCCAGTATCGGGGCAGCGGGGATTCCTCAGGCAGGCCTGGTCACCATGGTCATCGTGCTGACATCTGTGGGCCTGCCCACCGACGACATCACACTCATCATCGCAGTGGACTGGTTCCTGTGAGTACACTCGGACTGCATCATCCGGCTTGCCGTCACGGGGTCCCCTCTGTCATCTTAGGACACCAGGCAGCCTGGCACCCCTGCCAAAGGGCTCCAGGAAGAGGCTCAGCTTGGCTTGTAATTATCGTGCTCCCTGCCTGATCCCGGCGGCTATTTGGAGCCAGAGTCCCAGACTCTATGCACACTCACCCCCTTATCAGCCCACAGGGCACATCTGGCTGTTACACTTCTCACTCCATAAAGCCATTTGGGGATTGGGAAACCCACTGTCTGCAAAGTCAACATAAATCAACGAAGTCAGTTCTGAATTGCACAACACGTCCCCATAGCGGCTGGGACGGAAGTGTGGGCCTCCCAGGCTGGCTCGGACTTTCTCCTTGTGCCTCCCGTTCCAATGGCATAATACAGGGTAGATGTCCCCATCTGATCCCCGCAGGGAGCGGGGAGTCCCCAAAGACAGTGGAAAGAAAGCTGGCGTCATTAAGTGGAATTGATTTTTGGCTCTGGGGAAAATTCCAAGAACAGTACCCTAGACCCTAACCTCCAGGGCCCATCCCTCTGCCCTTTTCCCCTCACCCTTCCGACTGACACGTTCCACTCCTCTTCTTTCCCTTCCACTCACAGAATTTCTCCCCAGGATGCCCAGGTTGAAAGCCTCGAAGGACGCAGTAGGTGCTAGAGTCTACATAGACGCTGTGAGCTAGATCCAATGACCTCAGAAGCTCAGTGTGCTCAAGGCACTATAAGGTGGGGGAGGGGGGAGGTAATTAACTGAAGCGTGAGATCACAGTCACTTGGATCTGGGCTTGTGCCCTGCCCCTGTGTGATACTGGGAGGTTACCTAGCCACCCTAGTTTCCTCCTCTGTAAAATGAAGACAGGAATGTCTTCGGTGGTGCTATGAGGATTAAATGCAGTGGTACATAGGAAGCATTCGGCTCACTATCTGCCCCACAGTCCTACTCGAGTCATGTGAAGACTTTTATAGCGTAAACTGGTGGTTCTCAAAGGTTTTAGTCTCAACCCCTTTACATTTAAAAAATTGAGGACTCCCAAAACTTTTTTATCTATATGAGTCATATCTATCAATATTCATCATGTTAGAAAAACTTGGACATTTTTAAAATGTTAAATACATTTAAAGATTATAAGAATAAATTCATTACATGTTAACATATATAACGTTTTTCTGAAAAAATACCATCTTCCAAACCAAAAATTTAGGGAAAAGAATGACACCATTTTACATCCTTGAAAATCTCCTTAAAATCTAGTTTAATACAAGACTAACTGCTTTTGCTTCAGTCTCTTTTGTTATCTTTTGTGTTATGTTGTAGTATTCTAGAAAATCCACTAGATACACATTCATGAGAAAGTGAGACGGAAAGGGGCAAATAATATCTTGGCATTATTATGAAAATTGTTTTTGCCTTAGGGACCCCCAGGGGTCTCTAGAGTCCAATTTGAGACCTTCTGGTAAAAGGAAGGAAAGAGAACCAAAGATTAATTTTAAATAGAAGGGGACGGGGAAGCGGAACTTAAGAGATGCCCCCAGTGACTTAGCTGGCTAGTTCAGAACATGAGCTGAAAGCTCCTGACGTTTACTGGAGCCTCGCTTCTCACTCCTCCGTGCTCTTCCCCAGGGACCGCCTTCGCACCACCACCAACGTGTTGGGAGACTCTCTAGGAGCCGGCATTGTTGAACACTTGTCACGACATGAACTGAAGAATCGGGATGTCGAAATGGGTAACTCAGTGATTGAAGAAAATGAAATGAAGAAACCATATCAGCTGATTTCCCAGGAAAGCGAAATTGAAAAATCCATGGACAGTGAGACCAAGATGTAGACTAACACAAAGAAATGCTTCCTTGAGCTCCAGGTGTTTGAAAACCATTATGCAATGTTTCCATCTCATTACAAATCATTTTCGCCAGTAAGCCCCTTACCTCCCTTCTCCTCCCTGCCCTGTCAGGATTGGGATGTATTCATCCAAAATCAAGAGAGGATTTTGCAGTGGCCAAAATGCATAGTTTTCATCCCAGCCTTGAAATTTTTAAGTCACTTCGTGTTAGTCTTATCTAATAAGGTACTGAGATCAAAAATAGTCCTGGTCAGATCTTACAAGTTTCTGTGGCACACAATCTTGTAAATGTGATAGATCTTATAATTTAAAGACTCAAATACTCGGCTAAAATCATGGTTTTAAATCAACGTTCAGAATGGAAAAATCCTTTAGAATACAATTCAGTTTTAGGATCAAAACAAAACAAATTGATCAGCAATGGGTTATTAGTTGGATATTAAGAAGGTTGTTTTTTTCCCCCTTTGTCCTATGATTTGTGTCTTTATTAGTAGCAGGACAATATTAATACACACCTAGCACAGCTGTAAGGAAGCATGTAAAGAGAAATTTCCATGTGGCCATGGGAAGTTATGAAGTCTTATCTCTAGGCCTCAGTGTTCCCATCTATAAAATGAGCAAGTTCCTTAGATGCCTTTATGATTGATTCCAGTCCAAACATCAGGTGGCACCATGAAAGAACATCTCCTCCAATTCCCCTCAGAATGTTCTGCAGCAAGGATCATTCCATGGAGCATGGGACTTTCAAAGCAGACATTCATTGCCAATGAACATTTCTAAATAGTAGGGGGATGGCGGTGTGGTTTACGAGGTCCTGTATCCAAAATGTCAGTTACACGTCACCAGACTGGAGGCATTCCAGGAGTGGAGTTGTTCATGAAACTCTGCTTAGTTCTTCCCAAGAGGGGACGTATTCCTTTCTTTCTTCCCAAATTTAAGGGACTTTTCTGGGAAGGATGTCTCCCACCACTCCTCAACTGACCATAGACTTTTAGAAAATAAAAAGTAAGACTATCAGTTAGCAAGGGTGCTTACCTGTCTTACTTTGGAACACTAAAGAGCCAGCCAGGAAAGAATGGAGCATGGTTGACATTATAAACAGAGGATTTTAAAACACCAAGATTATAAGTCATCTTTAAGGAAAAGGTGTTTTTTTTAAAAAAAAACCTGAAACACGTTTTCTCTTCAGTTCAAAAATCATTCCCTAAGGAAGTCTGCAGATTAAAGTATAAGGTCACTTCTTATATTGTTTTAAACAAGTCAAATGAATGAGCTCTGTCTCTACTAGAGGTCCCAGAGTCAGGTGGGTGGTCTCTTATTTGAAAAGGTTTTTGACTCTCATCCAAAGTTCTCAGAATGAGTAAAACAAGATATTTCTTTATGTTGGAACAAAAATCTTAAGCTGGAGTGGTGTTTGATTTGATTGTATTTGTGTCCATGAGAGAAATGGTAGAAGATGAATCGGTATGAAGCCATGTCAGTGTGGTTCCAAGGAAAAAAAAAAAGACTTTGGGGCATTAGTTTCAGGCAAGGCAGCTACCAGGTTTAGAGGAGATTAATTTCTTTTTTTCACCCTGTAAGGAATATGCAGTCAAAGATGTGAAGCGGAAGCCATCAGACAGTACCTACTGTGTCTGAGTTTCTGACGGAAAATGGTGAAGCATGGACTTAATTATGCTAACAGATTGAAAATCTAGACATACATCCTCTGATACACAATTAGATATATTTTTATATAGATCGCAAGCATTACATGTGTACAAAAGGTAACATTAGGCTGTGGTGGAATAACTGTTTAATGTCAAGACTCTATTTGGGAAATACACTACAAAACTTAATGTATTATCCATGGCTGTCATGACACCAGTAGAGCAAAAATTAATCATGTCAAATTAACTCTGTTACACGGTGTGATCTTTTTTAATACTAACCATCTCTTACGGAAAGCAGATCCTCTGAGATGACCCTCTAGCCAGCCCATCACAGGCTCTGCATATCACTTGTACCCAGTGTGGACTGAGGAGCGTTACTTTGTAGATGTATTTTCAATAAAGAAAAAAATTAGTTTTACATGATATCGTTGCATGTTGTTATTCTTCTTCTCCCTGAAAGAAAATAAACTTTTCATTCAAGGAAGTGTTTCAGTGAGGTCAGGATAATGCTGGGAAGGATGCCTTGCAGTTGTTTGGTTTGTTTGCTTTTTTTTCTTTTTTTAGATTTTACTAGGTAAAATCTTGGAAGGCCCAGCTAGGGAACCCAAACACAAGAAAATCAGAAAGGACATACTCTCCCTGCCCAACTCCTAAAACTGAAGCTGGAAACAGGAGGAGGTGAGGGAAGCATTTTGCTTTAACAGCCTGCATTTTCTTGTTCATTTCAGACTCAGATTTCTGCAATAGAGTGAATCATTTCCATGTTGGGATTAATTAGAAAAGTGTAATGCCACCAGTGGTTCTTCCAAAAAAAAGTAATTTCCTGTCTGACCTTCAAATTAGGTAGATTTATCTATGTGATGACTGCTGCCATTTGTGAAAAGAGCTGAATAAGATCTCAAAGGATATTTCAGAAACAGCCAATGTGCCAGTGAACCGTTCTATTCATAAAGTATGAATTATGAGTAACTGCCTTTTTTTTTTTTTTTTNTTTATCTATGTGATGACTGCTGCCATTTGTGAAAAGAGCTGAATAAGATCTCAAAGGATATTTCAGAAACAGCCAATGTGCCAGTGAACCGTTCTATTCATAAAGTATGAATTATGAGTAACTGCTTTTTTTTTTTTTTTTTCTGTCATGCTTTTTAATAAAGAACTGAAAGGCAGTACCATGGAATGCCCAGATTAAAGTTGTGTCTGGAGACCTTTTAATCTAACCCTCTACCAGCAGGTGGCAGCCACCTAGAGGAGGGTCTCAAGTCTGGTCCGCAAAACCCCTAGATCGGGGTCCCCAACCTCTGGGCCCCAGTAACGGTATCTCCTGTCAGATCAGCAGCAGCATTAGATTAGAAATAAAGAGCACAGCAAATGTAACGCGCTTAAATCATCCCAAACCATCCCACCACCCTATCCGTGGAAAAGTTGTCTTTCGTGAACCCTATCCCTGGTGCCTGAGAGGTTAGGGACCCCTGTCCTGGATCATCCATGTGAAGACTTCAGTGAGCTCATACAGCCCTTGAAATTGTCTACAAATCACTGTTTGACCAGTCTTTTTACAAGGCATCTATGATATTTGAATGGTTGGGTGGGGAAATGCCCACAGCCTGAGGGAATCAAACCAGCTCTGGCCACCCTAAGGGAATCCGCATCTATGGGACTCTGGATACAGAAGCAATCAGGAAAGTGCCACGAAAAATTCTCCCCCAGGAAGTGCTTCTTCCTGCAGTCACCAGTTTCCTTCCCGTCCCAGTCGAAGCTGGATTTTGCCTCCGCCCCCAACCTCCACAGCCACGCCTGAAGCTGGTCATCGGCCTGTGGAAGATCTGGAGATGCCATTAGTGTTGAGGGACATGGCAGCCCTGTCGGTGTGTGCCTAAGGCGCTGGTGGGGAAGCCGGCATAGATCCCTCTGTGTGGTGGTCATAGACCTGTTCAGAAATGGAACTTTGGAAATTTTTCAGATTCACAACTTTTTTTTTTTTTAATGTTTCTGATGAGTAAACACACTCCTAACAATTTTTCTTACAATCCAGCCCTGAGTCTATTCGTGCTTCCCGTATTTATCCCTTCAGCACCACTGCCCCTCTCCAAGCAGGATTTTTCTCTCCTAGGCTGAAAAATCTCACGTTTCCAGTAAAATCCCTTTTTTCTTTTTTTCTTTTTTTTTTTCTAAGTCTTTATTCATATACAGAGTGTTGAAAATAGAGATTTTACTACTGTTAATGCGTGGGTCTAAAGGAAGGGCTCATTTCGCGCTGGAAGGGGCAAAGGGGGGCGCGGAGCGGGCAGGCGCGCTCCTCCCGGGTGGCCCGCGGGGCCCTTGACCTGAGGCTGCTGTCAGTCATCCGGCCTCCGCGGCGGCGCGCTGCCCCTTCTCCCACCCGGGTGGTCCCAGAACTGGGGCAACAATGACCAGCTGTGTGTGGCCTGTACCGGGGCCCAGAGCCGTTGGTAGGCGTCATGCCGAAAGCAGACTCCGAATGAATAAACCGTCAGAAAAGGCCGAGAAGCAAGAGCCGAGAAAGCGAAGTTCGAGGAAGGCCGAGTTCTAAGCGGGAGACTGGAAAACTCGGGGATAAATGAAGCAGGGTCTGGGGGAGCGATACCCAGAATAGCCACTGGGGGGAGCCCGGAGCTCTTCGCAGGAAGGAACTGCACTTCCTCTTGGGGAACCCGCTTGAATTAGCTCAATATGAAATTCCAAGGTCTGCAATGCAGAGGGAAGATCAATATGTGAAAGCCATCAAGGGGTTTAAAATTCTGCCCCGCCCCACTTCCCTTTTCCCTCTGGTCATCCTACTTCTCCAGTCCTCTCTCCCAGGAGCCTCTTCCTTCCTGGATATTCTCTGTTTAGTCTCCCCGTTGGACCTGCCTTTCTCTCCTCCCACTTCCTTTTTTGGTACCACCTTGTTCTAGATTATTATCTTCACATCCTATCACTTATGTTTCCTAAGCACAAAACAGGTACTCAGAAAGTGGCATGGGAATTTTTTTTTTCAGCTCATCTTCCTTTATGCCTGCAAAACTTCCCTCTTTATCCCTGCAAAACCAGTGTCTCAACCTTCAGTTTGGAAACAGTCTTATTTTATTGAACATACACATTCAAGTAGGATTGTTAGATAAAATACAAGAGAGCAGATAAATCTGAATACTAACAAATAATGTTTTAGTTTGAGTATTAAATAGTAAATAATGTTCTAGTGTAAGTGTGTCCCAAAATATGATAAGGGCAACCTGTATTTTTAAGTTAACTTGGCTACCCTACATACAAGTGAAATGAAGAATTCAAGACTATGCTTGCTTCAGTGAAATGAATATTATAGGTGACAGAGTTCGTGTGATTGTTAAAATAATTATCCTAATTTTTAATTTCTCTTTGTAGACAAAAACATGTGTAAAAGGCAGCCAAAATCTGGGACATTTCTTCCTATTTATTTACTTTGGGGACTTCATCACTTATTATGTGCTTGTAAATCACTGCATGGTCTTAAATAAATTAAATAGTGTTTCAGTTATCCATGCTTGAAATATTTTAGACTCACATCTGTTTTTCTTCTCTTTTCATTTTCCCCCCTTTCCTTCTCTTATCCCTTCCTCCTGTCCTCCCCTGCCCCTACCCAACTCCGAACATAAGATATTTTCTGTAATCTGTTACAGAGCTGAGCAATTTGGCATTCACATATTGTTTTCCAATGTGAACATATTTTTTTCATTTGGGGTGCTCTTTTTTAGAAACGCACCCATATTCTTTTCATATTGCACTATCCAAAGACCGTCATTTTCCAGCTATTGTAAAGTTGGAAAGGAGGCATTTTTCAAAGTCTTCTGAGGAAACTGTAGCCTCTGTGGTTGGGCATCATTCCCACAAAAGCCCCTTCTTTCAGCCGAGGCTGAAGGATATTAAAAAGCAGGGCCCAATTGGTGCTACAGAAGGAGCACAAAATATGTCCCTTAAAAATCATAAAGTCTTTCCCAATAATCGCATACACACAGCCAGCTTACGGTGGGTCTTGCAGAAGATGGTATCAGATGGCAACTTTTGGGTTTCCCTTCCGAATCTGTAGGTTCAGGAGATCAAAAAAAAAAAAAAAAAAAGGCTGAAGGCAGCCAGCCAGGAGCTTGCAGACATAGCAGGAAAAAATAAAGAAGACCATCCAAGAGTCATCTCAGCCCCCAAAGGAACTGACGATCCATCTGGGGAGAACTTAGCACTCAAAGTTCTGTCAACAACACAAATCTGAAAACTGTCACCAAATTCCATGGCCTTGGCACTACAGGGCTTCAATAAAGAATTATTCCACGTAAGCTGATGATGAGCCATTAGCTGAAGAAGTAGAACGTCTACACATGTGTTAGGAAACTAACATAGCTAGGCTAAAAGTATCAATACCTTCATGCTTTCTCAAACTTAAAGGCCTTTGGCTGGCTTCAGAGTGATGGTTGAATCCAAACCTGTACATGTGCTGGCTGAATCCACACTATTAACCCTAAGTTCTTGGGCAGTTTCTTCAAGGTCCCTGAACTATCTTGCTTAACCGTGGAACATAATCTATTGGCTTCATGGTGATAGTAGTTACTTGGACAAGGAAATGTGAGTTCAAGTCCCTGGCTTGCTTTTTTTCCTTTCTTCTATTTATTTTTTATTTGGCTGTGCTGGGTCTTAGTTGAGGTGTGCAGGATCTTTAGTTGTGGTATGCAAATTCTTATTTGTGGCATATGGAATCTTGTTCCCTGACCAGGGATCGAACATGCGCCACCCCTGCATTGGGAACTTGGAGCCTTAGCCATTGGATCATCAGGAAAACCCCTGACCTGTTTTTAGCCAGCTGTGGTTCCTTGACCTAAACCTTCAGGCTCCCCTGCAAGTCCTCATCTGCACACATGGAGGTTAAATGAAACCCAGATTCTCCACACCAATTTTCCTCTCAGGTTTCCGTATACCAGAGGAGGTTGAATGGGGCTCTGTGGTCAACCACACTTGGCTTCAGCTTTCCTTATCATCAACAGGTATAATAAGACCTCCATAACATGTAATGAGAATTAAATAAATGAAAATTATAAAATTCTCAGCACAGCTCATGGCACTTAGGAAGATTCTTAAGGTGTCTAGAATAAAACCAGCTTAGTAGAAAAAAAAAAGAGGCACACAGTTGATGCTGGAGGAGGGGAAGGTGGATCCTGACTCCATCTGAGCCCATAGAGCAGGAAAGAACTCCCCGAGGATGCCACAGACCAACCACCTCTGGGAGGGAGATTTTGCGGAGGCCCATCACCCCTAGAAACGAGTATCCTGAGAAACTGCCAGGCCGGAGGGGCCCAGGCCTCTGCGTGCACCCGGGGTACAGGCAATCCCTGCCAGTCTCCTCCGAGGCTTTTGTCAGGCCCAGCTCTCCCAGCAGCCCCGCGCTGCATGGCGGTTTTGTCAAGGGCACAATTCGACACTCTGAGGGGACCACCCAGCTTCCTCCCGGGTCTCCCAGAGAACAAAACCGCCTCTCTGTGTGCCAGCGACCTCCCCCTCTGCCAGGCCCCCTCCAGCCGCCCTGCTCCCTGCCAAGGGGAAACGGAGAGGCAGTCAGGCCCACACTCTGTGGGAACCCACGGGCGGGTGCGCTAATGAGCTGCCCCCAGCTCCGGGCCAGGCCTGGAATACTGCTGCCACCCTGTGGCAGAGGTCTTTCTCTAGGCTCTCCGGAGGGCCCCTCCAGACCAGACGAGGCGGAAACACCGGGCACTTGCTGGAAACTCTTGACTGAGACTGGAGCAAACGCTAGAGAGACAGAAAATGGTTCAGGAGTCTGAAAGAAAAGGGAACCCGAAGTAGTGTATGTCTATGACAGGGATTCTCAAAGTGCGGTCCCTGGACCAGCACTATCAGTATCGCCTGGGAACTAACTAGAAATGCAGATTCTCAGATTCCACCCTGGATCTACAGAATCAGAAAAGCCCAGCAGGCTGTTTTTAAAAGTCCTCCAGGTGATTCTGAAGCACACCGGAGTTCGAGAACTACTGGTCTAGAATCTAAAGAGAAATGGACTTTGGAATTGACAGACCAGGGTCCTAATCCCGACCTTGCCTGTGAACTGTGTGACCCTGGGCCAGTTAATTCACTTCACCATACCTCAATTGGCTCATCCCTATCAGGGTCATAATCATTGCTATTTTCTAGGATCTTATTGAATATTCTATCAGAAACACAGGTAAAAGGCTAGCACGTGCACCCGCCTGATCAGTGGGGCATGTTTGAGGTGTTATCATAATGGAGTCATAAACTTGTTTACAGTCTCACAAGGATAAACAGAGAAGATGCTGCCCTTCACCTGTTTACTGTACAGATATTGATAGAGTGCCTGCCATGTGCAGGCACAGTCATGAGCAATTTAAGAATAGCAATGCACGGACAATTCTAAGAAATGTGGAAATGCATTCGAATAAACGTGGACTTACAAGGATGCCTTGGACTTAATACTAGTCTCTCCAATAGGTTGAAGCCCTAAACCTCCAATGTGATTGCATTTGGAGATGGGGCTTTTAGGAGGTAATAGGGTTAAATGCAGAGAAGGCANGCCCCCGCTCTCCCCACCCCGGGGTCTCAGACCTCCACCTCCCCTCGGGGCCCCGCGTGGTTACCCGGGGCTGGAGCCGAGCGGCGCCGGTGGGACCGCTTCTTTCGCCTTTGTGGACGCGATCGCCTGGCGCTCGCCGCTCACCCAACAAAAGGAAGGACGGAATCTGGGATCCTCCGCCTGGCGGTTATTTATTCCTGACCTGTTGTAACCTTCTGGCCGGCTCCCTTCGGTCCACACACCTAGGGCTTTTGCACAGAGCAGCTAAAATTCATTTTCGTGCCCATCGGCTGAATGCAGTTCGCCGCCGCTCGGCGCTCTCCCGCGGTTTCCTTTCATCGGGAAGAACAAACACAGGGCCAACTTCTGACCCTGGCGATGAGCGGCACTCCAAGGGCGCCCTCCCAGCTTGCTGTCTTCCTTCCAGAGTCTCGTCGCTTTGAAAACTGTCTTCATCGGGATTTGGATAGCGTTCCCCACCCGGGATCGCAGCCTATCAGGGCACCATGTCGGTGACCTCTGGCAGCGGCGTGGATCAACTATTTTTATCACACGCTCACGGGTTAACTTCTCTTCCAAAGGCATCCTTCCGGTGCTCCCACAAGAGAACCCCCTTTATTAACCTGCCGTAGGCTGACCTCCGTTCTTTTGCGGGGGGAGGGGGTCTCCCCAGGCGCTCCCTACCACACCTGCCTCTTCTCTGCTGCCTCTCAAAACACATAGTTCAAATCCTCCAACTCAACCTTCCAGAACTGTTCCTTTGCCCCTGATATACTATTCCCCGACAATACACCATTATCCATGTATTGATTTGTTTTCTCCTGGCTACTAAACCGTGAGCTTCTTGAGGCCAGCAACCTGGCCTCTTCTCTTTCCCTTCCCTTAAGGCAATGGCACCCCACTCCAGTACTCCTGCCTGGAAGATCCCATGGACGGAGGAGCCTGGCAGGGGTCCATGGGGTCGCTGAGGGTCTGACACAACTGAGTGACTTCACTTTCACTTTTCACTTTCATGCATTGGAGAAGGAAATGGCAACCCACTCCAGTGTTCTTGCCTGGAGAATCCCAGGGATGGGGGAGCCTGGGGGGCTGCCGTCTATGAGGTCGCACAGGGTTGGACATGACTGAAGCGACTTAGCAGCAGCAGCAGGGTTAAATGAAGCCACAAGTATAGGGATCTAATTTGACAGAATTTGTGATCTTCTCTCTCTCTCTCTCCACACACACACACACACACACACATACACACACACGCCAAGGAAAGGTCATGTGAGCACACAGCAAGAAGGCTGCTATATTCAAGCTTGGAAGAGAGGCCTCACCAGAACCTGACCATAGTAAGTAAGTGAAGTCGCTCAGTTGTGTCCAACTCTTTGCGACCCCGTGAACTGAAGCCCACCAGGCTCCTCCGTCCTTGGGATTCTCCAGGCAAGAGTACTGAAGTGGGTTGCCATTTCCTTCTCCAGGGGAACTTCCCGACCCAGGGATCAAACCCAGGTCTCCCGCATTGTAGGCAGACGCTTTAACCTCTGAGCCACCAGGAACCTGACCATGCTGAGACTCTAATCTTGGATTCCCAGCCTCCAGGCCATGAAAAAATGAAACCTCTGTTGTTTAAGCCACCCAGTCTGTGATATTTTGTTAAGACATAGGCTCAAACTGTAATCATTGTGAGGGATAATAAAGCTGCGTAAGAGCCTGGAGAGGGATTGGAGAAATATTTAAATAGGGTGGGAACTTCCCTGATGGTCTGGTGGCTAAGACTCCACGCTCCCAATGCAAGAGGCTTAGGCTCAATCCCTGGGCAGGAAACTAGCTCCCACATACTGCAGCTTCTTAGCTGGGATCGTTCCCACAAGTGAAGTCAAAGTCACTCAGTCATGTCCGACTCTTTGCAACCCCATGGACTATACAGTCCATGGAATTCTCCAGGCCAGAATACTGAGTGGGTTGCCCTGCCCTTCTCCAGGGGCTCTTCCCAACCTAGGGATCGAACCCAGGTCTCCTGCACTGCAAGTGGATTCTTAACCATCTGAACCACCACGGATCCTCTGTTTTATCTCTCACTTCTCTGTTGGTCCTTCAGGTTGACAAACCCAGTCCTTGCCCAGCTAAATAGTCTTCTGTGGTAACTTGGCATCTTTCAGTGCCATTCCCTAGACTTTCTGCTCCCTCTTCTCTTCTCCACCTTCTTCCTCCAGCCCTGGGACTCACGCCCACACACACAAGGTTGCTGTTCAGACCTGCTGGCTGTTGGCCTGATATCCACACTGCACAGGAAATGAGAGAGGTCTAGAGTGAGCAAACCATACCATAATGCCCTCTGCTGGCACAGGGCAGCCCAGCACAGAGGTCTCTGTCCATGGAGTTCTCCTCAGCTTGGGTAGCACCAGCTTCTTAAAGAAGGTACTTCTCCCCTGGCTGTGTCTCTTTTAATAGCTACCCCCATAACTGGAAGGGATGGGGTTCTGCCCCCGACTGTACTTCCTCCATCAGTCTCCCAGTGAAACCCCGACTGTCTAGTTCAGCAGGCCTGGGTTTTGATAAGCCAAGGAAGGACGTGAGGAAACTGAGACAATCTCTCTTCTCAATGTCCGCTCTCAGGTCTGTTGCCTCGAAATAAGATCTTATTTTGAGAATCAGAACGTGAACACCATTGATTTCTTTCTGCGGTAATTATCCTAATTTCTTGAGGCAGATAAGTGTCCTTAGCCAGGCTCGGCAAAAAATATATTCCGAAAAGCAAAAGAGAAAATCTTGTCAACTTTTTCCTGCCAAAATGTTATGTAATTATTATAATACCAATTATTATTATAGAAAAATGAGGGTTTAGTGATTAGGAAATTTCACTGGGGTTCTTTTTCATTCAGGTGATTTTTTCCAGTGTCTTTTCAAAGATGCTTTTCACTTCCATCTAAGTCCCTTTTGGACTTCCCTGGTGGCTCAGACAGTAAAGCCACTGTCTGCAATATGGGAGACTCGGGTTCAATCTCTGGGTCGGGAAGATCTCCTGGAGAAGGAAATGACAACCCACTCCAGTACTCTTGCCTAGAAAATCCCATGGACAGAGGAGCCTGGTGTCCATAGGGTCGCAAAGAGTTGGACACGACTGAGCAACTTCACTTTTACTAAGAAGTCCCTTTAAGATGTATTCACTTATGAAATTCAAGCTACGTTAGGCTTTTATGTCTGGCATAGGTTTCTCCCCCGTCAGTGTCCTCCAATTGTCCCCTCCATGAGGTTGTGACTTGCCCTGGGTCAGGTTGCCAGTCACCTGGGTCTTTTACTGGAAGGAAAAACTATAGATACATGTTGGGGAAACCTGGCGAGTTACAGACGATGGGGTCACAAAGAGTCGGACAGGAATTAGCTACCAAACAACAATAAACAACGTGCTGGGGAAAAAGCTGAAGACTCTTAGAGCTCAGACCCTGTCAAGGACCCCAAGCCCTGCAGAGTCATGCTTGAACCAACCCCAGCCATTTTTCTTGATTAAGAGTCCTCTTGAAGTGGAGAGGAGGCTTGAAGTAAAAATAATGGACATGTTTTTCAAATCCACTCCCCAAAAGGACAGGAAAACTTTGACATAGGAAAGAGGTCACCATTTTCTATTCATTTCCTACCTTAAGGGAAATAAGAAACTAGGGTGACACTCTCGGGGGCCATTATTGGACGAAATCAAGAAGTCTCTCTAAGTAGAATGGAAAGGACTCCCTCACCTACACGTCTCAAACGCCAAACAGATGCTCCCTTGTTCTCATCTTGGCCCAGCTATGCCTTTCTGAGATGCAAGTTACCCCAGAGTACTTAAGCAGTCAGGGCCTTACAGTCAGGAGCCTCAAGTTCAAATCAGACACTTCCAGTTACTCAATGTGTGTCCTGGGACACTAATGTCATTTCTCTGAACTTAATGTTTTCTCATCTGGTGGTTTTCTGGGGCTTTAATTAGGCAATGCTTACTCAGCAGGTAAAAAAAACTGCCTGCAATGCAGGAGACGCGGGTTCAGTCCCAGGGTTGGGAAGATCCCCTGGAGAAGGAAATGGCAACCCACTCCAGTATTCTTGCCTGAAGCATCCCACGGACAGAGGAGCCTGGAGAGCTACATTCCGAAGGGTCACAAAGAGTCGGACATGACTGAGCACACACAGCATACATGTATCTCATGGCCAGCACGCACACGTGCCAGAGCTGAGTACAGCTGAAATCCGTGCCCAGTCCAGCCACACCAGGTATTTGCTGCTGTGTCATTTCTGATTGGTCAGCACTCATGCATCGGTGATTGTAAAATGTGTTCACTGTCACCTCCAGGCACTTTATCATTAATGATATTATTCCTCTTGTTTTCACACTGTGTATCCCTGGTGGCTTTATCTAGAGAGAGAGAGAGAGGGAGAGAGAGATCTTACCACAGGATGGCAGCAAATAATCTTCAAAGTCCTTCCCAACTCTGAAATTTCATGAGTCTCCAAAAATGATCTATAGCTAGAACTGAGTAAGGCCAAAGAGAACTCATGTCAAAGCTCTGGGAGGTGGTGAAGGAGAAGGAAGCCTGGCGTGCTGCAGTCCATGGAGTCTCAAAGAGTCGGACAGGACTGAGCGACAGAAAAACAACAAAAAGAGGACTGAACTGTAACAACTCTGACTCCAGCAAGTTGCTAGAGCCGTGAGGAGCATCCTTCTCTGCTCGTTCCCATCCAGGCGAGAGTCTTCAGGGGCTGCTTAGAGAGTCTCTGGCTGTTCCTAGAGCCCAGAGCACTTCTCCACCGCCCTGCCTTCCTTCTCCTTCATCCTTCGCTCTCCCTTGATTGTGTATGATCTCTCTCTCTCTCATTCTCTCTGGCCCTCAGACTGAGGACTCAGACAGCTTACAGGTTTTTCATTTCTACTCCCGCTAAGGCATTATCTCTCTCATAATGATACCTTTGGCTCTGTGTTCTGAAGCTTGCCCCCACTGACGTGGTCCAGGATCCGTATGTATATTTACCACACCTTCTTTATCCATTCATCTATTGATAGACACTTACATTGCTTCTATACCTTTGTTACTGTAAATAATGCTGCTATGAACATTGAAGTGCATGTACCTTTTCAAATTAGTATTTTTGTTTTCTTTGAGTATATACCCAAGAGTGGAATTGCTGGCTCATTTGGTAGTTATATTTTAATTTTTGAGAAACTTTCACACTGTTTTTCACAGTGGATGAACCAATTTACATTCCCACCAAGAGTGTGCAAGGTCAACACGTATTTATCATGTACCTCAACTCTGGCTTTAGAGTATTTATCATGTACCCGAACCCTGGCTTTAGAGAAGTAAGTTTGAATCTGGACTCTGCTGTCTGCTAATTGTGTGACTTGTGGAAGGTTTACACCCTCTCTGAGCCTCTTCACACTGTTTTTCACAGTGGATGAACCAATTTACATTCCCACCAAGAGTGTGCAAGGTCAACACGTATTTATCATGTACCTCAACTCTGGCTTTAGAGTATTTATCATGTACCCGAACCCTGGCTTTAGAGAAGTAAGTTTGAATCTGGACTCTGCTGTCTGCTAATTGTGTGACTTGTGGAAGGTTTACACCCTCTCTGAGCCTCGGTGCCTTCACCTGTCAAATGGAGATATAACAACATCTGCCTTGCTATGGTAGCTGTGAGGATAGGTGATCGTGCACGCGTAGAGCAGGTAATCACAAAACAAGAGGCTTTACTGTCACAAAACAGATTCAAGGAATTTATAACCTAATGGGGAGCAGAGATACAGTCCAGTTCAGTTCAGTTCAGTCGCTCAGTCGTGTCTTTGCGACCCCATGAATCACAGCACGCCAGGCCTCCCTGTCCATCACCAACTCCCGGAGTTCAATCAGACTCACATCCATTGAGTCAGTGATGCAATCCAGCCATCACATCCTCGGTCGTTCCCTTCTCCTCCTGCCCCCAATCCCTCCCAGCATCAGAGTCTTTTCCGATGAGTCAACTCTTCGCATGAGGTGGCCAAAGTACTGGAGTTTCAGCTTTAGCATCATTCCTTCCAAAGAAATCCCAGGGTTGATCTCCTTCAGAATGGACTGGTTGGATCTCCTTGCAGTCCAAGGGACTCTCAAGAGTCTTCTCCAACACCGCAGTTCAAAAGCACCAATTCTTCAGTGCTCAGCCTTCTTCACAGTTCAACTCTCACATCCATACATGACTACTGGAAAAACCATAGCCTTGACTAGGCGAACCTTAGTCGGCAAAGGAATGTCTCTGCTTTTGAATATTCTATCTACAGTTACAACACAAGAAAACACTGCCAGGCTTTCCTGGTGGTCCAGTGGTTAAGAATCTGCCTGGCAATGCGGGGGACACAGGTTCGATCCCTGGTCCACGGGGCAACTAAGCCTAGGAGCCACGGCTACTGACCTGTGCTCTGGAGGCTGAGAGCCACAACTACTGAAGCCCATCTATGTAGAGATCATGCTCCAAAACAAGAGAAGCCACTGCAGTGAGAAGCCCCTGCCCCGCAAACAGAGTAACCCCTGCTATCCACAGCTAGAGAAAGCCCGCCTGCAGCAACGAAGACCCAGCTTAGCCTAAAGTAAGTAAATAAAACATTTTTAAAAAAGAAAACACTGCCGATGGTCACATGGATTCTTATGTCAAGGATTCAGAAGAGTTGAAGTGCTAGGAAATCAGCCTCCTCCTCGGGTGACATAACTCCGAGGCTCTTGCAGACTGAAAAGATCCAGGCAGTTAATTATAAAACAAATCACATTACCCTGGTAAGAAGTATTTATTACCCTGCAAATTAAAAAGTCAGTTTTCCCAGCTCTCCCTCAGCATGTCACCGGGCTCCTCAGCTAGAATTCTCCAAATGGGATGTCTGACGCATAGTCACATGCCCATTCATAATTCTGCCTTAATATCAACAATATTTTGAGCACCTACTGTTAACCAGCCAAGCTCAGATCCTAGCAGGGAAAAAATCATTAAATGAGCAATAGCATTTGTGTGATTGGGCTTCTCTGGTAGCTCAGTGGGTAAAGAGTCTGCCTGTAATGCAGGAGACCCCAGGTCGATTCCTGGGTCAGGAAGATCCCCTGGAGAAGTGATAGGCTGCCCACCCCAGTATTCTTGGGCTTCCTTGGTGGCTCAGATGGTAAAGAATCCACCTGCATTGCGGGAGACCTAGGTTCGATCCCTGGGTTAGGAAGATGCCCTGGAGAAGGGAAAGGCTACCCATTCCAGTATTCTTGCCTGGAGAATGCCATGGACAGAGGAGCCTGGCGGGCTCCAGTCCATGGGTGGCAAAGAGTCAGACACGACTGAGCAACTTCNCTCAGGAAGATCCCCTGGAGAAGTGATAGGCTGCCCACCCCAGTATTCTTGGGCTTCCTTGGTGGCTCAGATGGTAAAGAATCCACCTGCATTGCGGGAGACCTAGGTTCGATCCCTGGGTTAGGAAGATGCCCTGGAGAAGGGAAAGGCTACCCATTCCAGTATTCTTGCCTGGAGAATGCCATGGACAGAGGAGCCTGGCGGGCTCCAGTCCATGGGTGGCAAAGAGTCAGACACGACTGAGCAACTTCTACTTTACAATCACTTCACATCTGTGTGATTAGTACTAGAGTTAGACAGGGAGTTCCAGTGAAACTGTTACTGTACACTGGGTATGACTTCCTCTCCCCAAACCTCTAAGAAGCATTATTCCAGCTCTCTACCTCTGAGCGTGATTATGCCTGAACTACTCGCACAAGATTATTTTATTTTTAAGGATTTCCAGACACTGGTTTTAGGATCTAATGGCCCCTCCACATGAAATGCTCTGGTCTAGTTAAATCACAATTTCTCTAGCCACATATAATATAAAACCCATCAAATACAATATACATGGAATCTAGAAAGATAGTATAGATTAACCTGTTTGCAGGGCAGCAGTAGAAACACAGACATAGAGCACAGACTTAAGGACAAGGGCGGAGGGAGGGAGGAGAGGGTGAGATGAGTGGAGAGAGTAGCGTGGACGCATATACACTCTGCCAGATGTGAGACAGATAGCCAAAGGAAATTTGCTGTATGACTCAGGGAACTCAAACCAGGGCTCTATAACAACCTAGAGGGGTGGGAAAGGATGGGAGGTGGGAGGGAGGTTCAAGAGGGAGGGGACATCTGTACCTCTATGGCTAATTCATGTTGATGTGTGGCAGAAATCACACCAATGTTGTAAAGCAATCATCAATCAATTAAGCTTAATTTAAATTTTTAAAATAGGACAAAAAAGAAAACCCTATTCAAGTAGAGAAAGGTAAAGCATATGTTGAGAGTCTTGTTATATACCAGGTGCCTCACAACAGCCATGTGAGGAGGCATTGTTATATCCATTTCATATGCAAGAAAGTTGAGGTTCAGGGGATAAGTAAAATAAGGCAAATTTTCCATCTGAGTCCAGGTCTATACCTGAACCATGGGTTTTCCCCTTAGACTACTCTAACCCTAGAATTTAACTCTGACCAAGCATTGAAAATCCAGGACCTCATCTAAAACTATGGCATAATCTCATAGGTCAGTATTTTTCAAACTGTGGGTCATCATTTTGGTGGGTCCCAACCAGCATTTTTTAATGAAAGAATAGAATAGAAAAGAAAATACAAGAGAGCCCAACATGTAGTAAAATATTGTTTTAGGAAATTTTTGTTTCAATTATATATGTATAGGTATAGGCTTGCATAGTGAGTAAATTACATTTCATGATTTAAAATTTTAAATCTACATTTCCAAGCCTTTGCTGTTCAATAACCAATAACCAATCAATAAATTTTTCACCTCTTGAATTTAAGAGTTTGAGTGCCTTTGGTTTTCACAATTGCCTACCCTCAAGGAAAGTTCATCTTCCAAATACAAATACTTCCTTAGAATGTGATGATTTGCTCTGTCTTTGTTGTTGCTTAATCACTAAGCCCTGCAGACTCTTTTGCTACCCCATGGACTATAGCCTGCCAGGCTCCTTTATCCATGGGATTTCCCACACAAGAATACTGAGTGGGTTGCCATTTCCTTCTCCAGGGGATCGTCTCTACCCAGGGATCAAACCCACATCTTCTGCAATGGCAGGTGAGTTCATTACCATTGAGCCACCAATAAAAGTCCAATGATTTAGACTTTTATCTAAGAGCTAAGTGTTCTACCAATATATATTGTCCAAATCCGGTTCTAGGCTCTGCTAAAATATATATTTATAACCCAACCTTCCAAAATCCCTCCACGCTTCCATGAACTAGAAGATGAGCTCCATGACCAGGTTAAATTTCTCTTAGCTGTGTCTGCCAGTGGTGGAGGTAGTGGTTTAGTCACTGAGTTGTGTCCGAATCTTTCGACCCAGACTGTAGCTTGCTAGGCTCCTGTGTCCATGGGATTTCCCAAATGAAGACACTTCAGCCCTGGAAACAAAACAAAGAGGAACTCCTTGTTAGCACTGACATCTGGTGGTCACCAAGAGGCCGGCATCACAGTGTCTGGGCCATTTTGAATTCATCATTTATATACAAAAATATAAATGTGAATGTATATATGCATGCGTGTTTGTATGTATAGTGTTTACTCTGTGCCAGGGACCAGAGCAGGAGCCAGGTACCAACCCTGTTCTGTGCTTAGTCGCTCAGTCGTGTCCGAGTCTTTGTGACCCCATGGACTGTTGCTTGCCAGGCTCCTCTGTCCATGGGGATTCTCCAGGCAAGAATACTGGAGTGGGTTGCCATCCCCTCCTCTAGGGGATCTTGCCAGCTCAGGGATCAAACCTCAGGCAGATTCTTTACCGTCTGAGCCAGCAAGGAAGCCCTACTGCAGACTCCTCATGTCCTCACACCCTTCCGGGCTCACCTCCATTCTACCTGTAGCTAGACGCAGCAAGGTGGAGGGAAAGGACAGGGACTTCGAACATGCCAATGTCAGGGGATCCTGGGTAAACTACTTAAATTCTGGAAGACTCCGTTGCATAATCAGGGTAAGAAAACAACAACCTAACTGGGCATGGGGTATCTTATTTCATTTAACCCTCAAAATATTTCCTTTGATATTAAGTTCCAGATACCTACTAAGCATTCAGAAAATACTGGTTTTCTTCCCCCTTCTGTCATTTTATGTAAGGCATTCACTAGTTGTCTTTCAAAGTCTAGAGTCCTACTTTGTTCCCATCATGGCTTGCCTGCTTTACTCAATTAAAATAGTAACAAAGATTTATGGAGCACTTACTACGTGCCATGAGATTTCTACAAGATATCTAAAAGTATTCTAAGAGATTTACATGGCTAAAATCAAGTCACAGGCTTCCCTGCTGGCTCAGTGGTAAAGAATTGGCCTGTCTAGTTGTCTTTCAAAGTCTAGAGTCCTACTTTGTTCCCATCATGGCTTGCCTGCTTTACTCAATTAAAATAGTAACAAAGATTTATGGAGCACTTACTACGTGCCATGAGATTTCTACAAGATATCTAAAAGTATTCTAAGAGATTTACATGGCTAAAATCAAGTCACAGGCTTCCCTGCTGGCTCAGTGGTAAAGAATTGGCCTGCCAATGCAGGAGACGCAGGTACGAGCCCCGATCCAGGAAGATCCCACGTGCCGCAAATCAGCTAAGCCCGTGTGCCACAGCTATTGAGCTCTTGCTCTAGAGTCTTGGGAGCCACAACTACTGAGCCCACGAGCCGCAGAGCCTGCGCTCTGCAACAAGAGCAGACACCGCATTGAGCAGCCTGAGCACCGCAACTAGAGTTTAGCCCCTGCTCACTGCAACTAGAGAAAAGTTCCTGCAGCAACAAAGATCCAACACAGCCAAAAATAATTAAATAAATAAAACTATTCTGTTTAAAAAATCAAGTTACATTAGCCTTCTGAAAAGGAACTATTATTGCCCTCTATTTTTTTTAATTTGTTTGTTTTTATTTATTCGGCTGTGCCGGGTCTTAGTTGAAGTGCGTGAGTTATTTAGCTGCAACATGTGGGATCTAGTTCCCTGACCAGGGGTCAAACCCAGGCCCCCTGCACTGGGAGCAGGGAGTCTGAACCATCGGACCACCAGGGAAATTCCTGCTGCCCCCCATTTTGTCCAACTGTCTCATCTAATTGCTATTAAAACCCTGTAAGATAGTTATTGTCATTATCTCTATTCTACAGATGAGAAAGCTGAGGTTAAATAACTAGGCTGAGGTCCCAAAGCTAAAAAAAAAAAACTCTGAAGTTGGAATTCCAACTAAGTTTCATTCCAAAGGCTTAGGTCTTCACCCCCCTTTTCCTTTAGACTTTCACATGGTTCCAGTCTCCCAACTAGCCCATGATCTCAAAGGCAGAGCAGTCGACCTGAAAAAGGTTTTCCCTCACCATGTGATGTATTTAACACAAAAACAATTTTAGCAACTTTTTAAAAATTGAGGACTTCATGACACTCTTGATATAAGAGGCCCTCCTGTGGTGGTGTACAAAAACAAAAAGAACATCAGGAATCACCGGGGCCAATACATGGGGACTGCAATCAGCCAACCCAATCCTGGCTGACTGCTTTTCGTTAATAAGCTATCTTAGTTTCCTATTGCTGTTGCTACAATAGGAAATGGCAAATTTTTACAAGTTTAGTAGCTTAAGACAACGTAAACTTATGCTTTTGCACTTTTTATTCTCTTAGAATTCCAAATGCCATGCTGGATGAAGCACAAGCTGGAATCAAGATTGCCAGGAGAAATATCAATAACCTCAAATATGCAGATGATACCACCCTTATGGCAGAAAGTGAAGAGGATCTAAAGAACCTCTTGATGAAGGTGAAAGAGGAGAGTGGAAAAGCTGGCTTAAAACTCAACCTTCAAAAAACTAAGATCATGGCATCTTGTCCCATCACTTCATGGCAAATAGATGAGGAAACAATGGAAACAGTGACAGATATTATTTTCAGAGGGCTCCAGAATCACTGCAGATGGTGACTGCAGCCATGAAATTAAAAGATGCTTACCCCTTGGAAGAAAAGCTATTTCAAATCTAGACAGAAAGGTCCATCTAGTCAAAGCTTTGGTTTTTCCAGTAGTCATGTATGGATGTGAGAGTTGGACCATAAAGAAGGCCAAATGCTAAAAAATTAATGCTTTTGAACTGTAGTGTTGGAGAAGCCTTTTGAGAGTCTCTCGGACTCCTAGGAGATTAAACCAGTCAATCCTAAAGGAAATCAGTCCTGAATATTCATTGGAAGGACTCATGCTGAAGCTGAAGCTCCAATACTTTGGCCATCTGACGCAAACAGCTGACTCATTAGAAAAGACCCTGATGCTGGGAAAGACTGAAGGCAGGAGAAGAGGATGACAGAGGATGAGACTGTTGGATGGCATCACCGACTCGATGGACATGAGTTTGAGCAAGCTGCAGGAGGTGGTGAAGGACAGGGAAGCTTGTCGTGCTACAGTCCATGGGTTCGCAAAGAGCTGGACACGAATGAGTGACTGAATAACAACAGTTCTGGAGATCGGAAGTCTCAAACCAAGACGTTGGTGGGGCTGAATTCCTTCTGGGAGTTTTCCACAAGCATCTATTTCTTTGCCTTTTCCAGTTTTTAGACATCATCCACATTCCTTGGCCCATGGCCCCTTCCTTGCCTCACTCCAACCTCTTCCTTCCATTATCACATCTCCTACTAATAACTTTAGTCCTCCTGCCTCCCTCTCCTGAATACAGAAGCCATGGGTTTGATCCTTGACTGGGAACATTCCACATGCTGCCAGGCAACTAAACCCATGTGCCCCAACTACTGAGCCCACGTACCACAACTACTGAAGACCTCAGGCCCTAGAGCCCATGCCCCGAAACAAGAGAAGTCATTGCAATGAAATGCCCCTGCTCGCAGCGATTTTGAGAAAGCCCAAGTGCAGCAACAAAGACCCAGCAGAGACATATAAATAAATAGATGTTTTTAAAAAGATTGTTAACAAAGTCCCTTTAACCGTGTCAGGGAACATCCTCACAGGTTCCAGGCATCAGACCTAGACATCGCTGGATGACCACAGTGCAGCCTACCACACAAGCCCAGGCCAGGTTTCCTCCCACAGGGAATTTCACAGGTCAGGGCTCTGCTTCTCCAACGAGATGGTATTTGGAAGCTCTCCGAGGCCTGGGCTCCAGACGTATGAGGTGAACCTTTATTCTGGACAGGAAAGCAGCATGGTGTAGTGCTTTAGAAGCATAGGAAAGCAGGACTTCTGAGTCCAGCTTGCATTCCCTTTCATCAGGTAGATCAAAGACCATTCACTTCACTTGATTAAGCTTCAGTGTCTTGTCTGTGAAATGGAAACATCACCTGCCCCCAGGGTTGATGTGAGGACTGAAGAGCCGTACCAGAAAGGACCTAGTGCATGGTAGGTTCTCCCTGAGACCCTCTTGGGTGACTGTGAACTCGAGCTGCCCAGCAATAACATTGATGTGATGGGTCTGCCCACCTAGAGATGAAGGGTGAAGAGAGAGGAAGAATCCAGAAAAAAAAAAAAAAAATTGGTCATGTGGCCAGGACAAGAATGAAGTAGTCTTCTGCTACTTGACCTATTTTGTGAAAACTATAAAAATCTCTCCCGCTTTCTTATTATCCATTGTTAACCTCAAATATGCAAGCAATAGATGTTGGATCTGTGTTGAGAGCAAAAGGGTAGCTTCATGAGATGCCTGATGTGCTTTGAAAATGGTGCTGAGATTTTGATATTTGAAAGCTATGTTGAATATTCAACATTGCTGATACCCATTTAAACTGAGAAAGTAAAAACCCTTAGTTGATTGGTGGTCTCAGCTTCCTTCTCTGCAAATGAGAGGATTTTTTTTTTTTTAATGTGTCTCTTTCCAACTGGGTAGAGCACGGAGGAACCTCAAAGATTTTCATTAATGAGCATGCCATTTATCTATTTTGAAGATAATCATAGCTTAAGTCAGGGTTTGTGTCTTAGTTATTGATGTCAGCACAGGAAAGTGTTAAGTATAAGACTCTGTTATGAATAAGAGTTGTCAAACTCTACTGCTGTTTCTTTTATACTCAGAGGCACTGATCACTTTAATCGAAGATAAGACACCTTGCCTAAAACAATTAGCGCTGACAGTACATGTAATAAGCAGAACATTAAATTGTAAATGTGTTCCTTTTCTTTTTCCCTGCCACACATATTAGGTAACAGTGACAAGAAAAGTAGGTGAAAGATGATTCCAAGTAATTTCAGAGCATGATTACAAAGTGAGGCTGGTGAGATTTTTGTCTTTTTGACAAATCGAAGGAAGCTCGTAGAACAAATCTACTTTCAAGAGTGCATTTCCACTTAGCTATTCTCTAAGTGGCGATGCATTACCCCTAGAAAGAAATATCAAAGTTCTTCAACTGCCAAAGATAAAATGACACATTTGGCTCCCAGCAATACATTCTTGACTGTCACTAGATTTCCAGGAAAAGAAAACAAGAAAATTAAATTTGACAGAAATGCAGAGGGTGAAGAAAGAAGGAATTTTTTCCAGTTCGCATCTCAAAGTCCATTCAGTAAAAGACCACTTTGGCATCTCCCCCATTTTACCCTACAGACATGAATGTTATTTTAAAAATTATTTTATTAGTAGTGTTTTTGGCTGCACTGGGCCTTTGTTGCTTTGCAAGGGCTTTCTCTGGTTGCAGAGAGTGGGGCTACTCTCCGTTGTGGTGTTCAGGCTTTTCATTGAGGGGGTGTCTCTTGTTGCAGAGCACGGATTCCAGGGCATGTGGGTTTCAGTAGCTGAGGCACACAGGCTTATTAGTCGTGGCTCGTGGGCTCTAGAGCATGGGCTCCATCACTGTGGTACAGGGTCTTAGTTGCTCTGCGGTATGTGGGATCTTCTCAGAACAGGGATCAGATCTGTCTTCCCTGTATTGGCACGCAGATTCTTTACCACTGAGCCATCAGGAAAGTTCCATGAGTGTTATTTTAATGGAGCTGCCACCCTATAGAGAATAGATGGTGTCTACATATTTAGTCCACAGATGACTTGTTTAGTTTGCATGATAACTCTTTCCAGATAACTTGAGAATAACCACGAGCAACTACCTGTCCAGAAATGAATCGTACAGCTCTCACTTCTGTATTTCCAAAATACCCTTCCATGGAATTATTGCAAAAGCCTGTTCTTCAATCTGAGCTTTAAACTGAGGATCTTGTTCATTCCGTGTTTGGAAACTATTCAATATGGTAGTGGTTATTTCAGTTCAGTTCAGTTCAGTCGCTCAGTCATGTCCGACTCTTTGCGACCCCATGAATCGCAGCACGCCAGGCCTCCCTGTCCATCACCAACCCCTGGAGTTCACTCAGACTCATGTCCATTGAGTCAGTAATGCCATCCAGCCATCTCATCCTCTGTCGTCCTCTCCTCCTGCCCCCAATCCCTCCCAGCATCAGAGTCTTTTCCAATGAGTCAACTCTTCGCATGAGGTGGCCAAAGTACTGGAGTTTCAGCTTTAGCATCATTCCTTCCAAAGAAATCCCAGGACTGATCTCCTTCAGAATGGACTGGTTGGATCTCCTTGCCATCCAAGGGACTTTCAAAAGTCTTCTCCAGCACCACAGTTCAAAAGCATTGATTCTTCGGCGCTCAGCCTTCTTCACGTTAATTTAAATGTCATTTCAGTCAATTCTTAGTCAATTTTATTTAAAATGAAATGAAACGTAAAATTTCAGTTCTTCAGTTGCACGAACCACATTGCAGGTGCTCAATGGCCCAAGTGGCTAGTGGCTGCCGTCTTGGACAGCACAGATGGAGGACATGGCCATCGTGGCAGAAGGCCTTATTCATTGAGTCATCTTATCTCTGAGCTCAGGACACTGTAGGCTGAGAGTGAAGGGTGGGAACTGGGAGAGGTTGAGAGTCGGGTGGGAGAGTGAGACGTGGAAACCAAGGATGGGGAAGAGGAGTTACAATAGACATTTATGGGCAACCAGAGGGGGAGTCGAGTCAAAAAAGAATTGCTGATTGACTACTCTGTGAGCACCAACGCTGAGAGAAACAGAGATGAATAAATGAGATGTAGCTCCTGCCCTCAGGATAACAGGGTAGGACAAAAACAACAAACACGCATTACAAAACTACTTTCATACAAGTCATTATGCCAAAAGCACATATCATGGGAGAGCTATGGGGGCATTCAGACAGTTATTAACGGAAATTAAAGATGAGAACAATCAGGAACTGAAGGGTGAAAGAAAAAGGAGACCGCAGAGTAGGAGAGGCTGCCGGAGGGAAATGGGAGGGACTGGAGAGAAATGTCGAAGTGAACTTGCTAACAAACACGAGCCCGATATGGAGCAAGACTAGTAGAGGGTATAGAGTCTCAACATCACCAAACACTGGTGTGGTTTTTTTTTTTTTTTTT
>SJYX01021244.1:100709-130257 GCA_006410675.1 Oreotragus oreotragus | reverse complement strand
TTTTTTTTTTTTTTTTTTTTTGGTTGGGGATGGTTTGCATGTTTTACAAAAATGAAAGACCCAGGTGATAATTTTTCCTACTTAGTCCTGAGACAAAATCCTGGTGGGTTATAGTTTTGTTGACCATTTGTCTATCTGGAATATCTGGAAAAAGTGCCTGGTTGGATAAAGTTCAAGACCTCCCATGATCCACACAGTGGAACAAGTGACATTGGCACCATCCCTCTCTCCTTTCAATGTAGAGACAGAAGATACACAGCTGACACCATCAGCAGTCTCCTGATGGGGGCAGAAACATCAGGGTTACTATTCTGCACACTTATTTGTGTTCTGTATTAGTTCATGGAGGCATTGAAAGCTTTTCAACAAAAACACATACAATAATATTGTGATGTAATATAGGTTAGAATAAAGAATTGGCAGCAGGGACAATATAAATAAAAATAGAAAGCCCACGATGGCTTATATAGAGCCTATAATTGTGCCTCGAATTTAGCTTGAGAGAAAAGTTTCCAGCAACCAGAGCAGCAACCTAGGAGCCTGGGTCAGACCTAGAGAGGAGGGAAGGGCAGGGGCCGCTGGAATCACAAAGAGAAACTGTCGGCCAGGCCGAGGCTGACCAGCCCGCCAGTCTGGACTGGGGACAGCCAGTGAGCCAGAGATATCCAGCTTGTTCCCATTTTTGCAACCACACTCCGCCCCCATTCCCATTTAGTGTGACCCCAGAGAAGCACAGATTATAAGTTCTCAGTCAAGGAAGGACCTGGTAAATAATCCAAGATGCTGGTTAAAAGAAGATCCAGATGGGACTTCCCTGGCGGTCCAGTGGTTGAGATCTGCCCTTCTGCTGCAGGGAGTATGAGTTCAGTCCCTGGTCAGGGAACTAAGATCCCTCATGCTGTGTGGTCCAAAAAACAGTAATACTTTTTAAAGTAGATCAAGAAGTTTTTGAGGTCAGATGCTGCTGCTGCTGCTAAGTCGCTTCAGTCGTGTCCGACTCTGTACGACCCCATAGACGGCAGCCCACCAGGCTCCCCCGTCCCTGGGACTCTCCAGGCAAGAACACTGGAGTGGGTTGCCGTTTCCTTCTCCAATGCGTGAAAGTGAAGTCGCTCAGTCATGTTTGAGTCTGTGCGACCCCATGGACTGCAGCCTACCAGGCTCCTCCGTCCATGGGATTTTCCAGGCAAGAGTACTGGAGTGGGTTGCCACTGCCTTCTCTGTGAGGTCAGATGAGCAAGTGGTTAAATCGGCATCTGCAGGGTACCAAGGACACAGCCAGGAATTTCCCTGAGATCCAGGGTCTCTGCTAGCATGAAGGTGAAGGTTGTGGCATTCTATATCACAGATTAAGGCTCTGATGCTCTTGGCATGGACTATGCTTACACCAGGTGTGTGCAATCATTCAGCAAGGTCAAAAATTAAAAAAAAAAAAAAAGAAGAAGCCATCTCAGAAATGCTGTCAGCTTCCCAGTGAACCTGCCTGGATGAATTAGCTGCAAAATGTGCCCCTGGAGGAACTAGATGAATTCGCCTGCAGCAGCGGTTGCCAGATATGAAGCAATAAATCTTGAAGGACATCTGCCAAAAGCATAATTTTCATTTTAGAATGGTTACTATAGAATAGCTCTTGAAGAGGGGAAAACAATTAGCTAGCAGGACCACCTGTTTATGATAAGCCCCTTGGTTCCTAAGCAGAGGTCAGCAAATCCTAAGCTTTGCCTATTTGCTTTCTCCCATTAGGGGCTTCTCTGATGGCTCAGTGGTAAGGAATCCTCCTGCTAATGCAGGAGACTCGGGCTTAATCCCTGATCCGGGAAGATCCCCTGTAGGAGGAAATGGCAACCACTCCAGTATTCTTGCCTGGAAAACCCCATGGACAGAGAAGCCTGGCGGGCTATAGCCAGTGGGGTTGCAAAAAGAGTCAGACATGACTTAGCGACTGCCTAACAACAAATTTTCCCATTATCTATAGCCAGGCATTCAGGGGACTGCAAAGAAGTTTGAAATCATTGAAACATAATAAGCCTAAGTTTACCAATAAGAGGAAAGTGGCAAGACTAAACAATCTCAAATTATTATCTAGTTTATTTTTCAATTAATTAATCAGTTTCTTGGCTGCAGTGAGTCTCTGCTGCTGAGCACAGGCTCTCGCCAGCCACGGCGCGCGGGGGCTACTCTTGGCTGCAATGCGCGGGCTTCTCGTGGTGGTGGCTTATCTTGTTGCAGAGCACATGCCCTAGAGCTTGGGCTTCAGTAGCCTGTGGTGCCTGGGCTCAGCTGCCCCGCAGCACGTGGAATCTTCCCAGACTAGGAATCAAACCCGTCCACGTCCCCTGCATTGGCAGGTGGACTCTTGACCATTGGACCACCAGAGAAGACTTCTAATTTCTCTTTTGAAAATCTGTTATTTATTTTGGCTGCTCTGGGTCTTTACTGCAGTATGCAGGCTCTTCATTGGGAACCACAGGCTTCTCTAGTTGAGGTGTGCTGCGCACGGGCTTAGGTGCAGCATGGAGATTCTTAGTTCCTCTACCAGGGATCAAACTGAGGCCCCCTGCATTGGAAACTCGGAGTCATTCCCTGGACCACCAGGGAAGACCCTACTTAATTTCTTAGCAGTCCATTCTGGCTAACCATGCTTCTTAAAGAAGTATGAATGTAGAGTGTACCAGGCTCCCACTTATTTCTAAATTAATTGTGCAGTAGCTTTTGAGTTCCTTGGCCCCTCCAATTGTCTCTTCTGATTCAAAAAGTGTGGGGAAGGAATCCCTAGGATGCCTTTTCCCCAGCAACCTTGTCTCTTATATTCTTATGAAAAGCAGGATAATGCCCCTCCCCACAAAGATGTCCATATCCAAACCTCCAAAACCTGGGCATATGTTAAATTACATGGCAAGAAGGAAATAAGGTTGAAGGTGGAATTAAGTTGCTAATCAACTAACCTTGATGCTGCTAAGTCACTTCAGTCGTGTTCGACTCTGTGTGACCCCATAGACGGCAGCCCACCAGGCTCCCCCATCCCTGGGATTCTCCAGGCAAGAATACTGGAGTGGGTTGCCATTTCCTTCTCCAGTGCATGAAAGAGAAAAGTGCAAGTGAAGTCGCTCAGTCTGTCCGACTGTTAGCGACCCCATGGACTGCAGCCCACCAGGCTACTCCGTCCATTGGATTTTCCAGGCAAGAGTACTGGGGTGGGGTGCCATTGCCTTCCCCGAACTAACCTTGATAGGAAAAGATTAACCTGGATTATCTCAGTGTCATCATAGGGGCCTTAAAATCGGAAGAGGGAGGCAGAAGGGTCAAAACCAGGGAGACAGGGTCAAGACAGCCATTCTTTGTTGGCTTTGAGGATGGAAGGGAACCAAGAACCAAGGGATTCAGGCAACTTCTAGAATGTTGGGAAAAGCAGGAAACTGATTCTCCCCTAGAGTTCTCAGAAAAGAACTAGCCTGGGTTGTAGCCCAATGAGCCTCTTTCAATTGTTTGACTACGAAATGATAAATTTGCCAATATGTAGTGTCTTATTTCTTCTCAACTGAAACTCACACATAACCTGAGAACTGACCTCTCTCTCTTCCAGACTGCAGTGCTTCTCCAAACTTAGACACACAACGGAATCACTTGAGCAGTTTTAGAACACTGAATGCTGGGACTTCCCTGGTGGTCCAGCGGCTAAGATTCTGCACTCCCAGCGCTGGGGGTTCAGGTTCAGTCCTTGGTCAGGGAAACAGATCCCACATGTTGCAACTAAGACCCAGTGCAGCCAAATAAGAAAATAATTTTTTTTTTTTTAAGTACTGAGTGCTGGGTCCCACACACAGAGATTTCTGATTTAATGAGTCTGGGGACAGTTCATGAATCAGAAATTTTTCAAACTCCCCAGACAATTCTGATGTGCAGGCAAGTTTAAGAACTGCTATTGTAGGGGGTATGACAAATGTCCATTTTAACCCCTGGGTGTCTCAATAACTTTTGATCTTGCACTTCTCAGACCTTAACTGTTTCCTATCAGAATCAAAGGTTGATGAAAGAGCAACAAAAGATATAAAGATATAGACTGATGTGTAATTTTTGGCAAATTTCTCTCCAGAATGGAGAACATAATAAGTAGTGAAGAAGCTATACCTGAACCTTGCTCACTCCTCATGTAAAGTATTGCACAGGACAGCAGGCTCCTAAGCTCTTATATTGATCAGAATTTCCATGCAAGGGAGAGAATCTATTGTAGCTAGTTTAAGCAGGAAAAATATTTATGATGGGCTTCCCTGATAACTGGGCTTCCCTGGTGGCTCAGAGGTTAAAGTGCCTGCCTGCAATGCAGGAGACCTGGGTTCGATCCCTGGGTTGGGAAGATCCCCTGGAGAAGGTAAAGCTTTTCAACAAAAACACATACAATAATATTGTGATGTAATATAGGTTAGAATAAAGAATTGGCAGCAGGGACAATATAAATAAAAATAGAAAGCCCACGATGGCTTATATAGAGCCTATAATTGTGCCTCGAATTTAGCTTGAGAGAAAAGTTTCCAGCAACCAGAGCAGCAACCTAGGAGCCTGGGTCAGACCTAGAGAGGAGGGAAGGGCAGGGGCCGCTGGAATCACAAAGAGAAACTGTCGGCCAGGCCAAGGCTGACCAGCCCGCCAGTCTGGACTGGGGACAGCCAGTGAGCCAGAGATATCCAGCTTGTTCCCATTTTTGCAACCACACTCCGCCCCCATTCCCATTTAGTGTGACCCCAGAGAAGCACAGATTATAAGTTCTCAGTCAAGGAAGGACCTGGTAAATAATCCAAGATGCTGGTTAAAAGAAGATCCAGATGGGACTTCCCTGGCGGTCCAGTGGTTGAGATCTGCCCTTCTGCTGCAGGGAGTATGAGTTCAGTCCCTGGTCAGGGAACTAAGATCCCTCATGCTGTGTGGTCCAAAAAACAGTAATACTTTTTAAAGTAGATCAAGAAGTTTTTGAGGTCAGATGCTGCTGCTGCTGCTAAGTCGCTTCAGTCGTGTCCGACTCTGTACGACCCCATAGACGGCAGCCCACCAGGCTCCCCCGTCCCTGGGACTCTCCAGGCAAGAACACTGGAGTGGGTTGCCGTTTCCTTCTCCAATGCGTGAAAGTGAAGTCGCTCAGTCATGTTTGAGTCTGTGCGACCCCATGGACTGCAGCCTACCAGGCTCCTCCGTCCATGGGATTTTCCAGGCAAGAGTACTGGAGTGGGTTGCCACTGCCTTCTCTGTGAGGTCAGATGAGCAAGTGGTTAAATCGGCATCTGCAGGGTACCAAGGACACAGCCAGGAATTTCCCTGAGATCCAGGGTCTCTGCTAGCATGAAGGTGAAGGTTGTGGCATTCTATATCACAGATTAAGGCTCTGATGCTCTTGGCATGGACTATGCTTACACCAGGTGTGTGCAATCATTCAGCAAGGTCAAAAATTAAAAAAAAAAAAAAAGAAGAAGCCATCTCAGAAATGCTGTCAGCTTCCCAGTGAACCTGCCTGGATGAATTAGCTGCAAAATGTGCCCCTGGAGGAACTAGATGAATTCGCCTGCAGCAGCGGTTGCCAGATATGAAGCAATAAATCTTGAAGGACATCTGCCAAAAGCATAATTTTCATTTTAGAATGGTTACTATAGAATAGCTCTTGAAGAGGGGAAAACAATTAGCTAGCAGGACCACCTGTTTATGATAAGCCCCTTGGTTCCTAAGCAGAGGTCAGCAAACCCTAAGCTTTGCCTATTTGCTTTCTCCCATTAGGGGCTTCTCTGATGGCTCAGTGGTAAGGAATCCTCCTGCTAATGCAGGAGACTCGGGCTTAATCCCTGATCCGGGAAGATCCCCTGTAGGAGGAAATGGCAACCACTCCAGTATTCTTGCCTGGAAAACCCCATGGACAGAGAAGCCTGGCGGGCTATAGCCAGTGGGGTTGCAAAAAGAGTCAGACATGACTTAGCGACTGCCTAACAACAAATTTTCCCATTATCTATAGCCAGGCATTCAGGGGACTGCAAAGAAGTTTGAAATCATTGAAACATAATAAGCCTAAGTTTACCAATAAGAGGAAAGTGGCAAGACTAAACAATCTCAAATTATTATCTAGTTTATTTTTCAATTAATTAATCAGTTTCTTGGCTGCAGTGAGTCTCTGCTGCTGAGCACAGGCTCTCGCCAGCCACGGCGCGGGGGCTACTCTTGGCTGCAATGCGCGGGCTTCTCGTGGTGGTGGCTTATCTTGTTGCAGAGCACAGGCCCTAGAGCTTGGGCTTCAGTAGCCTGTGGTGCCTGGGCTCAGCTGCCCCGCAGCACGTGGAATCTTCCCAGACTAGGAATCAAACCCGTCCATGTCCCCTGCATTGGCAGGTGGACTCTTGACCACTGGACCACCAGAGAAGTCTTCTAATTTCTCTTTTGAAAATCTGTTATTTATTTTGGCTGCTCTGGGTCTTTACTGCAGTATGCAGGCTCTTCATTGGGAACCACAGGCTTCTCTAGTTGAGGTGTGCTGCGCACGGGCTTAGGTGCAGCATGGAGATTCTTAGTTCCTCTACCAGGGATCAAACTGAGGCCCCCTGCATTGGAAACTCGGAGTCATTCCCTGGACCACCAGGGAAGACCCTACTTAATTTCTTAGCAGTCCATTCTGGCTAACCATGCTTCTTAAAGAAGTATGAATGTAGAGTGTACCAGGCTCCCACTTATTTCTAAATTAATTGTGCAGAAGCTTTTGAGTTCCTTGGCCCCTCCAATTATCTCTTCTGATTCAAAAAGTGTGGGGAAGGAATCCCTAGGATGCCTTTTCCCCAGCAACCTTGTCTCTTATATTCTTATGAAAAGCAGGATAATGCCCCTCCCCACAAAGATGTCCATATCCAAACCTCCAAAACCTGGGCATATGTTAAATTACATGGCAAGAAGGAAATAAGGTTGAAGGTGGAATTAAGTTGCTAATCAACTAACCTTGATGCTGCTAAGTCACTTCAGTCGTGTTCGACTCTGTGTGACCCCATAGACGGCAGCCCACCAGGCTCCCCCATCCCTGGGATTCTCCAGGCAAGAATACTGGAGTGGGTTGCCATTTCCTTCTCCAGTGCATGAAAGAGAAAAGTGCAAGTGAAGTCGCTCAGTCTGTCCGACTGTTAGCGACCCCATGGACTGCAGCCCACCAGGCTACTCCGTCCATTGGATTTTCCAGGCAAGAGTACTGGGGTGGGGTGCCATTGCCTTCCCCGAACTAACCTTGATAGGAAAAGATTAACCTGGATTATCTCAGTGTCATCATAGGGGCCTTAAAATCGGAAGAGGGAGGCAGAAGGGTCAAAACCAGGGAGACAGGGTCAAGACAGCCATTCTTTGTTGGCTTTGAGGATGGAAGGGAACCAAGAACCAAGGGATTCAGGCAACTTCTAGAATGTTGGGAAAAGCAGGAAACTGATTCTCCCCTAGAGTTCTCAGAAAAGAACTAGCCTGGGTTGTAGCCCAATGAGCCTCTTTCAATTGTTTGACTACGAAATGATAAATTTGCCAATATGTAGTGTCTTATTTCTTCTCAACTGAAACTCACACATAACCTGAGAACTGACCTCTCTCTCTTCCAGACTGCAGTGCTTCTCCAAACTTAGACACACAACGGAATCACTTGAGCAGTTTTAGAACACTGAATGCTGGGACTTCCCTGGTGGTCCAGCGGCTAAGATTCTGCACTCCCAGCGCTGGGGGTTCAGGTTCAGTCCTTGGTCAGGGAAACAGATCCCACATGTTGCAACTAAGACCCAGTGCAGCCAAATAAGAAAATAATTTTTTTTTTTTTAAGTACTGAGTGCTGGGTCCCACACACAGAGATTTCTGATTTAATGAGTCTGGGGACAGTTCATGAATCAGAAATTTTTCAAACTCCCCAGACAATTCTGATGTGCAGGCAAGTTTAAGAACTGCTATTGTAGGGGGTATGACAAATGTCCATTTTAACCCCTGGGTGTCTCAATAACTTTTGATCTTGCACTTCTCAGACCTTAACTGTTTCCTATCAGAATCAAAGGTTGATGAAAGAGCAACAAAAGATATAAAGATATAGACTGATGTGTAATTTTTGGCAAATTTCTCTCCAGAATGGAGAACATAATAAGTAGTGAAGAAGCTATACCTGAACCTTGCTCACTCCTCATGTAAAGTATTGCACAGGACAGCAGGCTCCTAAGCTCTTATATTGATCAGAATTTCCATGCAAGGGAGAGAATCTATTGTAGCTAGTTTAAGCAGGAAAAATATTTATGATGGGCTTCCCTGATAACTGGGCTTCCCTGGTGGCTCAGAGGTTAAAGTGCCTGCCTGCAATGCAGGAGACCTGGGTTCGATCCCTGGGTTGGGAAGATCCCCTGGAGAAGGAAATGGCAACCCACTCCAGTATTCTTGCCTGGAAAATCCCATGGACAGAGTAGCCTGGTGGGCTATAGCCCATGGGGTCACAAAGAGTTGGACACAACTGAGCGACTTCACTTCACTCCCTGTTAACTGAGTTGGTAAAGAATCTGCCTGCAATGCAGGAAACCCCAGTTAAATTCATGGGTTGGGAAGATCCACTGGAGAAGGGGTAGGCCTCCCAGTATAGGCCTTTCAAGAATACTCCAGTATTCTTGGGCTTCCCTTGTGGCTCAGCTGGTAAAGAATCTGCCTGTAATGCGGGAGACCTGGGCTGGGAAGATCCCTTGGAGAAGGGAAAGGCTACCCGTTCCAGTATTCTGGCCTAGAGAATTCCATGGACTCTATAGTCCATGGGGTCGCAGAATCAGACACCACTGAGCAACTTTCACTTACTGTAAGCTTACTATAAAGGCTTACTGAATCACTGGGAAAGCTGAATAAATAGGCTCCATGACAAGTTTCAAGAACAGAAAGTCTCAGTGCTGAAATGGGTCACCAGGGGAGTTTCTGCCTCTTCTGTGGTCAGGAAGCATCTGGCTCCAGGACCGTGGCAGGAAGCTGCTAGTGAGGAAGCTGCCCCATCCCTGCTCTGATACACACCAGCCGGGAGACTTCATGCTCTGCCTCTTAGCACTCAAGCCAGCTGAGTTAATGCTGTTTCAGGGCAGGGGGAGGCTTGGGGTGGAGGGATCCCTCCATGACATTGCTTTTCAGAAAAAAAGCAAGCACAGCAGAAATACAGCCTCCATTTCACTTCTGCCTTCTAAATCTTGCACAAGGGTGTTTGATTGGCCCAGCCTAACAACATCCAAACCTTAGCTGCAAGAGAGTCTGAGTTTAAAAAAATAATTTTTTTAACTTCTGCAGATTGGGGAAGTTCACAAAAGAAAGCTTGAATGGATATTGAGCACCAATCCACCATAAATGCCATAGACTTTTCCTCTGGCTATTCAACATCCTTGGACAGCAAGGATATCAAACCAGTCAATCCTAAAGGAAGTCAACCTTGAATATTCAATGGAAGGACTGTTGCTGAAGGTGAAGCTCCAGTACTTTGGCCACCTGATTCAAAGAGCTAACTCATTAGAAAATAAAACCCTGATGCTGGGAAAGATTGAGGGCAGGAGGAGAAGGGGGCACCAGAGGATAAGATGGTTAGATAACATTACTGACTCAATGGACATGAGTTTGAGCAAACTCCAGGAGATTGTGAAAGACAGGGAAGCCTGGCATGCTGAAGTCCATGGGGTCGGCAAAGAGTCAGACATAACTGAGCGACAGAACAACAACAAAATTCAACATCCATACTTACCTCCTCTCCATATTTAAACTTCCAAACAATAATTTTCCCTGTACCAAAAACAAAAACAAAGAAATACAAATGTATTCACCTCCTCTCAAAAGGAGAGACCCAAATTTCCATAAGTCTCTGCATCTATCTTTGGGTAATATTTATTCCTTCTCTATAAACAATTCCATCATAATATTCCATACTGTATAAATTAACTTGTAAAATTAACCACCATCAGTAGACCATGTATAAAGTTTTGAGAAAACTGAAAAGGGAGGAGGAGAAATGGTTAATGTGTTAAAAAAAAGAAACACCCAGAGCAAGGATGAAATCACTGGTGGACATGGCAATTCCAGAGACAGCTTCAAGTCTACAGTGGGTGTTTACAGATTATAGGTTACTTTTGTCCTCAGCCAGCATCACAGCTGGGTCCAGTAATTTAGCTGGTAGAGTGACCCAGATCTTCATTCCTCGGGAATAAACCCTCAGGGATCCTGGCTGCTAGATTTCTGAAGTCTTCTGCTAAAATTTTGTTAAATATATAAATTAAATTAACATGCATATTAAATATATAATTTAATGTAACTTTTACCAGTGGGCATGGCCCTATATGAAGTGTCCCAGAAGAACCTACCAGAAGACTCCAGAAACACCTCTCCCTGCTCCCATAGTAAAACAGCAATCATATTTCCCCTGGATTACCCAGCTGAAACACACCCCTGACACAGAACTGACCCCTCTTTGCCTCTTGGTTTATTTGACAAGGTGCCCAAAATGGTGAGTAGCAATCTCAAATTTCAATTGAACACAACAAATCAATATCACATGACTCCTGATGTTTTGACTGAGAAGGTTAGAACATTAATTATGTGATATTCCTACCAAAGGGTCTTCCCAGGTGGCGCTAGTGGTAAAGAACCTTCCTGGCAATGCAGGGGATGTAAGAAACGCATGTTCGATCCCCAGATCCCCTGGAAGAGGACACGGCACCCCACTGCAGTAGTCTTGCCTGGAGAATCGCAAGAACAGAGGAGCCTAGTGGGCTATATGGTACGTAGGATCGAAAAGAGTTGGACACGGACTGAAGTGACTAAGCAGGCCACATGCATATTCCAGCTTCACATTTAAGCGTAAGGGAAATAATTACAAGAGGGCTTCACAAACTCAGTAGGGCCACTGGGAGACAAGCTCAAACCCCAAATTCATTTATCACCTCTAGACACCACTGTAGTATTCAGAGTTTTACGGGATTAATGTTCATGAAAACTAGAATCCAATCAGCCCTTACTTGGTGGTTTTCTTTTCCCAGTGCAGAGTTAAGTTATTAAATAGCTACAGGTTTCTCTGAGAAAGGCTAGGAGAAAGACTTATAGTACATTTTCTTGATAAGATCTCAGGGTTCTGGTTTCTCCTTCATTCAGTGGCTTTAGGTTTATAAAGTGCTCTGGAAATTGTGAAGGCCTCTGACTTTCCAGATGTATAGTGTTTTTGATTCTATATATCAAGTGGATTCTGATAGAATAGCCATCTCTTTATTCCTAGAAGCCTCATGATCAGTCAACTACCAGCAGAGATCAGTACTCTGGCTCTGCTGCCCGAAGCTTGCTGCTGGCATGTAAGCATTAAGTTCTCCGCCTCTCCAGGGTCTCAACAGACCCACTGCAATCAAAATGTCCATTTCAAAAGTCACATCTCTCACCTTCCTGACTTACAGAGGTCTCCACTGTGACACTTTTCAAGGATGTATTTCTCACAATTTTGCTTCTCTATGCCCTTGTGAAAAGAGAGTCCTCAGGCCCTCTTAGTGGGTTATTGGATTATATGTGAGATACCTACTCCAACAGCCCTTTCTCCTAAGTGTTTGGATTTCTCCCTCTACATTATACCATGGGTTTCTGACACCTAAGTTTCCTTCGACCAGATCACCACTGAATCTCCCTTCTGGTCAATCAGTCAGGCCAAGAGTTACAATCATTCCTAGCTGCACCAACTAGAACAATGAATCCAAGTCTCTAGAAAATGCACCCACACCAATAAAGTAAGCCAGATTTTAAATTATATTTCTTCTTTTCTAGCCTAGTTTCTCATCTATTCCCACACATACTCCCTAAGCTTTTCCTAATATAAGTGAGCAAAATCTTGCCATTCCTTGAGTATGCAAACCTTTGCCTCCTAAGGTAGACGCTGAACCTGTCCTTCATGATGTCGTTTGACTTTAGTTATGGATCTAGAACAAAGAGTGGTGGGAAATGGCACAGGAGGAAAACTGGGATCCCCTTGCAAGAAAACTACCTCAACAAGGTCATTACAACAAGGAGTCTCAGAGCAAGACTGGACCACTCATCAAACAGAGGAGAAGATGCCTCTACTGGCACCAGAGGTTCAGTGGAGTTTTGGGGATCTTGGCACTCAGTTCATTTGAACCCACCCAAATGGTCCCAATTCATATGGTCTCACTCTCTTCCAAACAATATTCAAACTTTCACATAGGAGATCTAGTGACTCTGTGAGGTCAGATTATCTTTTAATCATCAACTCACAATATATTTGATGTTAGACTATATTGGCCTTGAAGCTACACGCAATAAATGATTCTTCTAGAAATTAATAAGCACTTCTTAGACCCCCGATCATGCCTTATGGCAGTAACTTTAAATTCTGAGCAGATCATTTTTTCTATTCTTTAAGCTCTCTAATATAGGTAAAAACAGCCACCCAGCTCTGCAGGGCTTGTATCCCTTATTCTCACCATAGTGGTCAGCATCCACCCAATCCACCAAGCCTTGCCTGCACTGTGCACTTCATTCCAAGTGACCCATATTTTAAGTAACGACTTCACCTCTCCATGTAGTGGACTACTAGTATTCCATATTCTAATGCTAATGTCATTGTTGCCCCTCTCAAACCTAATAAATCAGAAAAAAAAAAAGTCCAGATTTCCAAATTCTTTAGAGTCTGTTGTCTATAACTCCCCTGTACCAATCACAGTCATGGATGGGGTTTACATGGAGAGAATATAAGCCAGTCTAGCAAGTTGAAGCATGGAAGGATTTATCATAGGGAATTAAAAAGCTCATGGAGGGGACTTCCCTGGTAGTCCAGGAGGGGACCTCCCTGGTGGTCCAGTGCTTAAGAATCCACCTGCCAATGCAGGGACACAGGTTCGATCCCTGGTCCAGGAAGATCCCACATGCCACTAAGCCCATGCAAGCTACTAAGCCAGTGTTCTAGAGCTCATGATCCACAACAAGAGAAGCCACCCACTTGCTGCAACTAGAGAAAGCAAGAAAGATCCAGTGCAGACAAAATAAATAAATAAACAACTTTAAAAAATAATAAAGCTCACTGAGTCATTGAGAGAGCTGGGGAAACAGACTTAGGTAGAGATTTCAGAAATGACTCAAGCTACATAGTAGAACTGGGTCACCACTGGAGCTCCTGGTTATGTCAAGATTAGGCAACTGCCACTTTCTAAACAATATGACAGCCAAAGTCAGGAAGCCTCCACAGTGCGTAGAGGTCCTCACAGACAGGAAGCTGGCTTCCCACCGAACCAGATACGCTTTAATCCTCACCTGCAGGGTGCATTCTCTGTGACCTGCCTCCTGACACCCACAAACTTCTGCTAATGCCGCCACAGAAAATGCAAATGCCTCCACAACCAGATTTTTAAAAGCAAAAGCAGAATCAGCGAATGTGTGGCCTCTGCTCATTTCTGCCTCTTAAACCTTATAATAGTGCAGAGTAATGCCTGGACTTGAGTCGCCGCTGGGGCACACCCTGAGGGCAGGGGAGTCTGGGAAACAGGGCGTTCGGCTCTCCAGCACCCCCGTGCAGGAAGGCATATCAGAAGGCAGGTAGGGTGGACACTGGGCACAGATCTACGTGATCCTGAGTTCTAGTCTTTAGCTCTGACAAAGAACCTGGGCAGATGTAACTCTACTTGCAACCAGTGAGTCCTCCAATGACATTTCTTTATATTTCCCACACACCTTTATAATCCTTTGACAGTTAGACGTAAATTATAAATTCCAGTTTATTGAATGATTGGTTTAGAATGTGTGACTGTAGCAAAAGTCATTTATTTTTATTTTTCTGACTCATTGCTAGAAGTCACTGGGAAAAGGCTTGTCCACACAGGTGCAGCACAAAATATTTGCTGTTTGTCTTAATGAGATCCCAGAGGGTCTTCTGAATCATTTGAGTAACAGTAAGTTATATTGGGTAGCAGTGTAGACTGAAGTACATGATACTCATTTCTGGAAACTGATATAGGGAACCAAAACACCATTTCCCCTCCACCCCTTTTTTTCCATTCTCTTCAGACCGAGCATTTACTGTCTTAAGGAAGGACACACTTTTATAGCCTCTTGCTTTGAAGTCAATAATGTGCCTTCCAGGAGAGTCCCAGTAGGGATAAGCAGTCTAGCTTCCCCATGCTATTCCTTTATTATTTTGCATTTAGTTGTCTTGAAACTCCTCCAGTCTCAGGAGTAGTCACTGTGGCTGAAACAGAGGACATCTTTGTGGGTGTTTCTCAGAGGAAGCACTGATCCTCCTTCAAATACTGCTCTCAGCACCAAGACCTGTTTTTCTGGATGTATAAAGCAATTTTACACGCGTGTACTGGCTAGAACTCACACCTTGCACAATTCACCAGCCTGCTGAACATTTGAGAGACCAAAGATCATCCCATCCATCCCCTTGCCTTCAGTCAGAGCTTTGTGAAATCACTCCCGACCTACAAGAACCCCACTGTAGCTCAGGAATGATGTTTGAGACACTAAATAGCCATTTTCTTCCCATGTGCCCCTGTTACTTCCTAAGCAACTTCCTTTCCTAAGTTACTTCCTTTCTTTCTCATGGAAAGAGAAAGGTAATTAATGAAAGGTGGAAGATTTTGTCTGAGAAGTACTAGGAGACCTCACATATGCCCACAGAGGCCTGAGAAAATGATATCTCAATCATTACTGTTTTTTACTAAAAAGTGAAGGATTTAAGGGGACTTCCCTGGTGGTTCAGTGGTTAAGGGACTCTGTGCTTCCGCTGCAGGGGCCACAAGTTCGATCCCTGGTCATGGAACTGAGAAACCACATGCCATGTGGTTCAGGGACCCCTGCCCCCTCCACAAAAATAAAGAAGTTAAGGACTTAGGAGGCAGCCCTTACCCAGCAAGGTGGTACACATTGACATGAGCAGACCATATCTCTCCCCATGAACAAAAAGAAATGAAATAGAGATAACTATTCTAGTAATTCAATGGCTCACCTTCTTCCTGAATCACCAGAATAATTACCTCAATCTTTGGTGGAAACTAAACTACAGTTTGGCCTTCTCTGGTGGCTCAGATGGTAAAGAATCAGCCTGCAATGCAGGAGACCCGAGTTCAATTCCTGAGTCAGGAAAGATCCCTGGAGAAGGGAATGGGAACCCACTCCAGTATTCTTGCCTGGAGAATCCACGCACAGGGGAGCCTGGTGGGCTACAGTCCATGGAGTTGCAAAGAGTCAGACACAACTGAGCGACTAACACTTTCACTTCAAACTACAGCTTAGCAGCTGCTCTGGGCTTGGACCTCAAGATAATTCTTCATGGTGAAGGAGTCTCCCATCCCCACACTTCTCCCATCCCCACACTTCTCCCATCCCCACACTTCGACTTCTGGGCAGTGTACATATAACCACCCTCCACCTTCTCTCTTTAAATACATTCAAAGCCAGACCTTCCTGTCTAACCCTAAATTCTCAAATCTTGTCTATCAAGTAGCACCAGCTTCTAGGGGGTATTGGCTAGAACAGAGGTTATTGGCTCCAAAGGAAGTTACTTAATATGGCAAAGGAAGGAATTTAGTGTGGCATTATTTTTAAGAATAATGGACATTTAGGTGCCATTTCCATTTCTATTCTTTTTTTTTTGTTGTTTTTAAAAAGGGGGAAAATAAGTAAGAGAAACCCCTCAGGATCTCAGGCTAGAATCCTCTCTGGCTCTCAAGACGTGCCCATCCGTGTCTCCTTGCTTTGTGACATCTGTCTGTCATGTCTTTCAGCCACTTCCCCTGACACGCACCAGTGGACATTCTTGCCTTTCTGGCCTTTGTGCCTTGCATTCATTCTCCCTCTTAAAACTGTCCCACCCTCAGTGTGCAGCGTGCACGAGTGCACACACACACACACACACACACAGTGATCCTCTGTCATGACCCCAAAATAGTCATAAAGATCAATGGCTTCAGAGCTAAATTGTGTCAATTCTGTTTGTAGGAGGTGTCCCTGGTGGTCCAGTGGCTAAGACTGCATGCATTACTACCAATGCAGGGGGCCTGGGTTCGATCCCTGGTCAGGGAATAAGATCCCGCGTGCCACAACTAAGACTGAGTGCAGCCAAATTAATATTAATTAATTGTAGCTCCACAGTATACAAACTGCTGAACAAGCTCTATGCTTCAATTTCTCAATCCATAAAGTTAGTGAGAGAATTTACCAGAAAAAGTTGTTTTGGAAGGTGTAGTTTTTAATGGTAATCAAACACTTAGGAAAATATCTGGCATAAGGGGGTATATGTATGGTATGTTAGTCGCTCAGTCATGTCTGACTCTCTGCAACCCCATGACTATAGCCCACCAGGCTCCTCTGTCCATGGAATTCTCCAGGCTAGAATACATAAGGTGGTACTCAAGGCATACTAGCTCATATCGTTATTGGACATGACATTTGAATAGTATATTAAATAAGTGTATCCCCTTCCTGTCGTAACAAACAAGGAAACCCTATATTCTAGTTGTACCCACACCCCACTTCAGAGAAAAGTGGTCCTAAGTGGATTTTTCTACTTTAATATACCACAACGAGGCAATTCCCTGGCAGTCCAGTGGTTAGGCAATTCTCTGGCAGTCTGTTGCTTTCTCTGCCAGGGCCCAAGCTCATCCTTGATTGGGGAACTAAGATTCTGCAAGCCACATGGAATGGTGAAAGAAAAAAGATACCATAGCTAATGGTTACTGAATCAAAAATGAATGCTCAGGCCAAAGGCAATGCATGTGTATGTGAAATGAACATAAGTGAGAGCTGTTGCCAAGGAAATGACTTTACTTGAGATGCTCTCTTTCCATATTGCGTGCTGACAACCCAGCCTAATCAGAACTTTTCTCATGGAAACTTGAGATATAAAAGTACACAGAAAAGAAAGCAATAGGGGCTTATTTGGAAGTAGCTGAAAAGATGACCGTATAAGAATGGGGTGATCATAATCTGAATGGCAATGATTTACTAAGTTATCCATGAGGCCAGCTAGACCGTTTAAGCTGGAACAATTAAGAGGATCCAGGGATGGCATAGGTGCTGAGATAATTTCCCACACTTTTTTCATTTTGATATATGCTTTCTTATATATATATATGTATATATAATTTTTATGTATTTATTTACTGTTGGCTCTGCTGGGTCTTCATTGCTTCACGGGCTTTGCTTTAGTTGTGGAGAGCGAGGGCTACTCTTTGTTGCAGTGCTCGGGCCTCACCTTGTGGCAGCTTCTCTCGTTTGGGACCCACAGGCTCCAGGGTGCGTGGGCTCAGTAGCTGCGGTTCCCAGGCTCTAGAGCACAGGCTCAGGAGTTGTGGCCCATGGGCTTAGATGCTACATAGCATAAGAGATCTTCCCTGATCAGGGATCGAACCCACGTCTCCTGCATTGGCAGGCAGATTCTTTACCACTGAGCCACCAGGGAAGCTCTGTATTTGCTTTTCTTAAAACCCTGTCTCCTAAGCAGTGGTTTTCAAACTTCCGTATTAATAAGAACCTGAGAAGTTTGTTAAAATGTAGATTTGGGGCCCCTTCCCCAGAGATTCTGAGTAGACTGGAGACTGGAGTGGGACCTCAGATTGGGCCACTGTGGCCACATGGGTTATTCTTTGCACTCTTCTAGGGACATGTTCATTTTGACTACGATGTTCCAAGAATTGTACAGTATACAACTTACCCCCCTAAACATGGCAGCTATCAATAATTCTCCAAGTTCACACTGAGAAATACTAAAGGTAACTTGGATATGTTCCCGTTTTGCTATCTAATAGAATCCAACAAACATTAGTCCCCTGCTGATCCACTCCAAGTCCTAGTCACTTTTCATATCTACAGGGGGATCTACATTTGGAAAGGGCTGAAGCAGAGGAGAAAGGCCAGGAAGAGAAAGAACCAGTACAACTGTGTTTTATTATGTACAGACAGCTTCAACAAGACACCTCAAGTCGACTCTAAATAAATGTCCCTTCTGAGTGCCACTGGCTGTGAAACAACTGGAATGAAACCAAATACAAGGAGTGCAGAATGAATTGCTGATGAAAACCTTACAACACCCTAAGGCACTAGCATCGTGCTCCAGCTTCCTGCCCCTCGTTAAAGATGTTACTTACCAAGCCCCATTAATTGGTGAGGGTCTCAATATAGTTAGGAAATAGACTCCACAGGCCCCTCAAAGGATGATTGTGCTTCTAGAGGAAGGATTTAATCATCTATCAAGTGACAGACAACAGGTTTTTACTGAGCACAGTTAGGTGCTGATAGGATAGAAAAGAACTGCAAGAGTCCATCCCAGCCTTCCCAAGGAGACCAAAGGGAAGCAGGACACGATTCAAACATATGAAGAAACTAGAGGGCAAGGAAGAGAAAATATCATGAAGTGCTGAGATACTGAGGCTGTCCATGCAATTTGAGCTCAGGAAACCAAGAGGCTAATGAGGCTACAAACACCACGTGGAGGCAACTGAAGAATATTTCAGGGGCTACTTTTATAAACAGTGAAGACATCTGAGGTTTAAGGGGACAAGCAGACTTGCTCCTTTCTCTGTTGACTGTCTTCCTTTGATCCCAGCATTGGACTGGGTCGTGTTCACTTCACATACTCTGGATCTAACATTTTACTCCCATTTTCCTGAACAGCGCTCACGTCTGCTACTTGCTTGCCTGGGCTTCTCAGACCCCTGTCGTGGGACACCTATGAGGACCACTCAGCACTTGTGCAATGCTGACAGTGTGAGGGGGTTAACATCTGGGGCCAATCCTTGGCCAGTCATGGATGGGAACATGTGGGCGCCTGCCTCACTCGTGACCCTCAAGTGCACAATTCTGAGATGCATTCCTCACGGCTCTCAGATGCTCCCAGAAGGGTCAGGCCCCAGGTTCCCACAGCTGTGTCCAGGCGTTTTTATTTTTTTGTGGTAAAAGTCACATAATAGAAAACATACTATTTTAACCATCATTAACTGTTCAGTTCAGTGGCACTGAGGACATTCACACTGTTGTGCAACTCTCACCAACATCCATCTCCAGAATTTTTCACCTTCCTAAGCTGAAACTCTGTCCCCATTAAACCCCAAGTCTCCATCCCCCCTCCCCATCCCTTACCCTGGCCCCTGGCATCTACCAAGCTGCGACCAAACTTGAAATTGAATTGAATTAAATTGAACTGGCTCCCCTCTCTCCCTGTTTCTCCTCTTTCCAGTTCCCCATCCTGCTCCCTGGGGTCACTTCCCAAACTAGCTGCATACAAGCCTTCATATTGGATTCTAGTTTCTGGAATGAAGCCTAGCTAAAACAAGCCCTGAGAAAGATGATTTCTAGTTTTGGAATTTGAATATTTTATGCTCAATTGGCAGAGAACTCTGACACAGGGCTCTGCCCCTACGTACACTCATCTCAGGACAGTTGAAACCAAAACACGCTGTCTGTTTGATCTGAGGTTTTGCTAAAACTGAGATGTACTTCACGAAGGCCCAGAGTATGAGGACGAGGAGCAAGGGTAGGATTTTATACTTCACAAGTTCCTATAATGTTCCTGTTATGTGCTATGCATATTATCATATTACTAACCATTACATAAATGTAATGATGTAGGTAGAATCACCCCTCATTTGGAAATGAGGAGAGTGTGGCTCAGAGAGAGTAGGAAGTGAGATATTCAGGATTTGAGGTCAAGTCCATGCCCCTCAAATCTGTATCTTGCCCATTTACCTGACACTTCTTCCCACACACTATTTTATCCATGGGGTTAGGTGTCACCTTTCTCTCAAGTGTATCAAAGGTCTTTCTTTTCTTTTTTTTTTTTTTTCAGGTTTGGAACTAGGATTCAGTGATCTGCAGCACAACTGGCTGGCATTTTAATCTCTCCAGGCTGAGGGATGGAGGTGGCCCTTTGAGCCAGAGTGAAAGCACAGAATTCTAGAAAGCTGTTTGTGCCTGTGTGCTACATTCAGGGGTGAACACCAGCCTCGGTTTGGCCCTAGAAAGACAGCTGTCTGGCTGGTAGTGAACACAGAGCATGAGTCAGGTCTATCATGACCCTGGGCTCAATGCAGAGCACACAGTAGGTACACAAAAAAACATTTGACAAATTACCTGTAAACTCTCAGAGCCAAAGGGCCTTTTCCCTCCAAGTGCTTGCTGAAGGTAAACTGCCATGGGTTATGTAACCCGTTTCTGTGCAGTCTACACCATGCCTGACTTGTACCTTCCACACGCGAGCCCCCAGAATAACAAGGCTCTAAATTAGACATTTATTAAAGCCACGCAGTAGCTTTTTGAGAAACCTCTCTGCACCCCACCCCTTCTTGTGCTGGCATATATTCTGGAACACTATACTCACAGGCCTTTGAGCCTTTGCTCTTTATATTGTTTCTACAGGATTAACTAGCTCTGCATGGCTTTGTGTCATCCTCTGTGCGTTCCTGATTTTGTGTTTATTTACTAACTGGCTGACTGGTTGTTTCTTACTGATCTGCAAGTCAACTCAGGAAAAATGATGCAAGTGCAGAGTATAGAAAACTCAGGTCTGTTTCTCACATCACTTCTTTGGCCACGGCGACCAGTCACATCTCTGGGAGTATCTGCTCTCACCCTGTGTGTCCCAGCCTTGCTGAAGAAAGAGAAGGAATAACTAAACCCGCAGAGTCAGCAGCACCCTGCTCATTCCATCGTGTTTATTGAGATGACCACTACATTATTTCTACATAAAGAAAAGTAGGCACTTACATTTTCTTTTTGTAATTAATTTTTATTGGAGCATAGTTGCTTTACTATGTTGTATTAGTTTCTGCCATACAGCCAAGTGAATCAGCTAAATGTTTATATGAAATGAAAGTGAAAGAGTTAGTCACTCAGTCATGTCTGACTCTTTGCGACCCCACGGACTGTAGCCCGCCAGGCTCCTCTGTACATATATCCCGGTTTTGTTTTGTTTTTAATGGATTTCCTTCCCATTCAGGCCATCACAGAGCACTGAGTAGAGTTCCCTGTGCTATACAGTAGATTCTCACTAGTTCTGTGTTTTATACACAGTATCAATATTGTATATATGTCAATCCTGATCTCCCAATTCATCCCATCCAGGCCCCTTTCTCCCTTGGTAGCCATACATTGTAATCAATTTTCTTGAGCACTAAGTTGCCATGGAATTTGGTCTCTACATGCAGTGTCTGTCAAATGGTGGTCCTTCAACCAGCAGCATCAGAATTCCCTGAAATAATTATTCAAATATAGATCCCTGGGCTCCATCCCAGACTCAATGAATTGGAGTTGGGTTTTTTGTTTTTTACAAGGCAACTGTTAAGAAGGAGATTGTCATCCCACCAAAGTTTAAGATCCCCCTGCATTGCCCAAGTACCAAGCGAAAATTTCACTGGTACATTACATCACCTCTGCCTTGTCTAGCTCCGAGCTCTCAGCCCCATCTGGCTATATCACCTAATCCTCTTTCATTTTATGAATCTGAGTCAATGTATTGGTGGCAGTGAGAAGAAACCAAGGAGAGAAGAAAAAGCAAAGAATCAAAATCCGAAAAGTTCACTGATGCGCTCTGAGGAGGAAACTGACCCAAGAGTGTGTGTGTGTGTCTCTGAGTTGTGTCCGACTCTGCAACCCCACAGATTGTAGCTCGCCAGGTTCCTCTGTCCTTGGACTTCTACTGGCAAGAATACTGAAGTGGGTTGCCATTCCGTTCTCAAGGAGATCATCCCAATCTGGGAATCAAACCCAGGACTCCTGCATTGCAGCCAAATTCTTTACCATCTGAACTAGCAGGGAAGCCCCCTGGTAGTTAAGTCACTCCAAAAAGCATATATATTTCAGCTATTACCCACATTGGTGTATGGCCCTCACTTGAAACTGGAATCCAATTTTGCTTCCAAAACCATAGTTATCCAAGATCAGCCTGGAAGTAGGGAAGAGTTAACCGAATAGCCTAATTTTCACTGGGGATGTAGGAGAAATTCAGCTTTATATCAAAGCCATGTGTATAATAATATCACTACCACCTTACATTTGCAAAGTAATTTATTGGTTTCTAACAGTCTTTCAGGATAACACTTCATTTAAACTCTGCATTGTGGAAGATATCAAAATTACAATTTATAGACTAAGGTTAACAACAAAACAGGATTTGGTTCTCTCCTCCAAATAATTTATTTTAAACACACTAAGGTCTTGGAGCCAGATCAGAAGACATTCTTCAGCTATGATATAAGAAATATGCAAACTCTGACTCACAGACTGAGTTTTCCAAGACAATCCTGATCCCCAGGTACATAGTCAGTGCACTCCCCCAAAAAATTATAATTTGCCAGAATGAAAATTAACTCCTCTGATTCACTGGATTTGAGTGTATAAGTTTTGTTAACAAAAGCACCTGCCATGGATCAGGTTCTAGAAGATGTATCATGTCTTAAATCACTTCCTGAATGTATTCAAATCTTCCTGTCGCAGAAAGGTTTTCTCTCAGACATAATGCCTTTGACCACAAATAAAGTCTCTGCCATCTGTTTTCACACTAGGAAAACATGATTTGGATTCAGTGATGAAATAAATCCTATTCACATAAATCCAAATCTTGTTCTCTTACCCTAGGATACTTCTTGCTGAAATTACAAGAAAAAGAACTTTGTTCATTAACACGATGAAGTGTGAACATGTGTTATTCAAGAATACTGATACCTCCATCTATACTTCCAAAGTATTAACATTCATATAGCCGTTGATGTTTATGTGTTTAATAAGTTTTTTTTTAATCTGAGCTTCAAATATTATCATTTTATAAGGCACAGTACTCTGGAGTGTAGGAAGAAATGTCTTTATTTTTACAGCTCCTTTTAGCTCTTGGCATCAAATATTTCAAGGATATTTATCACCACTAAGTCTCTTATCGAAATGGGAAGACAGACAGGTGAGAACATTAAAGAACTACAGAGAGGAACTTAAGTCTCAGTTCAGTTCAGTTCAGTCTTTTTTTTAAAAATTGAGGTATAGTTGATATACAATATTATATAAGTTTCAAGAGTACAACACAGTGATTCACGATTTTTAAACACTGGGCTGTATTCCTTGTTTGTGCAGTACATCCTTGTAGCTTGTTTATTTTATACATAGTTGTTTGCACCTCCTAATCACCTACTTCTGTCTTGCTCCCCACCCACTTCATGCACACACACACTGGTAGCCACTAGTTTGTTCTCTGTGAGTCTGCTTTCTTTTTGTTATATTCACTAGTCTGATGTATCTTTTAAGATTCCATATATAAATGATATTTGTCTGATTTCTTTAAGTATAATACCTTCCACGTCTATCCATGTCATTGCAAATTGCAAAATTGCATTCTTTTTTTAATACATGTATCTCATGTCTTTATCCACTCATCTGTTGATGGACACTTAAGTTGCTTCTATATCTTAGCTATTGTAAATAGTGCTGCTATGAACATTGGGGAGCATGTATCTCTTTGAATTAGTGTTTTGGGGTTTCTTATATACCCAGGAGTAGAATTGCTAGGTCATATAATAGTTCTGTGTTTTTTTTAAGAATGAAGTATAGTTGCTGTACAATATTATGTAAGTTACAGGTGTACAGTATATTGATTCACAATTTTAAAGGTTATACTCCACTTATAGTTATTATAAACTATTGGCTATGTTCCCCATGTTGTACAAAATGTCATTGTGCCTTATTTGTACCTCTTAATCCCTGGCCTATTTTTAATTTTTTGAGATGCCTCCATACCATTTTCCATGGTGGCTGCACCAATTTACATTCTTATCAGTGCTGTGCTAGAATCCCCTTTTATCCACATCCTCACCAACATCTGTTATTTAAGTGCTCTTTTTGATGACAGCTACTCTGACAGGTGTGAGTGGTATCTCATTGTGGTTTTAATTTGCATTTCCCTGGTGATTAACGATGTTGAGCATCTTTTCATGTGTGCCTGTTGGCCATCTGTGTGTCGTCTTTGGGAAAAATGTGTCTTCAGGCTGGCTGACCATTTTTCACTTGGGTTGTTTGCTTTTTAGGTGTTGAGTTGCATGCGCTGTTTATATATTTTGAATTTTAACCCCTTATTGCCATGTCATTTGCCAGTTTTCTCTCCTATTAAGTAGGCTATCTTTTCTTTTTATTTATGATTTCCTTTGCTGTACAATAGCTTTTAAGTTTAATTGGGTCCCATTTGTTTATTTTTGCTTTTATTTCTTTTGTTTTAGGAGACATCCAAAAAAAAAAATTGCTATGATTTATGTCAAAGAGTGTTCCACTGTATTTTCTTCTAGGAGTTATGGTTATCAACTTTACACTGAAGTCTTACATCTATTTTGGGTTTATTTTCGTATGTGGTATTAGGAAATATTTTAATCTCATTCTTTTACATGCAGCCGTCCAATTTTCCTATCATCACTTATTGAAGAGATTGTCTTTTCTCCACTGAATGTTCTTTCCTCTTTTGTTATAGATTAATTGGCCATCAGTGTCGGGTTATTTCTGGACTGTCTGTTCTGTTCCATTGATCTGTGTTTCCGTTTTTGTGCTGGTATTATACTGCTTTGCTTCTTGTAGCTTTGCAGTATTCTTTTGCGCTCTTACCTTGAGTCGGCTCTGTTCTAAGTGACTCTTGTTAAACTCATTTAATCCTCACAATCCTATAAAGTAAATGCCATTGCTGTTGTTCAGTTGCTCAGCTATGTCCGACTCTTTGTGACCCCCTGGACTGCAGCACACCAGGCTTCCCTGTCCTTCACCATCTCCCAGAGCCTGTTCAAACTCATCTCCATTGAATCAGTGATGCCATCCAACCATCTCCTCCGCTGTTGTCCCCTTCTCCTCTTGCCTTCAAACTTTCCCAACATCAGGGTCTTTTCTAATGAGTCAGCTGTTCACATCAGGTGGCCAAAGTATTGGAGCTGTAGCATCAGTCCTTCCAATGAATATTCAGGATTGATTTCCTTTAGGATTAGCTGGTTTGATCTCCTTGAAGTCCAAGGGTCTCTTAAGAGTCTTCTCCAACACCACAGTTCAAAAGCATCGATTCTTCAGCACTTAGCCTTCTTTATTGTCCAGCTCTCACATCCATACATGACTACTGGGAAAACCATAGCTTTGACTAGACGTACCTTTGTCCGCAAAGTAATGTCTCTGCTTTTTAATATGCTGTCCAGGTTTGTCATAGCTTTTCTTCCAGGGAGCAAGGAGCCACTATCATCCCCATTTTACAGATGAGGCAACTGAGACCCAGGAAGGACACGGTCCCCAAGACAGGAACTGTATCTTACCCACCCTTGTCACTTCAGGGGTTCAGCCAACATTTTTATTAGGCACCCATGCACACCAGGCCCTGCAATAGACCTTGAGGACAAAATTAGGATCTTGGGTGTACCCCCTTAAGAAATCATTTACTTTGAGCACAATTTTCATGGAGCTAGGAGGATGGGAGCTAAATTCAAGGGGAGTAGAATTGAAGAGTGAAGGAGTAAGTTCATTCAAAGCATTTAAAATGAATGAACCAGAGAGGAAAGAACAAAGCTGGAGTCTGAGTAATGTCTTTTATCCCCTGACAGCCCTCCCTATTCTTGTAGAAGCAGGTTTTTCCCTCTCCAACACCCTCAAGCTCAGAGGACGGCACTGGAATTCGTGAAAGAGCTGTAGCCACCTGGGGTGTGGGTGGGTGCCGGTGGGAAGGGCCCGCCTCCACACCCCCTCAGCCTCCTCTTCGGGCACCTCTTCTGCCCCGTGCAGGATGACAGAGCCACTGTAGGCCTCTCTCTCTCTCTCGTACTCCTGGCTGGGGGGCCATCACCACCGGGCCCCTCCAGGACTGGCTGTCAGCTGGTCCAGATCCCCCAAACCTCTCCTTCCCCACCAAATTCAGCGAAGCTGTTTTTCTTCCTTAGAAACAAGAACTTCATTCCTGGCATCTGACTCCCTCAGCGCCTTACCTACCCCATCTTTTCCTTGCCTCCCATCTCAACTTCCCCTGTTACATCCAGATCCCTTGCCACCTGGACCTCAGCAGATACCACCGTTTGTTCAGTCCTCTATGTCTTGGCCCAGGCCAGAGCTCAACCCACCTTTTCTGGCAATGGGCAGATAATATTTTAGACTGTGAGGATCAGAGGGTTTCTGTTGCAGCTACTCAAATCCTCCTTGGAAGGGTAAAAGCAAACGTGGGCCTAGCTGTCTCTGTCCCAATAAAGTTTTATTTATAAAAGCAAGAGATAAGCATAGTCAAAACGCAACCAAATTTCTCCAAATGTCTGGAACATCCTTCAGCCTCGTTTCGTAACATCCACTCATTCCTGTTTTTCAAGGTTCAGCTGTAGTCCCACCTAGCCAGGAAAAAACCCGTCCCCACCACCACTGCCCTATATACTAGTCTCCGCTTCACCAAGTCCTTTTCCTTATCATCTGTTACACCTTTGCATGTGTTACCTCACTCTACTTAGATAGTTAGCTGCTTGAGGTGTACATCTTAAACATCCTAACGGTACCATTAGATATAGCAATGTGCTGAATTCATAATCAGTACAGAGTATCGATCTACCATTTAGGAGATTTTCTCAGTTGCAGTGGATGAGCAAGGGCGTGGTTTGCTGTTTTATTCTGGTACAGCACGTGGAGGACAGCATGCCATTTATTCATTCCACATGTATTTATTAAGTATTCACTACATATGAAGTACTCCTTTTTTTTTTTTTTAAATAAGTCATGTGCTAACTTCAGGCTCTTACTAGCATGAATATGTAATGACATCATGTTTTGAAAACCACCAGATTAAGAAATCAAAGACATTCTCAAAGATGAGAGGATGGCAGTGATTACTAGTCAAGCTGCATCTTTCAATTTATAAAGTACGTCTGCAGCCAATTTCTCATTTGATCGTAGCAACAACCCTCCGAGGGGAATGGTGTTATCCCATTTTACAGATGAGAAGGATGGGCTCAGAGGTTTATGGCCCCACTTGCTTGAAGTCACACAGCTTCTAAGAAATGGAGCTTGACTCCAAAGCTGTTTGAGCCATGTTTTCTCTCCCAAAACAAAATAAAACCACTCCTCTGATTCTAAAGATCACAATCTAGGTTGTCATAGAAATTGTTGAAAAAATATAAAATAAAAAATCATGAATACGCCCTCAGCTCATAGACAACCCATGTTAATATCATCTGCATGCTTTTACGTGTTTGTGTGTGTTAACACAAAATTGGAATTCTTTTGTATATACTGATGTGCTCAGTCGTGTCCTAATCTTCATGACCCCCTGGGCTGTAGCCCCCCAGGCTCTTGTGTCCGTGGGATTTCCCAGTCCAGAATACTACAGCAAGTTGCCAGTTCCTTCTCCAGGGGAGCTTCTCAACCCAGGAATCAAACCCACATCTCTTGCATCTCCTGCATTACCAGGCAGATTCTTTACCACTGCACCGCCTGGGAAGCCCCATATACTGATATGCAGCTGCAATTTTGGGGGCCATTTCTTAAAATTAAGGAGCAATTTGCATACAGTGATATTCACACTTTTTGATGAACAGTTCTGTGAGTTTTGATAAACCCACTTTGATAAATTCAAGATATAGAAGAATCCTATCACCCCCAAAATTCCTTTGTGCCCCTTTTAGTCCACCCCCTACTCCATATCCTGAAAACCACTAGTTTTTCTCTAATTTTGCCTTTTCCAGAGGTCACTTAAATGGCATCATACAATACATTGCAGTTTCATTTTTTCCTTAACATTTTATGAGTATGCTCCCACATCATTATATATTCGTTGAAAGTATTATTTTTTTAATGACTCCCAGGCACTCACCCGCCTACGTGCTCTTCCACTCAGTACTGCAGCCCCTTGGAGAATAGAAATGAGAGGTAGAAGGTCATGCTGGAAAGAACAAGGGCGGAATGGACCTGCTTAAGCCCTGTCATCCTTGATAGGAGGTGCCAGCTTTTCTGCCTTCAGGCCAAGGTGGCTGAGCTCCATGCAGGCACACCAAACAATATCACATCCATGATACATGATAGTAATGTGTATCCGGCTCTGTGCCTTTTGAGCCCTCCCTAGTCATGGCAGCTTCAGATTCTTGGCTTCAGATGCAGAGTTTCCTCAAGGAAATAGAGATAAGAGTGTTCCCCGCACTGGTCCATTGTGAGGATGAAAGGACATGGTGTGCCTTAAAGTGGGGACCACAGTGCCCTTGAGCATGGACTGGTTTTCCCGTTCCTTCCCCAAATGTCTGGATCCACCTTCCTTTAAAAAGGAGAGATGAGGGCTTCCCTGGTGTCTCAGTGGTGAAGAATCTGCCTGCCAGTGCTGGAGACACAGGTTGGGTCCCTGATCTGGGAAGATTCCACATGCCACGGAGCAACTGAGCCTGTGCTCTAGAACCTGGGAGTCGAAACTACTGAAGCCCACACACCCTAGACCCGGCGCTCTGCAGCAAGAGAAGCCGCCACAGTGAGATGCACCCGCACGCAACTAGAGAGTAGCCCCCACTCTCCACAGGTAGAGAAAAGCCTGCACAGCAAAAAAGGCCCAGCACAGTCCAGTGTTCTGGCCTGGAGGATCCCAGGGACGGCAGAGCCTGAGGGGCTGCCATCTGTGGGGTCGCACAGAGTCGGACATGACTAAAGTGACTTAGCAGCAGTTCAGTTCAGTTCAGTTGCTCAGTCATGTCCGACTCTCTGTGACCCCATGAATCGCAGCACGCCAGGCCTCCCTGTTCATCACCATCTCCCAGAGTTCACTCAGACTCAATGCCCATCGAGTCTGTGATGCCATCCAGCCATCTCATCCTTGGTCGTCCCCTTCTCCTCCTGCCTCCAATCCCTCCCAGCATCAGAGTCTTTTCCAATGAGTCAGCTCTTCTCATAAGGTGGCCAAAGTACTGGAGTTTCAGCTTTAGCATCATTCCTTCCAAAGAAATCCCAGGGTTGATCTCCTTGCAGTCCAAGGAACTCTCAAGAGTCTTCTCCAACACCACAGTTCAAAAGCATCAGTTCTTTGGTCCTCAGCTTTCTTTATAGTCCACCTCTCACATCCATGCATGACTGCTGGAAATAACATAGCCTTGACTAGACGGACCTTAGTCGGCAAAGTAATGTCTCTGCTTTTGAATATGCTATCTAGGTTGGTCATAGATAGCATATTCAAAAGGAATAAAAAGAATTCAATTTCTTCCAAGGAGTAAGCGTCTTTTAATTTCATGGCTGCAATCCCCATCTGCAGTGATTTTGGAGCCCCAAAAAATTAAGTCTGACACTGTTACCACTGTTTCCCCATCTATTTCCCATGAAGTGATGGGACCAGATGCCATGATCTTCGTTTTCTGAATGTTGAGCTTTAAGCCAACTTTTTCACTCTCCTCTTTCACTTTCATCAAGAGGCTTTTGAGTTCCTCTTCACTTTCTGCCATAAGGGTGGTATCATCTGCATATCTGAGGTTATTGATATTTCTCCCAGCAATCTTGATTCCAGCTTGTGTTTCTTCCAGTCCAGCGTTTCTCATGATGTACTCTGCATATAAGTTAAATAAGCAGGGTGACAATATAC
>SJYX01021244.1:45855-97201 GCA_006410675.1 Oreotragus oreotragus | reverse complement strand
GTGTGTCTGCCCTCTGATGCCCTCTTGCAACACCTACCATCTTACTTGGGTTTCTCTTACCTTGGGCGTGGGGTATCTCTTCACAGCTGCTCCAGCAAAGCACAGCCACTGCTCCTCACCTTGGACGAGGGGTATCTCCTTACCGCCGCCGTTCCTGACCTTCAATATGGGATAGCTCCTCTAGGCCCTCCTGCGCCTGCAGCAGCAGCAGTCAAAAATAAAAAGTGAAATTATTTTTTTTAATGGAGAGACGAGTTGATGTTATGACGACATGTTGTTACCTAATTGAAGCTACCTCCCTCCCCTCATCAGAAGGATGAAGAACACATTGAAAGGAAATCAACCCTGAATATTCATTGGAAGGACTGATGCTAAAGCTAAAGTTCCAATACTTTGGCCACCTGATGAAAAGAACCAACCCATTGGAAAAGACCCTGAGGCTGGGAAAGATTGAGGGCAGGAGGAGAAGGGGACGACAGAGGATGAGACGGTTGAATGGCATCACTGATGTGATGGATGTGAACTTGGGCAAGCTCCAGGAGATGGTGAGGGACGAGAGGCCTGGCATGCTGGCATGTGGCAGCCCACAGGGTCACGGAGAGTTGGGCACGACTTGGTGACTGAACAACAGCAAGCACTTTGAAAAGAATGGTACAACTGTCAGAATCATTTTCCTTTGAGAAGAGATACACAGGGGACTTCAGAACTGGCCCTGAATGCGCAGGAGGCACCCCTCAGTGCAGGATGGGGCAGGAGCTGGGATGACACTGTAGCTCTTAGGACTAAAATGCTCAAGGCCTTTTCTGTCTTCATTTGGAGTGTTGGAGTTCCAGCCATTTCTTCCCCACCCCAGCCTGGCATTTTCTTCTCCCTCCTCCTGGGGGACAACTTAGACTTCTCCCAGCAAAGCAAAGTCAGTATCCTAGAGTGTTGCTATGGAAAGAATGGCAACATCCCTTGCGAGTTTATGAAGAAAAAAAGAAAGAACGAAAAGGAAAAAAAGAAAAAAAAAAAATAGGACAAGCAGGTTTTTTTTTTTAAGTGTTACAAAACTGGGAGAAAAACTGTTCCACCACTAAATATATCCACTTACCAAATCAGCAGATGTTAGGGTTTATACAGCGTCAGACTCTCAGTCCCCCAGAAGACTCCTGGCAAAGCATTTTCATGGCCATGGATCCCACAGAGGCCTGGGAGGCTGCTCGAGATTTCTAGGTTGGTGGCTGGAATCTTCTGTGTTGGCCAAATGGAGGATGTGGCAGTCATTTCCAGGGGTACCTCTCATAAAACTGGACTCTGCTTTATTTGTTATAAAGACCTTCCTCCAGTTCCTCTTATCCCCTGCCATTTCCTCTGTCAGGTCGCCCAAGGTTGGACTCCCTTGGGTTCTTTCCAAATCTTGAACCCCAGCCCTGCCTTGGGCTAGCTCTGGTCCTAGAGCATGTTTTTCTGAGTTCATCATGAGCATCTGAGCTGCACTTCCCATGTTGGTAAAACACCTACTTTCAAAATGCTTTGAAGTTTGACAGTCATACATGAAGCTCCTAGCACAGTGGCCCGCACAGAGCCATTACCCGTGGCATTGTGTAATCGAAAGAGATTCTCCTGCCTTGTAGTCACATTGTCTATCTGCCTCGAGGACTGTTGGGGGCTGCAGAGGGGGCAGGTGAACTCGTGTCTCTCATCCTGCTGATGGAGCCAGCCGGGTGGTCCAGGAGGTGTGGACCCCCTCCTCAACCTCAAGCCTTCCTTGGTGTCTTGTGGTCATTCTTAAGATTATTTCCTGGCCTCAAAGTCCAGATGCAGAGCACCTTCTCACACTCTTGGTTGATATCTTGGGCCTGCCTCTGTTCTGGTTAACTATTGCTGCCTTAAAAGTGAAAGTGTTAGTGGCTCGGTCGTGTCCGACTCTGCGCCCCCAGACCATAACCCACAGTGCTCCTCTGCCCATGGGATTCTCCAGGCCAGAATACTGGAGTGCGTGGCCCTTCCCTTCTCCAGGGGACCTTCCCAACCCCGGGATTGAACCCAGGTCTCCTGCGTTGCAGGCGGATTCTTTACCGTCTTAGCCACCAGGGAAACCTCAAAATGCACCAAAACTTAGGCGTTTCGGTCAGAAATCTATTGTCTCTCACAATTCTGAGTGAGAAGTTCAGAGTGTAGGCGTTACAGCTCATCTCAGCTCCGTGCTATCTGGGGCTTTGGTTCAGAGGACTTGAAATGATGGGGCTAGAACAGTGGCGGGTGACAGAGTGTGTCTCTCTCCCACCTCAGGTAGCTTGAGGTTCCTCACAGCATGGCAGCCTCAGGGCAGTCAGACTTCTCACATGGTGGCCCAGAGCTCCCAGGGGGAGGAAGCAGAAACTGCATGCCCTCTTAGAGGTCCCGGCCCAGAGCTGTCATAGTGTCACATTTTACTGGGCAGAGCAGGCACAGAGCAGCCCCAGTTCGAGGGAACAGGAACGGGACGTGAATCCCACCTCTCAGTGTCAGTGAACGTGTGGCCATCTTTAATCTGCCACAGTGCAGGCGCGCATGCTGTCGCTTTAGTCATTTCTGACGCCTTGCGACCCCAGGGACTGTAGCTTGCCAAGCTGCTCTGTCCATGGGATTCTCCGGGCAGGAATACTTGAGTGGTCTTCCAGGGGCTCTTCCCGACCCAGAGATTGAACCTGCATCTCTTATGTCTCCTGCATGGGCAGGTGGATTCTTTACCGCTAGCACCACCTGGGAAGCCGGCCGTGATCTGCCACAGTGTCTACCACGAAATCATTGCCTGCCTGCCCTCGAAGGAGAGTCTCAGAAGCTGGTGGTGGCACCTGAGAGCAGAACCACAAGGCAGGACCCACAGGTCACAGGTGAAGTTGGAGCTCAGAGAGTGCACCTTTCAGGGTAGCTGGCTGCTCGGAGGGTTATGTGAGATTGTTCCTGCTTTGGGCAGGGTACTCATTTCCTAGGGCTGCCTTCACCAAAGTACCACCAATGGGGTGGCTGAAAACAGTAGAAACTTTCTGTCTCCCAGTTCTGGAAAACTGAAGTCATGATTCCCCTGAAGGCACTAGGGAAGGATCTGTTCCAGACCTATCTCCTAGCTTCTGGTGTGTGTGTGCGTGCTAAGTTGCTTCAGTCGTTCCAGCTCTTTGCGATTCTATGGACAGTAGCCCACCTGGCTCCTTTGTCCATGGGATTCTCCAGACAAGAATACTGAAGTAGGTGGCCATGCCCTCCTCCAGGAGATCTTCCCGACCCAGGGATCGAACCCATGGCTCCTGCTGCATCTCCCGCATTACAAGTCGATTCTTTCTTTACTGCTGAACCACCTGGGAGGTGGGAGGGATGTAAAGAGCCTTCTGGGGGCAGAGGTTTCAGGGAGAAGAGTGTATGAGTTTTGGTTAGAGCCTTGGGGACCCTGAACGCTCATCAGACAAGTTGGAATGGGATTCATGAGCATGGGAACCCAGACTGGTTGTTACTAACATAAGAGAGAGAGTAAAATCAGAGATTGGGGGACCTTTGCCTGGCAGAAGGCACAGGCAGATTGGAATAAGGAAGACCATGGAAGGAAAGACCGTCATTCCATTTCAGCAGTCTAGATGAGGTGTGATGATGGCTTGGACCAGTGTGTAAATATCTATGGTGTTACAAACAAATGGTAGAGCTTGGATTCAAATTGAAAGAGAGAGACAGACTCATGAACTAGGGTAACATGCCTTGGGCACACACAGGACAAATGACACCAGAGGTAGTAGCCAGGATGATTCTGTGTCACCAGCATGAGTGACAGAGAGTCTGGTGGCCCTGCAGGCATGGGAGGAAAATGAGGAAGCCAGATGATCATCTTGGCTTGCTGCAAGTTGGGTTTGCAAACTAGATGTGTGCTAAGTTGCTTCAATCGTGTCCGACTCTGTGTGACCTCAAGGACTGTAGCCCACCAGGCTTCTCTGTCCGTGGGATTCTCCAGGCAAGAATACTGGAGTGGGTTGCCATGCCCTTCTCCAGGGGATTTTCCCGACCCAGGGATCAAACCCGCATCTCTTACATATCCTGTGTTGGCAGGCGGGTTCCTTACCACTAGCGCCACCTGGGAAGCAAACAAGACACCCGATTATTATTGTTACTGTTTCTGCTATTTCTGTTTTTATTCTCTAATTAACTAGATAGAATACATTGAATACTTTCTATACACCAAGCTGTATTATGCTTTTCTTTGACTGATCTTATTATTTGATTCTCACAAATGGCAGGCGGGTTCCTTACCACTAGCGCCACCTGGGAAGCAAACAAGACACCCGATTATTATTGTTACTGTTTCTGCTATTTCTGTTTTTATTCTCTAATTAACTAGATAGAATACATTGAATACTTTCTATACACCAAGCTGTATTATGCTTTTCTTTGACTGATCTTATTATTTGATTCTCACAACAACTGTCTGAGGGATAATTTCAGTTATTATCCCCATGATACAAATTAGAAAACTGAGATATCCTTTTCTCTCTGAAGTGCTCTGTCCCTCGAACAAGATGTTATTTTAACAATTTTCATTTTAATACCACTCATGACACTGAGCCTTCAATTTTTTAAAATTTCTTGCCCTGTGAGCATGCTGATATTTCATCAACCAATGCTCAGTGACCATTCTGACCCATTCAGTCAGCTAAGAAATAACCCCATTTCTCATTTGTATATAGGATTTTGCTTCTTGATATTCATCAGCATGTTTTTAATATTTTGACCAAGCTCCCACACCCAGGGTCATAGCATGTTGGAGCCTCATGACTATCAGCTGGAAACTCCTCTGGAAAAGGACAAAAAGAAATCTCAAAAACAGGCCCATCATATGTGAAAAAAAAAATCCACTAAGTATATTGTTTCTTGTCCTTTATGCCCATAACACACACTCTTCCTCACAGAGATTTATAGTATACAGCAGTTGCCATAAAGATCTAACTACACAGGGAGCTATGGATGCCACATAGTTGGTTATAATTAATTAATGTTGCATCCCACCAGAAAAGGGGGGGAAGGGCAAGAGAAAGATCGGGCTTGGGTTCAAACTTCAACTCGGGAGACTGCCTCAGCGCTGTACCACCTGTTGGCACAACAGGAAGGGAACAGCAGAGAGCTGGTGTAAGGAAGGTTCTGAGACAATCCCGGAAGGAAATCTCAGCCTCAGGGGCCTCGTGGGGAAATAGAGGCTATAGTATTTCCGGCTCCGCCTCCTCAGGATTAACAGCTCCTGAGCAATGACACAGCAACGACCCTGAGAACTGTAATGCGTGTTCTGGATCTGAAGGATGTTGATTCCCAGCACCATCGTTACTGTTACTATCGTTGATGCGGAGAGGAGGGCAGAAAGGGACACACACAGACTGGTAATTTTCTACCAAAAAGCAGCAGCTTGCAAAATTGCTCAGAAAATGTAAAGGGGGAATTCTGGAAGAGTAGGGAACCCTATAGGTTCTTTCTCAAGCTTAAATTGTTTAGAAAAACCATACTTTGCTAGAGCCCTTCCACCCAGGACTGACTTGGTAAGAATTCTGCCTCCCTGATGAAAGTGAAAGTCGCTCAGTCTTGTCTGACTCTTTGTGACCCTATAGTCCATGGAATTCTCCAGGCCAGAATACTGGAATGGGTAGCTGTTCCCTTCTCCAGGGGATCTTCCCAGCCCAGGAATCGAACTGGAATCTCTTGCATCGCAGGCAGATTCTTTACCAGTTGAGCCACCAGAGAAGCCCATGGCNCATGGAATTCTCCAGGCCAGAATACTGGAATGGGTAGCTGTTCCCTTCTCCAGGGGATCTTCCCAGCCCAGGAATCGAACTGGAATCTCTTGCATCGCAGGCAGATTCTTTACCAGTTGAGCCACCAGAGAAGCCCATGGCAGTGATCCCAAAAGGGACTCTGCCTTCCAGCTTTCCCTCTGCATCCCAGACGTGTTGGGGGTGGGGAGACTCCAGACACGGCCAGCCTCGTGTTCTGGGAGAAGGAGAGGGAGCGGGCAGGCGGCCCTGCTGCACATCCCGTACCCCCACCCCTGCCCAGTCCTTGGCCTGTTCAGCCAAGACATCACATTGGCAAAGCCAACCAGAATCCTCTCCCTTTCAACCCAAAGCTGATCCTCACCTCACCTGAGAGGTGTCCCAGGTCCAGGTGGGGCAGCCCTCGACTGTGGCTCCCAGAGGCCACTTGTCCAAAGCCTCCTCAGTCCATGTACCCTCCCAGGAGCATGGGTACCTCTCTAAGCCTCAGTTTCCCCATTTGTAGAACGAGTGGGGCTGGACAAGCTCGGATTCAGGTTTGCAGATCTTTCTGGAGGATGAGTTGAGGAGGGTAGGGCATGAATGGGACTAGCTAGACGACCAGGGAGGAGGTGATCACAGGGGCCCAGACAAGAGGTGATGGTGACTGGGGTCAGGGTGGTGGCCATGGAAGATAACGGAGGAAGGGGGATCAGGAACCTGATATGGAGGGAGAGTAAACAGGCCATGCTGGTGTGAATCTGTGCACGCTCACATGTGTGTTTCTAAAGGCTGAAGCAGACAGCATCATCCTAACTGGGACAGTTTTAGATGAACAGGGAGGCCTGGCGTGCTGCAATTCATGGGGTCGCAAAGAGTTGGACATGACTGAGCGACTGAACTGAAGGCAGCAGATCCTGGTCTTGTGGATCAGAGCCCCCCAGGCTGTGGTCTCCAGCTCATTCCTCATTCCCAAGGCAGCGGCCAGCTTCTCATTCCNTTTTTTTTTTTTTTTGCCCTTTACTGCCAGACATAGAACATGGGCAGGTTGAATGCGGGCAAGCCTGTTACTTGGTTCATTTCTCTCTAGCCCTCACCATGTTCTTGAATCTCACAATCACCATTTTCCCTTCAGAGAAGGAAGTGGGGGGACTGTGAACATGTCAGCACTCTCTTCCCCTGAACCAGCACTCCATGCTTCTTTTCCCTGGCCCCACCCACAAGGACTTCCAAAGGGGTTGGAGGCTTGCCCAGGCCCAGAGTTTCCTAATACCTAACTTTCCATTATCCTAGGGAAGACAGGCATGCAGGGCAGTTTTGTTCATCATCCCTTTGATTCTCCCAGCAAGAGCCCCACCCTCTAGCAAGCTGGTCCGCTTGAGTGTGACTAATCCACAGCAGCATCCCTCCTTTGGAGGATAGAATATGGGAGGAGGTGGGAGGAGTTTTCATCACTACATCTTGGAAACTTTACCAACCCAGTATCTCAGGGCCACACGTGAGTCAGAGGCCCCTCCGGCTACCTCTACTTCAGACCACGGCCTCACCACTCTTTCAGGGCTGAACATTCAAGTCCCTCTGCATTTTAAGTCCTTCACACCATCTCTCACATCTATAACTTTCCATATTCACTGTTACTGTTCTAATTCAGGCTTTGATATAGGCCTCCCAGGATTTACTGCCAAAGGCTTTTATTGGATTCCTTCATTCAGCCATCAATCACTCTACCTCTCTGCTTCCAAATGTCTCTTCCTGAGCATCACTATCTTCATGTCACGCTTACTTACCAACCTTCTATGGCTTCCTATTACCTACAGATGGTGGTACAGAAAAATATTAAGAGCATGGATTCTGAAGCCTGTCTGTCTGGGCGCCATCCCTGATTCTGCCACTTATTAACTCTGCTGCTTTGGGCAAATTACTTAGCCTCTCTGTGCCTCAGTGTCCTCCTCCTGAAATAGGGATAATAGAATACATATCTCATAGTATTAATGTGAAGAGTAAATGATTCATACAGAAGAGAGTCTGGTATTTAATAAGCATCCAGATACTCTTACTGGATTTCTTCATTCATCCACCAGTCACTCTATCTCTCTGCTACTGTGACAGTTATTGTCACAAAATGTGGTCCAAGCTCCTTGGCCCAGCATCTACTGGCCTATATAAGTGGTACCCTGGAGCTGTACACTTAAGATGGTAGATGCTCTCCTGGAACTACTGACCAGCTTCCAAAACAAATTAGAAACCCACTTCAGGTGATTGACGTGGTGGCCAATGAGCCATTCTCTGCAGTAACAGAGTAAATGTTTAAGTTGAGCCAAGAGCCTAGAAGAAGTACAGAAAGCTGGGGAGGAGAAGTGATGTTCTCTGTTCTGCCACTCCTGCGGATGCGTGTGATGCTCTGAGAAGCCAGAAGGGAAGATGTGAGCTGATTATAATCTAATGAAGCTGCCATATCAGTTTTACTTTCCAATACAGCATAATGACTGGTGAGCCCCGTGGGCCCTGAGCCAGGATTATCTTAACTGGTAGCGTGATCTGGGTCAGAGTCCTCAGTCCCTATGGGGAATAACTCTGGAAAATGTCATCTACCAAGCCAGAGTGAGAGCAACACTTGCCACTACCTAGAGGGTGAGGCCAGTGGTATTTGGAGGGTAACTTCTGAGTTCATGAGATGTGGCAGGGGAGCACAGAATGGGGAAGGAGAAGGCAGAAGGGAAAGGACACAGCATCATAGATGAAAAAAAGAACAGTACAGGTGGGATGGCAGTCAAGGAAGAGGGAAAAGATGATTTTAAAAGAAAACTAAAAACAGAGCAGAGATTCAAGGACCTGAGTACTGGGGAATCGAGACGTGTCTGGAAAGAGAATGAGAAGTGCCAGGGGGCTTGAGCTCCTGGTGGGTTCTGAAGACTTACAATTCGTAACACACACACACAGCATGCAAGACAACAGGGACGCTTCTTTGTATACTAAGCAAGGTCATTTGTGAATATTTGTGAATAAGCTTAGTGACATGCTACATGGAAGAATGATCTGGCAAAACAGAACAACTTGTGCACCAGCCAGTTGTGTTCCTGAAGCCTCAGAGTCCTCTTTCTGCTCCAGCAGGTGACAGGCGCTGGTTACTCAGGAGTTCCCCCAACACTCTAGTGCCTTCTACGGCTTGGAAGCAAGGCTGGTTCAATGCGTTTTACGTTTTCAGACAAACCCATCACTGGGTTGGCCGCAAGGCTGGCAGCAGAGAGGCAGGGCCTCTGCCTTCCCCTTCCCCACCCCAGGCAACTCTTACCCTTTCACTCTCAGTCTGTGTGGATGAAGGAGGGCTTGGCTGCATCAAATAGACTCTGGGGTAATGATTTAGTCACCCCTAATGACTGTGTCTCCACAAATAGTCACCACCCCTCCACACTGTGTTGTGAGCTTATATTTCTGAGCTATTTTTTCCTCATATGTGAGTAATTTCACGAAAAATACCAGTGAAAACAGCTTCTGTCACCTACAGAATCGGGAATAGATATCAGACTCACAGATCAGATCATCCTTTCAAGCACCCCCCAGTCCCACCCCAAGGAAGAAAAATAATGAAAATACGGGGAAATGCCAAGGTGTGACATTTATTTAGACAATACTTTTCAAAAGTCAAAAAATTCTTCTCTACTAAAAGTTCCAAACAGGACATGGATGCATTGGTGGAAAATAAGGTGGGGAGAGGGATATAATCATATGATAAGACAAACCCTTAGACTAGAAGGCATCATTCAGTTTTCTTTTTCCTCCCCTAAAGTTTCTGAATGTTAGTCAAGTACAACGTAACTTTTGTTTCATTCTGTTTATTTTCATTCACCCTAATGCAATGACTTTCATCAAGAGGCTTTTTAGCTTCTCCTCACTTTCTGCCATAAGGCTGATGAAGGAGGAGAGTGAAAAAGTTGGCTTAAAGCTCAACAGTCAGAAAACAAAGATCATGGCATCCGGTCCCATCACTTCATGGGAAATAGATGGGGAAACAGTGAAAACAGCGTCAGACTTTATTTTTGGGGGCTCCAAAATCACTGCAGATGGTGACTGCAGCCATGAAATTAAAAGACGCTTACTCCTTGGAAGAAAAGTTATGACCAACCTGGATAGTATATTCAAAAGCAGAGACATTACTTTGCCGACTAAGGTCCGCCTAGTCAAGGCTATGGTTTTTCCTGTGGTCATGTATGGATGTGAAAGTTGGACTGTGAAGAAAGCTGAGCGCCAAAGAATTGATGCTTTTGAACTGTGGTGTTGGAGAAGACTCTTGAGAGTCCCTTGGACTGCAAGGAGATCCAACCAGTCCATTCTGAAGGAGATCAACCCTGGGATTTCTTTGGAAGGAATGATGCTAAAGCTGAAACTCCAGTACTTTGGCCATCTCATGCAAACAGTTGACTCATTGGAAAAGACTCTGATACTGGGAGGGATTGGGGGCGGGAGGAGAAGGGGATCACCGAGGATGAGATGGCTGGATGGCATCATGGACTCGATGGACATGAGTCTGAGTAAACTCCGGGAGATGGTGATGGACAGGGAGACCTGGCGTGCTGCGATTCATGGGGTCGCAAAGAGTCGGACACGACTGAGCGACTGAACTGAACTGAACTGAACTGAATGCAATGACAGGGGCTTCCCTGGTGGCTCAGACAGTAAAGAATCTGGCTGCCAATGCAAGAGACCCAGGTTCGACCCCTGGGTTGGGAAGATCCCATGGAGAAGGGAATGGCAACCCACTCCGCTATTCTTGCCTGGAGAATCCATGGACAGACCATGGGGTCGCAAAGAGTTGGACACGACTGAGCGAGTGACACAGTGAAGGGCAGGGACAGGGACTTGGTGGGGATGAGATTCGGGTAACATGGCAATAGGTTAGACCCTTAGAAGGTTCGTGAGGAGTTTTTTCCACTTCACCCCATCTCCAGGGCTGCCACTCTAGTCAAGCCACCATCCAGTGCTCCCACTCTCTCCCCGTCTTTACCATTCACTTCCTCTATGGCGCCCCCTCCTCCCACTGCTGTTTGCGCTTTTCCTTCACAGCCCTGTTGCAGCTTGTAAACACGTGACTGTGAAACTATTGGACTAATGGTCTTCTCCTGCCTGACTGTAAACCTAGGAGGATGGGGATGGTTTGCAGCCTTAGTGCCTGGTTCAATGCCTGTCACTAAGAGCCTGAATCTATGGGAGCAAGCTAGACCAGATCATGTGGGAATGGGGGAGAGAAGAATGAAGGAGAAGCTGTCAATCACATGACCTTAACTGGCCATCAGAATCCTTTCCTGAGCTGTTCAATCCTGAAGTGAGAAGTCTTCTGTCTTGGGTTGAGTCCTCCCAGAAGCAGAGCCTGAGTTGACGATTCAGGTGCAAGGGCTTTCTAAAGGAGTTGCTCCCAGAAGAAAGCAGTAAGAGAGACAGGGAAGAAGGATAGGGGAGAAACCAAGCCACAGAACAGCCACTGAGTCAGGGCAAGCAAGGGGAGGCAACCCTGGAGCCCCCCTCTGAAGGAGGTGGGGCACAGGTAGGCCTTAGCTCCCTTCTCCCATCTCCCATCTTTACCTGGGATTGTGGGCTCTACATAAAAAGCTGCCACAGCCACCTGCCTGGGCTTCAGTTCTGGCTCACTTTTCACCCACTTTCTCAGACTCTCTCTGCCTTGACTGTCTCAGCTGAACCCACAGGTTTTGCATTTTGTTCTTTGCCATCTGCACTGGTAACCTGGCTCCAGATGTTGGGTCTGTGTGAATTGTCTGCTGGGTGCCGCTTGCTGCTTCCCAGGCATGAGATGTCCTGTGGTTTCCACCCAACTTCCTGGAAGGGAGATCCAAGGCTCCAAGACATTGCCTGACTCCAAGACCCTGTGCTTATGTGGGATTAAAAAAAAATAATTTATCTGATTGAGAAACAAACTTGGAATCTCCTAAAATCTCTTGATATATTAAAATTAACTTGAATGGGGGGGGTCCCTGATATTTTCATCAAAGGCAGATTAAATGACTATGAAGAGGAAAAATACCTCTTTTTTAAGATTCATTGCTCCATTCATTTCATCCATCTCCATCTTTGGTGGTATGAGCTCCCATTTATTAACGGCAACTAGATGTCAGGCTTCANGGGGGGGGTCCCTGATATTTTCATCAAAGGCAGATTAAATGACTATGAAGAGGAAAAATACCTCTTTTTAAAGATTCATTGCTCCATTCATTTCATCCATCTCCATCTTTGGTGGTATGAGCTCCCATTTATTAACGGCAACTAGATGTCAGGCTTCATGCATTCACACATACATTTCATTCTCAGTGTGAAAGAAGATAATTTCCCCAGAGCCACACAGCTGGTATGTGGAAAGGCTTCGATTCCAATGTGGGTCTATCTGACTCGAAACTCACGCTCTCTACTGATTACCTCAACTTCTGTCAGCAATCAAATCTCCTGGGCTGAATGCCAAGATCTAAATCTATAGGGATTTGAGAGCAAAAGGAGAAGAAACAGAGTAGGTCTTTGGAAATGGTTTGGAAATGGTTTCTGCATATCTGGGAGACATTCTATGGCCAAACGATCCCAAGTCCCTTACTACTTACAGTTGATTCATTCAACCCATCCTTACAGGATACTCCTGGTGTTAGGCAGGAGACCCAGGTTCAATCCCTGGGTTGAGCAGATCCACTGGAGAAGGAAATGGCAACCCACTCCAGTATTCTTGCTGGAAAATCCCATGGGTGGAAAAGCCTGGCAGGCAAGCTACAGTCCAAAGGGGCCACATGACTTCACTTGCTCACTCAGCACTGGTGTTTGTCGACAACCAAAAAATAAAAATAAAAACACTGCACTTGCTCATAGAATTTACATTCGAGGATGCAAGAAGGAGGCTTTGAAGAGAGGTAGGTCATAAAAACAGACATAAACATAAAAACAGGCATAAAAAATTAAGTAAATTTTGTAGTGATCACTACTTTGGGGTGATGAGCAAAGTAAGGGAAATTTGGGGTGCAATTAAAGCAGTGTGGTCAGGTGAGGCCTCCCTGAGAAGGTGACTTTGGGCACGCTGCACACTGAGGGAGTGGGGCCTGAGGCTACCTGGAGAGACAGTGGTCCTCTGGTAGCAACGTGGTGGCTTCACCTGTTCATTAAACCATTCCAGTCCTACCCAACCCACCCAACACCCACACTCAACTCCGTTTTTTTCAAGAAACTGGGGTGACTGGAAACCAGAAGAGGCGAAATTCCCCACCTCTCAAGCCATCTGCAGCTGCTGCTTCTGTGTGCCCCTCCCCCAGCAGAGCCTGAACCCCTCACTCCTCCCCTACATACTCAGGGCACCCCCAAGCCCAGGTCTCACCGATGCTGACCTTCTGCAGGAAGACTTTTGGAGGACTTCTGCTTCATTTTTGGGACCCTTCCTCACCCCATGGTCCATTCTGGGTGACTTTATTTCTTACACCTAGTGTTTGGCACCTGACCTGGTATCCCCCACACCCTCAAGGACCCAGATAATGCGATGGTGCTGTCAGCCTCCAGCCTACCACATGTCCACTGATGGGGACCAGCCTTTCTCCAGGGACTGGGCCCCCCACCCAAGGTCTGGGGAACCTTCTGGAGGCTACTTCCAGTTTGCTGAACTGGACTTTCTTCCACTAACCTCCTAATTTATTTCTGTTCTTACCAGGCCATATCACTTTCCTTCACTGTGCATTCCTGTTTCTGATGCTATCCCAGAAAGGCCAATGGCAGGGTGTGAAGTGTGGCAGGGCCAGAGTCTACTTGCCAACACTGACCATGGTCTGGCTTTCACACACTTTGCCCTTCAGGTCCACCTAAGATAAGCTCTTACGTCTGCATCTCAGACGTAACAGGAACAGGATGTCTACCTGATAAAGTGGACCCAAAATACTCCATATCTACATTCTTGGCAGAATTCTGTTTCAAATATTTTTGCTGCAGTTAATATATAGAAATCATTCTTTTTTTTTAATTCCCAAACATGTTTACTATTTTTAAAAATTTAAAAATTTTCTCTGAACTAAGTCAGAGAAAAACAAATATCATATATTAATGCATATATATGGAATCCAGAAATATGGTGCTGGTGAACCTATTGGCACAGCAACAGTGGAGACACAGACATAGAGAACAGACTTATGGACAAGGGTGGGGAGAGGAAGGAGAGGGTGAGATGCTTGGAGAGAGTAGCGTGGATGCATACACGCTGCCGTGTGTAAAACAGATAGCCAGTGCAACTTTGCTATATGATTCGGGGAACTCAAACTGGGGCTTTATAACAACCTAGAGGGGTGGGAAAGGATGGGAGGTGGGAGGGAAGTTCAAGTGGGAGGGGACATATGTACACCTATGGCTAATTCATGTTGATGTGTGGCAGAAATCAAACCAATGTTGTGAAGCGATCATCAATCTATTAAAAATAAATAGATATAATAAAAGTAGAAAAATCTAAATAATCGTGGAATTTATTAGTGGAAAACAGATACTCGCCCTCTTATCCTACTCTTTCCTCATCCCCAATTCCACTCCTCAGGGGCCACCCACTGTTAACAGCTTGGTATCTATCACTCCAAATATTTTTTCTATGAATATAGAAATTCATACAATTTTTCTACTATACACACTGCTGTGCAACTTGTCTTTTTAAATTGAACAGTTTATTGTAGAACCATTTCCAGCTATATATTGTGAGAACATGAACATAATATATCCATGTCATTGGCTTTTTTAAACAGCTGTTTGATTCTGTATTATAAACATACAATGGAATCAAGCAGCCATATAGATATGAGAGGGGTTTTTCCTTCCCTCCTTTTTTTTTCTTTTATAAACATTCCTATAAATGCACATGTGTGTGTAGTTATATAAGAATAAATTATTCCTGGAAATGAAATTGCAAAATAGCCACTGCCAAATTGTCTCTAAAGAGTCAATTTATCCTCCTGACAACATTATATCAGTGTTGAATGAGTGAATAGATTAGGACTATAAGTGTTTTTACAAAATATTTTTTTCAAGCAAGGGAGACAGAATTGTCTGGAGCTAACATCTTCAGTGGTAAAGAATCCGCCTGCCAATTCAGGAGATGTAGGTTTGATCCCTGAGTCAGGAATATCCCCTGGAAAAGGAAATGGCAACTCCCTCTAGTACTCTTGCCTGGGAAATCCCATGGACAGAGGAGTCTGGCGGGTTACAGTCCAGAGAGTCACAAAAGAGGCAGACGTGATTAAGAGACTAAACAACAACAATCTCATAACTAAGAAAGCACCAAAGGGCATCAAGTCTCAGGGCCATGAATCAGACGAATAGCGAAGTCAGGGGCCAAGAGAAGTGGTGAGATGTGAGTGTGGGTTGGGTCTAGTTGCTGGAGGACAGTGTCCACTTCAAGGGTTTTAACTTGTGCCTGGAGGTGGCTCCTGCATGTGAAAGAGCTGTCGCAGGCTGCGCAGGCATGGTTTTGTACAAATCTCACTGTCAGGAGTGCAGGTCATTGAGAGGTTTTTCTCTTAACTTATTGGTAGGGGGCAAAGCAGGGCTTTCTGCTTCCTGTGGCTCTGTAGAGGTGACATTGCCACGTGTCAGCCAAGGGTATTTACACAAACACATTAGCCTTGCTGCTACTCTCCCCTGAGGAAACATAACACACAGCCAAGCGCACAGGTGCAGTTTTGGGTTTGAGCTGCATGTGAACACAGCCCTGGAGTCGTGGCCAGGAAGCAGGCAAAACCATAAACCAAGAGGTCGGCGAAGCGGCTGAACCCCAGGTCTGCCACTTCACAGCTGGGTAGCAAGTGACTTCAGTTCTCTGAGTCTTCTTACAGAAAACAAGGGTGTATCGAACAATCTCAAAGGATTGTTGAGATGGTTAAACAGGATGTAAAACACCTGACACAGGGCTGGCCTGGGGCAGCTGCTCATACAGCCCCTTTAGAAGAACACCATTCAGGATGTTCAGTGGACCGAAGAACTAGATGCCACATTTGAGAACCCGAGAGAAAATATGGAAATGTCAATAATACTTTCCTTTCAGGAAACACACAATTTACTTTCAACTCTGCCTTTAGATTCCTGAGCATCTGAGGGAAAGTGAATATCCAACCTTCACCCAAGGGCTTTGGAACAATGACTCTGAACAAACCCAAGCAAAATCCAACTTGAATGTCTTGTCTTTTTTTTTTTAATGTATTTTATGGAGGAAAAAAATACATAAACAATTGAAAAGTTTATTCCAATACGACATTCTCCAAAATGACTGTGAAGAAGGCAGCAAGTAAAAATCTTTAGGCTATATTCACTTTTCTTGACATTAATTCATATAACACAACATTGTTGATTTTAAAATATTTACCACTGAAAACCATTAAAGGCAAATGCAACCAATGTTTGTGCAAAGAGTCACCTCTTTCTCAAAATTTTGGACCCTTACAAAAATATTTTTATAAAAAAAATAAGGATACCACAGTTAATATTTTAGCAAGAGATGTCAGAAAGATCTTTGGTAAATCCAAGATTTTTTTCTTGGTTCTTCAGACTCTGGAGAAGGCAATGGCACCCGACTCCAGTACTCTTGCCTGGAAAATTCCATGGACGGAGGTGCCTGGTGGGCTGCAGTCCATGGTGTCGCTAAGAGTCGGACACGACTGAGCGACTTCACTTTCACTTTTCACTTTCATGTATTGGAGAAGGCAATGGCACCCCACTCCAGTGTTCTTGCCTGGAGAATCCCAGGGACGGGGAGCCTGGTGGGCTGCGGTCTCTGCAGTCGCGCAGAGTCGGACAGGACTGAAGCGACTTAGAAGCAGTCGCAGCGGACTCTGTAACCAAATATTTCCAAGATTTACCACCAGAGGGCACCGATGCCAAATTGAGTCACCAAGTAGCAGTGTATTTGGCCTTGCTGTCACAGAAATAATCACATTTAAACAAAATGCCCCTTTTTAATTGAGCAAAACTTTGTGTAAAAAAAATTTCACACTAGCATTGAATGAAAGAAAAATGTCTAACTACATGCCAACACCGATATACACACAAAGTACTCAGGAACAAGTATACGAAATGTTTCTCCTTGTTAGAGTGTGTAGAAGTACAGAGGCTTCCCACCGGTGGTGCAGTGACTAAGACTCTGCTCCCAATACAGGCAGCCCAGGGTCGATCCCTGGTCAGGGAAGTAGACCCCACATGCCGCAGCTAAAGATGACGCAAACAACTATGCAGTGCAGGCAAATAAATAAATACTTTATGTATATATATTGAAGTGCCTAAAAATTAAAATGTGGCAGAATCAAGAACATGTTCAGAATAACTGGGTCCCCACCTCTTCAGCCTGCTTCTGTGTCCCTCTAGTTTTCCGCATTTGTACCACTTCTTGAGTTTGGGGTCTAATGAACTTCCGATGAGGCTGTACTGCAAAGAGTGGGTATCTGGACAAGATGTGAGTTTGAACCTTAGCCTTTCTACATAACTGTGACATTAACAAAGTCTCTAGGCCTCAGTTTCCTCACCTGTAAGACGGGAGGAGTGGCACTCAGCTTGCCAAGCCATCGTAAGGTGTAGGAGATCATGCTTATAAAGTCTTTAGCACATTCTGGCTACCTACCTATTGCTGAAATTTACTGGGATTGTATGTAAGACTCAGACATAAAAAGATCCTAAGAATGAAGTTCTTTTTTTTTCGGCTGTGCTGGTCGTCCTTGTTGTATGCCAGCTTTCTCTAGTTGCGGCCAGCGGGGACTACTCTAGGTGTGAGTGCATGCTTCCCGTCGAGGTGGCTTTCCTTGCTGCAGAGTACAGGCTCTAGGGCTCACGGGCTTCAGTATTTGTGGCACACAGACTTAGTTGCTCTTCGGCATGTGGATTCTTCCCAGACCAAGGGTCAAACCCGTGTCCCCTGCACTGGCAGGCAGATTCCTAACCACTGGACCGCCAGGGAAGTCCCTGAAGTTCTATTATTATTCGTATACTACAGGCATGAAAACTGAGGTTATACAACATGCCAAAGGTCACAGAGCTACTGAGTAGCAGGGAGGTTTATAAAGCTCGTGTTGTTTTGATTTTCCATAGCTCTTCCCTTTGGAGAGAAGAGGGTGGGTCAGTGGGCATTGTATATTATGCTTCTTTGTACTTCCAAGGGTTCCCAGGTGGTGCTAGTGGTAAAGAACCCACCTGCCAATGCAGGAGACCTAAGAGACATGGGTTCGATCCCTGGGTCAGGAAGACCCCCTGGAGGAGGGTATGGCAACCCCCTCCAGTATTTTGCCTGGAGAATCCCATGGACAGAGGAGCCTGGCGGGCTATAGTCCATTGGGTTGCAAGGAATTGGACACAGCTGAAGCGACTTATCTCACACGTACCTCCAAGGCTGACAAACATCTTTGATACTCTGTAAATGCCTGGTGGAGAGGATGAATACATGTATGTAGTATTCTAGGGGGGAAAAAATGAGATAAAAATACTACTTTCTCTGAAAAATCAAAAGAACTTTACCAAAGCAATGTATTGTTATCACCAGTATTATTATCCCTATCATTATGATAAAATGCATCACCAGTTTGGCAGATTAAAGGGTAATGATATTCAGAGACTGTAATTCAGTCTAAAAGGTGATAAGTTTCTAGGAAATAGAAAGGGAGGCTAAGCTGGGCTCCAGGTGGCTCAGAGTTTCTGAGCAGAGAGAGGAGCTAGGCCTGAGCAGGAGGAGGGACCAAAGAGGGCAATAGGGCGCTGACAGGTGAGTTGGTCCAGGATCCAGCAGGCAGCCACACCTGGATAAGCCCACCTGCCCCCAGCCAGACCCAAAGAACAGGCTGAACCTGCAGGGGCTTCAGCCCTGGGGCCAGTGAAGAAGTAACCCTTGTTTGCTCCCTGGTCTCTGTGTGGCCATCCTTGTCACTGCCGCCGTCACAGGTCCCCGCCGTCAGAGACCATGTTGAGGCCATCTTTGTGCTCCCAGTGCTAAACCTAACAGCTCGTTCCATGACTCTCTGCAGCCTGAAAAATGAAAGGCCCACACTCACCGCCACCACCACCGCAGGAAGCGGATTTTGCCAGCATCTGTCCTGAAGCATCAGCATCAAGGGCTTTCGGCCGCAGCTCCCTCAGAGCTCTGGGACTGTTGTTTTCTTGCTACCCAGGCAGTAAGAAGCACAGGCCTGCGGCTGCTACAGCAGGCCAGACAGAAGCTAATTACAGCAACCTGAACCTGCCATGACTAACAGGCTTATTTAATTTCAAATGTTTGTTTGTTGACCTACAAAAATCAAATACAGTAACCTCACAGGCCAGGCCGCCACTGGGGCCCTGGGAGTGATGTCTGTGTGCAAAGCAATTACGTCGGCCCCGTCCAGGCAGGGGTTGGATGGCACTGTGATACCTGGAATAGGACTCACTCTGGAAACATGTCAATTCTGTGGGGAATGTGGTTCAACTCGGGCAGCAAATGAAAGGCGTAAAGCTGGCCACAGAGGGCCCTCAGCCAGTGAGGGCGCTCCGCCAGTGAGGGCGCTCCAGCATGAAGGCTGAAAAATAAAAGCCTTAGTCGCTCAGTTGTGTACGACTCTTTGCGACCCCACAGAATATAGCCCGCCAGGCTCCTCTGTTCATGGGATTCTCCAGGCAAGGATACTGGAGTGGGTTGCCATTTCCTTCTTCAGGGGATCTTCCCAACCCCGGGATTGAACCAGGGTCTCCTACATTGCAGCCAGATTCTTTACTCTCTGAGCCATCAGGGAAGCCAGCATGAAGACTAATTTGGGGAAATAATGAAATAGCTCACTTCATTGAGAATTTACTATGCATCATGTCCCTCATATACATTATTACATCTGTTCCTTCCATCTTTATGAGATAGATATTAACTATTCCAAGTTTACATGGATGGTAGGTGTTGCAAGAGAGCATCAGAGGGCAGACACACTGAAACCATACTCGCAGAAAACTAGTCAATCTAATCACACTAGGACCAGGGCCTTGTCTAACTCAATGAAACCAAGCCATGCCTGCAGGGCAACCCAAGGCGGGCGGGTCATGGTGGAGAGGTCTGACAGAACGTGGTCCACTGGAGAAGGGAATGGCAAGCCACTTCAGTATTCTTGCCTTGAGAACCCCATGAACAGTATGAAAAGGCAAAATGATAGGATATCAAAAGAGAATCTCCCCAGGTCGTTAGGTGCCCAATATGCTACTGGAGATCAGTGGAGAAATAACTCCAGAAAAAATGAAGGGATGGAGCCAAAGCAAAAACAATACCCAGTTGTGCATGTGACTGGTGATAGAAGCAAGATCCGATGCTGTAAAGAACAATATTGCATAGGAACCTGGAATGTCAGGTCCATGAATCAAGGCAAATTGGAAGTGGTCAAACAAGAGATGGCAAGGGTGAACGTCGACATTCTAGGAATCAGCGAACTAAAATGGACTGGAATGGGTGAATTTAACTCAGATGACCATTATATCTACTACTGCGGGCAGGAATCCCTCAGAAGAAATGGAGTAGCCATCATGGTCAACAAAAGAGTCCGAAATGCAGTACTTGGATGCAATCTCAAAAACGACAGAATGATCTCTGTTCGTTTCCAAGGCAAACCATTCAATATCACAGTTATCCAAGTCTATGCCCCAACCAGTAATGCTGAAGAAGCTGAAGTTGAACGGTTTTATGAAGACCTACAAGACCTTGTAGAACTAACACCCAAAAAAGATGTCCTTTTCATTCTAGGGGACTGGAATGCTAAAGTAGGAAGTCAAGAAACACCAGGAGTAACAGGCAAATTTGGCCTTGGAATGCGGAATGAAGCAGGGCAAAGACTAATAGAGTTTTGCCAAGAAAATGCACTGGTCATAGCAAACATCCTCTTCCAGCAACACAAGAGAAGACTCTACACATGGACATCACCAGATGGTCAATACCGAAATCAGATTGATTATATTCTTTGCAGCCAAAGATGGAGAAGCTCTATACAGTCAACAAAAACAAGACCAGGAGCTGACTGTGGCTCAGATCATGAACTCCTTATTTCCAAATTCAGGCTTAAATTGAAGAAAGTAGGGAAAACCGCTAGACCACTCTGATGGTAATAACGGTATAACAAATATTGGGTACTTACTATAATTCTGAGCTGAGTACTTAATATAATACCATTTAGTCCTGATGCTAACTCTATGAGGCAAAGATTATTATTAACCCCATTTTCCAGATGAGGAAACCAAGGCTTGGGGAGGTTAAGTAACATGCCCCAGATCACAGACAACTACCAGGTGGCAGAGGCAGGGCTCCTGTGATGATAATAACAGTTAATATTTATGGCAACTACGATAATCCGTGGCTTTTGTCATTTCAATCCTCCCAACAGTCTGGTGAGGTGAGAACCAGTATTCCATTCTGTAGATGAGGGGACTGAGTCTGGGGGAGACTAAAGAAATGTATCTAGGGAATAAGAATTTCAACATAGACAGTTTTACCCCAACACTCAAGCCTGAGATCACTGTGCTATGCTAGCTCCTTGGTCCAGGCATCCTCAGATCGTACGATGTGAACTAGGCTTCAGACCCAGCCTATATAGCTTCACAGCCTGTCCTGCTTTCTGGCTCTCGATTACACAGCCCTCCAAGGATTTTGCCTCAGAAGTAGCAATTGCCCTTGAAGTCTAAGCGTGATATGCACAGGCTACTCCAACCCAAGGGCAGCCAAAGAGAAGGGAAAGTGCATGGGGCTAGAAGGAGATGGGAATGAGACTGGGAGGACTGAGGCTATAATTAAAGCCTATCATTCACATCAATGGCCAGCCATTCCTATCTTGGTCAGAGGCAGGCGCAATCACCACTGGTAGCAAGGTGCCAACCAAGCAAGGGGATTTGGAGCAGGCTTGTTATTAATAATAAAGATGCTAATGGCCACTAATATTTACTGAGCATCAATTAGGTACAAGATACGGTTCTAGGTTCCCACATACATTCTCTCATCTATCACATCCCCATTTCACACAAGAGGTAACCGAGGCCCAGAAATCTAGCAGAACTGCCCAAGGTGACAGGTAAGAAGGAGCAAAGCCAGCATTGGGACCCAGCTCTCCCCTTAGAGCTCACTGAAGCCAAACAGTTTCTGCCACTGATATCACCGGGGGTGGGGGTGGAGGGCGGTTAGCTAACTTAATGCCTAGGTTAATTAGCTTTCAGCAGCGACAAAATGAGCTCAGAAGTTCCTCTCTTATCAAGGAATTCCCTCCCTCTCAGGGAAGGAATGTATTAAGGCAGTTCTTTCTTTAAAAAAAAAAATTCAACAGCTTTAAAAATTTCCAAGCTGTCACTAAATAAATATACCTGTCACAGAAAGGATGCAAGACTCTTAAAGAAGACAGCCCAACATCAAACCAAAATACACCTCCACTGTTCATCGTAATCAATAAGTGTGAAATGAAATTGCATTACCTCTCACAAAAATATGCCATTGTACACACACACACCCCCCTTCACTGCCCTATAGTTAATAGACATTCCTCTCTGCAAGGAATTAGGCAGGGCTGCATGTACTGAATGTGCATGTGTGCATGCTCAGTCCTTCAGCCGTGCCTGACTCTTTGTGACCCCGTGGACTGTAGCCTTCCAGGGTCCTCTGTCTATGGGATCATCCCAGCAAGAATACTAGGTTACCATTTCCTCCTCCAGGGGAACTTCTTAACTCAGAGATCAAATCAGTGTCTCTTGCACTGGCAAGCAGATTCTTTTCCCACTGAGTCACGACTGGCTCTGAGTAGTGTGCAGTTAAATTCCAAGGTTTATGTAATGCGTTATAACTCCCCTACCCTCCATAAGCTGTTTCTGCCCCAAAGTATCAGAGGGTTCCTAGGGAAAACCCTAAGAGATTGAACAGGAATTCTTAGAAGCTGATGTGCTCTGTCGAACGCATCCAGCACAAGCACAGAACATGATGCAGAAGTTGTCCCGGAAGTTCCCCATCATGAGACAGAAAGAGCCCTTACTCTTCAGCAGCCTCTCCCCCAAGGGAGAAAAAACCAAAATGTTCGTGTTTATTTGCTACCTTCACCTGAACTCAGGAAACACATTTTAATTCACATTTCCTACCTCAGAATCATAATATCAAGACAAAAAGTTGCTAGCAAGTATTTCTTCAAAAATATTCATTTCTGAATGCTTAACACTAGAATCTTATTATTATAATAGTAACAAGTTTGCACTAAAATGCACGTATTTAGCCGTTCTGTGTGATGGGTTTATTACTCTATATGCCGCTCCATCCCCAGAGATTGTCACTTAATTAAATTCAGAGACGTCTTCATGGATAGATTCCTAATTTAATGTTTCTATGCCAAGAGTCTCAGAGGTCTCATTTCCGTACAGAAAATTCTACTGCCACAAAAAAAGAGATTAATGAAATCAAACAGCTACTATGTCTCCTAAAACTGAGATGTGCTTGCATCTGAGCTCTGGATTTAGGGCCTAGGTTGAAAAAACACCCTACCAGAGGGGAAACCTCTTTTCTCCACCCTCCTGAGAGCCTCTCAAGGCCATTGCATGTCCAGCCAGGAGCAGCCTTTGATCTCAAAACTCCATAGAGATATTGCAGGGTTATTGGAACTGCAGCCCTTGAAATTCTCACCAACGCATTTCTCCATCCCACCCGCCATCTTGGCAGAAATTCTTATAAAACTGGTGAAAAAATAGTCAGTGTCAAGATCTTATGAAAACATTCACATGGAAGGAGCTGTGTGTGGCATTTTTGAAGTCCTAGGGAAAGTTCCAACTTCTGGTCATCCTGTCAGGTTTCTGAATTTTTCTAACATGCTAACAAGAATGTCTAACCTCTAGGGTGCAGAGTTGGACAGCTTAAAACAGAACATGAGTCCTGTACACCATCCCACCTACATCCATCCTGCTCTGAACATGGCCTAACCTACCCTTATGGGAAAAGGATCTTTAATAAAGAAGACTGTTGTCTGTTAAACTTGCTATCAACCAGAGAGCCTTATAAGAACTAAACTGCTTACAAATACATAATGATTGTTATTGTTTAAAATAATTGTGAAGTCCCGTGATTCTTTCGCATCCCCCTGCAGCCACTCAACGTCAGTAGCCCTCGGCTTCTATTTCCATAGTGATTCTGGCTATCTGTCTCCTTCTCACTGCCCTTTCTCAGAGGAGAATTTCATCCTGTCTCACCTGGTCTGCCAACATCACCTCCTAACTGATCTTCTCACCAGCCTATCCCCTGCATCACACACTGCCATGTTACTCCCCCTAAAGAATGGGTCCAGTGTTTGTCGTTCCTCTGCTCCAGTACCTTCAGTAGCTCCCACAGCCCGCTCAAGTCTTTGATCTGCCATTGAGTCCTCACCACTAGGTGGTTCCCAACATCTACCTTCAACTCACCCTCCAGCGCTCACCTTCGCACAGCTTCCTGTGATTTTCTACCTTCCCCATTTACTCTTGAAACTCCCAGTCACCTTCTTGCTCCCATTGCTCCCTGTCAAGATGCTACCGCCATCTTTTCAAATAAATGCTACCTCCCCTATGAAGGTTCTTCTGATTCCAAGTCCACCTGTCCCTCTAAATAAATTCACACCAGATATGACCTCGCCTGCCTTGAATCTCCATTACATTTTGCACTTTTCTGAAAATGACATACCCTATCCAGGATGAGAGCTGGTCGTGAACTTGGCATAACCACAAATACTTTACAGTGTCACAGCAAACTTCCATTTTTATAATGCTTAATACAATGTGTTAAGCACATAACTAATACTCCAGAAACGTTAGTGGGTGCTATGGAGTGAAGGTATCCACCCTAAATCTGTATTTTGAAGCCTTAATCCCTAATGCGATGATATTTGGAGATGGGATCTTTGTGCAGTGACTAGGTCATGAGAATTAAAGACCACATGAATGGGATTAGCACCCTTATAAGAAGAGACTCCACAAGAGAGACAATCTCTCTCCCTCCTATGTGAGAACACAAGAAGCCAGGTCAGAAAAACAATCCCAGTAGATATCAAATCAACCAGCACCTTGAACTTGGACTTCTAGCCATCAGAACTGTGAACAATCATTTGCTGTTGTTTAAGCCACCCAGTTTGTGATAAAATGTTATAGTGACTCAAACTAAGACAGTGGGTAAATCCATGTAGGTAAACAATACACACTCATTTTGTTTTCAGAAATATTTAGAAGATTTTTATTTTAATACTTAGTAAGGAAATGGCAGTCCACTCCAGCACTCTTGCCTGGAAAATCCCATGGATGGAGGAGCCCGATAGGCTACAGTTCATGGGGTCGCAAAGAGTCGGACACGACTGGGCGACTTCACTTACTTACTTAATATTGTTGTTTACATTGCTGCTGTTATTAGTCACTTCAGTCATGTCGAACTCTTTGAGACCCATGGACTACAGGCCACCAGGCTTCCTTGTCTATGGGGTTTCCAGGCAAGATATTTCCATGGGTTGCCATTTCCTCCTCCAGGGGATCTTCCTGACCCAGGAATTGAACTCACATCTCCCGCGTCTCCTGCATTGGCATATGGATTCTTTACCACTGAGCCACCTGGAAGCCCTAGTAATACTTAGTAATAAAGAATGTTAAAACAAAGCATTGTGCTGAAAGGCTTGAGAGTTTATATGATACATGCAAATTGAAAAATATCTTAATCAACAGAGCCCATAAGTGGGCTTGACAGTTCTAATACTTAACATTGTGAATGCTGCTATTTAATCTGAAACTAGCCTTACATCTCCATCTCTAATCCTTGTTCCTTTCCTCTGTAGAGTTTCTTTATAGGCTTTTTTTCTTTTCAACTCAAGTTGGTACCGAGTTTTTGGCACTCGCAAACCTATCACTTTAGAAAAGGAGCTCAAAAAGTAATAAGCAGGTCCAGATTTGGGTTCAGTGCCCAAAATAAAATGCAATTTCTCTACTTTAATCGGATCCAGCCAAATGGCCAGTCCAATATGTAACATATGTCCAGCCAACTGGTTGGAGTCCATGCATTTGGTTCCTTCTGTAGATTAATGAGATTATGGCACTGTTAAAAAGAGGCAGAAAATGCTAATTTGACATCTAACATGATATACTTTACAGTTTGGGGGGTTTCTGCATTTTAAGACATTTTTAATTACTTTGGTGTGCTGTGCCAATGAGGACCATATGCCCGTTCCTGTCCCTCCCCGGCTGTCTCCATTGTCACCTGCACATTCCCAGGCAGTGCTGACTGTCGAGAACTTGCTAGTCACAGCCTCTGGTGAGAAGACTAAAAGGGCAGCCTTCTCTTACACTCGTGCATGCGTTTTCTGGTTAAAGCTGTTTCAGGAAAAAATAAAAAGTCACGTATTCAGAGCTAAAGTATTAATTGACCTGCAATGAAAACTGAGTTCAAAACAAAGGAGTTCACCTAGCTTTAAGAGAAAGCCAGCTACATACCAATACTTGCTAAAAGTACATTCCTCCTCGGGAAAAATTGGAATTTCACTCATATGATGTACATTATCTACATCATTAAAAAAAATCACTTGTGGTTCTGCAGTTTGTCACTGAGCTGTGTGCTCTATGTTCCCCCAAAACGCTGTTGGGAATGATTGATGCGATAGGTCTTAACATACAGGATATTAGTTCATCGTTTGCAAATACTTCTGAACACTCAGAAACTTTAGCAAAGCAGAGCTGTAACTTCCTCCTTCCGTTCTCAGAGAAGCCTCATCTCCTAATCATCTCCTTGAATGGTGATGGACTTCACGTGGAGAGGGTGCTTAGAGTGAAGGTCAGCACAACTTATCTGTCCAAAGCCCTTCCTAGAAGCTCATTTGGGGTTGAGGGTGAATACTTCAAAAACAAACAAAAACAAAAAAGTATGCAAGCTAAATCATAAAGGTTGGATACTTGTGAAGTACCTCCTAGGTGCCAGACATCATTCTGATTAACTCATTAAATCCTCATAATCAGATTATGAGACAAATACATTTATTATCTCTTTCTTACAAAAAGACAGAAATGGGGGTACAGAAACATTAAGAAATTTTCCTAAGGTTATCAGCTGGAAAATGTTAGAGTCAGGGTTTGAAATCAGATGGTCTGGGAGAGACTGTACCTTTACCTGCTACACAATAGTAAAAGGGGAAAAAAAAAAAATGAACAACATCCTGCTGAAAATCTACAGATAAAGAAAGCAAGTTTATTTTTGTAAATTCTATTGAGCAATTCTTGAAAATGTTTTGTTTACCATGAAAGCATTTTAACATTTTGAGATTCCAAAATATGAAATAATGGTTCATAGATTTAGTTAAATATTGGGCATAATGGCAGCCCTCCAGTGAGGAGGTATACAGAAAAACAATGCAAAACAAAACACAGGCATACGCATCGCAAATGCACCCAGCAAGAATGCAACTGGCAGCAGAGAGACCAAGCGTCTTCTCCTGTCCACCCAATACCTGCTCCTCTTACAAGGGGGGAATCTGGTTCTTTTTCTTCTCCTGCTTTAGGGAAGTAGTAAAAAACAAAAACAAAAACAAAAACCCTTCCTGATGCAGCTGGACTGGCTGCTTCCACACCACCAGAAGAAGCCAGCAAGTGCTTGCACACCTGTGCAGTGGTCAGCAATGTCAACCCCAAGAAAACGGATAGAAAGCAGTCAGGAGGCAGGAGCGCTAGCAGAAAATCACTCCTTGGTGGCAGCATCTCCCACCTGTCCCTGGGCTGAGACATACCCTCTTCCAGAGCTACCGCAGACCCAGGGAAACAGAAAATAGAAAGCCCTGTCGGCTGGCAGTTGGAGTTGAAAAAGACTGGCAGAAAACACAAGTGAGTCTCCATCCTCTCTTTTAAAGGCAGACTGAACCTCAGTTATAAAACCTGATTTCTGGTCATAAGACTTCGGACTAGTCATTTGACCTGTTCCTACTTTGTTTAGGCTTTCATCCTCTGTCTGGTTGCCGTGAGATCAAGTCTGAGATTTTTATGATAACCCTTAGTATCTGTCCCCCTGCTTATGTCTCCAGCTTCATTTCTAGCTCAGAATCCATATTGCAGCCAGGGTTAAATTTCAAGGGTCATGTTAGTTCTCACCTCTGGGCCTTTGCATATTCTTTTCCCTAGAAACACTCCTTCCCTCTCCCTTTTTAACCTATTAAATAGTAAACTCCTATTTGCCCTTTAGGTCTCAGTAGGATATCACTTCCTCCAAGAAGCCTTCCTGATTGCCTCCTGCATCTTCCAAGAGCACCTGATGCTTACTTGCATGGAACACTTATTATCAAGCCTACTGTAACAAGCTGCCTGCTCCTCAGTATCTGACTGTACTCTGAATTCCTAATGGGCACCCTCCTTCTATAAACTGCAAGAGCACCCTGTTAAGCCACATATCTTACCTCTTTTATGTTTCTCTTTCCTCCTAGATTCTAAACTCTAAGGAAAAAGGACTACATGTGTCCTACATAGCCCTAGAGCCTAGCACAGTAGCATGCAGTCAGAACATAATAAATACGGTTGTGGCTGAATGAATAGACTTCTTGGAACCTCAGTTTCCCTATCTGTAAAATGGGGGGAAGCAATGTAACTCTCAAGAAGTACGTGAGAATCAAATGAAACAGCATGAACAAAACACCTGACACATTAGTTCAGTTCAGTCACTCAGTCCTGTCCTGCTGCTGCTGCTGCTAAGCCGCCTCAGTCGCGTCACCTAGGCAGGCTTTCAAGTGGCCCGAGCAGCAGGCTATTTCCGACGACTCTGTGGCTACACCTTCAGCCCACCTGCTCTCATTCTGTCCTCTGTGGAGATGGAGGACAGCTCATCAGCACCTTCCTCATAATAACGGCCTCAATCCATCATAAAGGCCAGCTCTAATGAACACACAAGTCACCAAGGACATGGTCCCAGTCTGAATATTTCACTGTCGCAGAAGTCTACCAGTCAGGACTTGGAATCAATCCAGCTGAGCTAACAGGAGCTTTCTGAGCACTAGCTATTCGAGCTTTTCCTAGATAAGCTCTTCGTAGGTGGTTGTGCAAAAATATCTCTCTGTTTGCTTCCTCTGAGGGCTACTTTTTAAGCCCTGACTTGGTCTGCAACACTTCTAGCATTTTATTTTGAGTTTTGGACAGCAGGGCTGAGATTCAGAATCAACACTAAAAAAAAAAAAAAAAAAACTCGTGAATTATAAGTACGGTGAAATCTCACTTCCCGCTCTCATTAATGAGGAAGAACACATTTCTTTCTGTTCTGAGTATACTTTCAAAGGAAGGCACAAGCAGGAATCCATTGCCAGAGACAGCCTTACGAACAGGTGGCTGAACAGTCCCTCCGACAGCTGTGAGCCGGGTGCTGAGAAAAGTGTGATCTCCCACAAGACGTGCTCTGGACGCCAGAGTGACCGCTGTGGTGGGGGGAGTGGGGGGCCTCTTGGGATACACAGCACTGTTATCAGGGAAGAATAACCTTATTTTCAGTTCACAGGGAACATCATTGCTGATAACTACTCCATACCACCCACAGCATATCCAGAGAATGAGTGGCTGGGAAACAGAGCTGGCAAAATGTAAGCAGGGGGGATACACTGGCAGATGGGGTGCCCTCAGATGGGGTAGTCATACCAGGACCCTGGTTCCTGTGCGACCCTTTATCTCAGACTGGGACTATAATCCATGTGTCTGGGACTCAAACCCAGCAGAAACCACAGTCTTCCAACTGAGATGAGAGACCAGTTGATTTCAGGACCTAATGAAGCTCAGGTTCTTGATGTCTTATCTCAGAAAGAATCCGGTGGGAGACGAAGTGATTAAGTAAGAAGTGGATTTATTCAGAGAGAAACACACTCCATAGACAGATGGTGAGCCATCGCAGAGGGTGAGTGCAGCAGCCTCAAAATGTGGCATGGTTAGTTTTTAGGGGCTGGGTAACTTCACAGGCTAATGAGTGGGAAGATTATTCCAACTATTTTGGGGAAAGGGTAGAGATTTCCAGGAACTGGGCCACCGCCCATTTTTCCGTCTTCTGACGGTGGCTTGGAACTGTCGTGGAGCTTCTGAGTGTTTCATTTAGCTTGCTGATTGAGGATCAAGGTCTAGTCGAAGGTGACTTGTCTGCATCTTAGACTTATTTGATTCAGATAGGTTTATGCTGTGTCCTTGGTCTATGTGCATTCTTTCAAAAGGGCTGCCATGACGAGGTACCATAGACTAGGTGGCTTAAGACAACAGAATTTTATTTTCTCTTGATTTCTCATCATTCTGGAGGCAAGGAATCTGAGATCAAGGTGTCTACAGGATTGTTCTTTCCTAAGGCCTCTTTCCTTGGCTCACAGATGACTGTCTCCTCCCTGTGTCTTTACATGGTCTTTCCTCGATGTGTGTCTTTGTCCTAATCTCCTCTTCTTTTAAAAATATTTTTAAATACTTCTTTTATTTACATTCAACTCTTTCGAGAGTCCCATGGACTGTAAAGGATCCAACCAGTCCATCCTAAAAGAAATCAGTCCTGAATATTCATTGGAAGGACTGATGCTGAAGCTGAAACTCCAATACTCTGGCCACCTGATGCGAAGAACTGACTCATTTGAAAAGACCCTGATTCTGGGAAAGATTAAAGGCAGGAGAAGGGGGCAACAGAGGATGAGATGGTTCGATGGCATCACCAACTCAATGGACATGAGTTTGCGTAAGCTCCGGGAGGTGGTGATGGACAGGGAAGTGTGATGTGCTACAGTCCATGGTGTCACAGAGTCAGACATGACTGAGGAACTGAACTGAACTGAACTTGTGACCCCATGGACTGTAACCCACCTGGCTCCTCTGACAATGGGATTCTCCAGGCAAGAATACTGCAGTGGGTTTCCATTTCCTTCTCCAGGCGATCTTCCAGACCCAGGAATCGAACCCGAGTGTCCTGCATTGCAGGCAGATAATTTACCAACTGAGCTATGAGAAGTCTGGCTTCACCGGGTCTTGGTTCTTGAGTTGCAGCGAGTCTGTTCTTTTACTGTGGCATGCAAGATCTTTAGCTGCGGCAAGTAAACTCTTAGCGGCAGCATGTGGGATCTAGTCCTCTGGCCAGGACTGAACCTGGGCTCCCTGTATTGGGAGCATGGAGTCTTAGCCACTGGACCACCAGGGAAGTTCCTAATCTCCTCTTCCTATAAGGACGCCAGTCTTATTGGAGTAGCGTTCACCCCGATGACCTCGTTGAACCTTAATCACCTCTTTAAAGACTCAACCTCCAAATATAGTCAGATGCTGGGGGACAGGACTCCAACTTCTGAATTTTAGGGAGACATAATTCAGCCTATAACGAGGAGTGAAAACGGAAATATGGAATGAGAAATAGAGGGATGAGGCTCGGAATCACCAGGCTGGCCACTAAAATGGGTTTGATCAAGAAAGGCTGAGGGGGCAGTTGTGGAGGAGTTCAGCCACAACCTCTTCCTTCGCTGAAGACTTCCAAACTGAATTATAAAGCTCTGACCTTGCTCTGAGGTTCTAAGTGACACATTTCCAATGCCTACTGGACATATGCCACCTGGATGACCTGCCAACATCTTAAATACAGGAACACTCAAATTGAACCTCCTTCTGATTTCTATTACTGCCAGACTTCCAGGAACGTTTGACCTCTTCCCTCTTAATCATCAAGGCCCTTTGCCCGTGCTTCGTTGTATCTTCCTAGACTTCCTTTCCTGAGGCTGTGATTCCTATCACAGCTACTCCAGCCCTTCTTATCTGCAGCATTGAAAACACCTCCCAACAGGTCACTCTACCTCCAGGCTCTTCTGTCAACTTGCCTACACATTGCTGTTGCTGTTGTTCCGTTGTTCAGCTGCTCAGTCATGTCCGACTGTTTGCTACCCAGCAAACAGTGGACTGCAGCACACCACGCTTCCCTGTCCTTCACCACCTCCCGCAGCTTGCTCAAACTCCTGTCCATCGAATCAGGGATGCCATCCAACCATCCTGTCCTCTGGCATCCCCTTCTCCTCCCACCTTCCATCTTTCCCAGCATCAGAGTTTTTTCTAATGAGTTGGCTCCTCGCATCAAGTGGGCAAGTATTGGGGCTTCAGATTCAGCATCAGTCCTTCCAATGAATATTCAGGACTGATTTCCTTTAAGATAGACTGGTTGGATCTCCTTGCAGTCCAAGGGACTCTCAAGAGTCTTCTCCAACACCACAGTTCAAAAGCACCAATTCTTCAGTGCTCAGCCTTCTTTATGGTCCATCTCTCGCATCCATACATGATCACTGGAAAAGCCATAGCTTTGACTAGATGGACTTTTGTCATCAAAGTAATGTCTCTGCTTTTTAATATGCTGTCTAGGTTGGTCATAGCTTTTCTTCCAAGGACCAAGTATCTTTTAATTTCATGGCTGCAGTCACCATCTGCAGGGATTTTAGAGCCCAAGAGAATAAACTCTGTCACTGTTTCCATTGTTTCCCCCCTCTATTTGCCATGAAGTGATGGGACCAGATGCCATGATCTTCATTTTGTGAATGTTGAGTTTTAAGCCAGCATTTTCACTCTCCTGTTTCACTTTTATCAAGAGGCTCTTTAGTTCTTCACTTTCTGACATAAGGGTGGTGTCCTCTACATATCTGAGGTTATTAATGTTTCTCCTGACAATCTTTATTCCAGCTTGTACTTCATCCAACCAGGCATTTCACATAATGTACTCTGCATATAAGTTAAATAAGCAGGGTGACAATATACAGCCTTGTACTCCTTTCCCAATTTTGAACCAGTCAATTGTTCCACATCCAGTTCTAACTGTTGCTTCTTGACCTGCATACAGGTTTTGCAGGAAGCAAGTAAGGTGATCTAGTATTCCCAGCTCTAAGAATTTTCCAGTTTTCTGTGATCCACAAAGTCAAAGGCTTTAGTGTAGCAAATGTAGCAGAAGTAGATGTTTTTCTGGAATTCTCTGGCTTTTCTATGATCCAACAGCTGTTGGCAATTTGATCTCTGGTTCCTCTGCCTTTTTTAAATCCAGCTTGAACATTTAGAAGTTCTTGGTTCACATACTGTTGAAACCTAGCTTGGAGAATTTTGAGCATTACTTTGCTAGCAGGTGAAATGAGTGCAACTGTGTGGTAGTTTGAACATTCTTTGTCATTGCCTTTCTTTAGGATTGGAATAAAAACTGACCTTGTCCAGTCCTGCGGCCACTGCTGAGTTTTCCAAGTTTGTTGGCATATTGAGTGCAGCACATTAACAGCATTATCTTTTAGGATTTGAAATAGCTCAACTGGAATTCCATCGCATCCACTAGCTTTGTTCATAGCGTTGCTTCCTAAGGCCCACTTGACTTCGCATTCCAGGATGTCTGGCTCTACGTGAATGATCACACCATCGTGGTTTTCTGGGTCATTAAGATAGTTTTGGTACAGTTCTTCTGTGTATTCTTGCCACCTCTTCTTAATGTCTTCTGCTTCTATTAGGTCCATATCGTTTCTGTCCTTTATTGTACCCATCTTTGAATGAAATGTTCCCTTGGTACCTCTAATTTTCTAGATCTCTAGTCTTTCCCCTTCTATTGTTTTCCTCTATTTCTTTGCATTCTTCCCTTCTTTGCCTACACATACTACCCTCAGATTAACCTTTCTAAACACTGCTTTCATCATGAATGTACCTGTTTTGAAACAGTCCACCGCACCCTGCTATCACCAGAAAAGATCTTAACTATATAACTTAGCCTTCAAGGCTTTCCCTTCCTATCTGATAGTCCACTCCTGCCCTAAGCATTCTGAAAAAAATTGTGAAAATGAATGAATGAACATTCTTTCCCAACCCTCCATTTCATAACACAATCCTGTTACTTACTGCTACCTTGTAACATTCCATGTATATACTCATGTGCTCAGCATTTGTAGATGTCATCACTGGCTCAACAGACTTGAATCTGAGTAAGCTCTGGGAGTTGGTAACAGACAGGGAAGTCTGATATGCTGCAGTCCGTGGGGTCACAAAGAGTCAGACAGGACTGAGAGACTGAACCGAACTGAACATTTTCTTCTAGTTCCAGCATCCATCCAGCCTGCTCCATTCCTACCTTTCCTGATAGTTGAAAATATCTTCTCTTATTTCCCTCAATAGCATTTACTGTCTCTGGTACCTCATGTAGCCCTGAAGCGGGATACTGTTTTATATGTTTCACCATCTGTTCCTGTGTGTCCTACTTCACAGTTGCTTGTATGAGTGTGCCTTACTCCCCAAACTCCATGAGGGCAGACATCATGCATTTTACTTCTTTACAATCCCAGGACACACAATAATAACAATAGCCAAAAACATTCATTGAGTGTTTACCATGTGCCAAACACTGTGCTGCTTTCCAGCATTTTCTTGTTTAATTTAAACAACAGCCCCAAAATGTTCAGTTTAGTTCAGTCACTCAGTCATATCCAACTCTTTGCGACCCCTTGGATTGCAGCACGCCAGGTCTCCCTGTCCATCACCAACTCCCAGAGCTTGCTCAAACTCATCCCCATCCAGTCAGTGATGCCATCCAATCATCTCATCCTCTGCCATCCCTTTCTCCTCCCACCTTCAATCTTTTCCAGCATCAGGGTCTTTTCCAATGAGTTAGTCGGAAAAAGGTGGCCAAAGGTGCCCAAAGGTGCCCAAAGGTGGCTGCATCAGGTGGCCAAAGTATTGGAGCTTCAGCATCAGTCCTTCTTCCAATGAATATTCAGGACTGATTTCCTTTAAGATAGACTGGTTGGATCTCCTTGCAGTCCAAGGGACTTTAAGTGTCTTCCCCAACACCACAGTTCAAAAGCATCTATCCTTTGGCACTCAACTTTATTTTTAGTCCAACTCTCACATCCATACGTGACTACTGGAAAAACCATATCTTTGACAAGACAGACCTTTGTCAGCAAAGTAATGTCTCTGCTTTTTAATATGCTGTCTAGGTTGGTCATAGCTTTTCTTCCAAGGAGCAAGTGTCTTTTAATTTCACGGCTGCAGTCACCATGTGCAGGGATTTTGGAGCCCAAGAAAATAAAGTCTGTCACTGTTTCCACTGTTTCCCCCTCTATTTGCCATGAAGTGATGGGACCATATGCCATGATCTCCATTTTGTGAATGTTTAATTTTAAGCCAGCATTTTCACTCTCCTCTTTCACTTTTATCATGAGGCTGTTAACTTCCTCTTCACTTTCTGCCATAAGGGTAGTGTCATCTCCATATCTGAGGTTATTGATATTTCTCCCGGCAATCTTGATTCCAGCTTGTGCTTCTTCCAGCCCAGCATTTCACATGATGTACTCTGCATATGAGTTAAATAAGCAGGGTAACAGTATACAGCTTTGACATACTCCTTTCTCAATTTGGAACCAGTCTGTTGTTCCATGTCCAGTTCTAGCTGTTGCTTCTTGACCAGCATACAGATTTCTCAGGAGGCAGGTAAGGTGCTCCAGTATTCCCATCTCATAAAGAATTTTCCACAGTTTGTTGTGATCCACGCAAAGGCTTTGGTGTAATCAGTAAAGCAGAAGTAGATGTTTTTCTGGAATTCTCTCGCTTCTTCTGTGATCCAACAGATGTTGGCAATTTGATCTCTAGTTCCTCTGCCTTTTCTAAATCCAGCTTGAACATCTGGAACTTCAAGGTTCACGTACTGTTGAAACCTGACTTGGAGAATTATTATGTCCACTTGACAGATCAAAAGATTGAGGTTAGAAAGACAATATAACTGCCCCAAAATAACATAACTAGTTATTAGCCGAGCCAGAACTCAAAGCACAGGGCTGTGTGACTCAGAGGTCCTTGCTAATGGGACCTTTCAGAGACTAAGTGATGACCACATATTTATGAATGAAGTCAGGTTATCCTTTTTACCAACGCAACTGTGGTGTGCAGGAGGCAGAATAATAGCCCCCAAAGTTATCCACATTCTGCTCCTTAGAGCCTATGAATGTTACATTACATGGCAAAGGGGTTTGTGCCAGTTTATTAACCCACAGATCCGTTAAATAAAAGCTAAAGCAACTAAAAAGTTAGTTGCTTTAAGCCACTGTATTTGTGGTAATTTGTTACAACAGCAATAAGAAACTAATATCACATGTACAGATACCCACCTTCCTAAATTGTCCTGATGAATGGCCACTGCCCTGGTGAAAGGTAAACAGATTGTCTTCTATAGAACCAAATATCTGCCTTCCATATCTAAGAAAATCCTTCATAGGCAGACATTCCCAGCATCACCTGTCTTGTGACCTGATCCTTCCCCATTCTATTCCTGTACTATTCTGAAAACAGCCTTACCAAGAAGGACATGAAACTCTGTGTGAAAGCCATATGTTAGTGACAGAATTCTCTCATGAAGATTATTATTACAATCAAAACATGTATAGTATCCTTTTAAAATATCATTGCCTAGTGCTTTTATTCCAAAGCACTTCCCATATATTATCCCAGGCATCTCTGCCAGCCCTTATAAGTATGCATAAATGTCAGTTTCAAATGCACACCGTGGTTTCTGGATTGCAGTTGTTGAGTCAGTTCCAAGAATTTTACTCTTAGGAAGCCCAAATAGCGCTGCAGAAGAAAAATGTATTTTTTTAAATGGCAGGAAAACCAACAGTTGTGTATTTTTGGTACTGTCTTAAATAAGAGGCATGCAGCCAGTAGGTGACAGAAGACTGTAGTACAGACTGATACAGTAAAGAATATGCCTGCAATGTGGGAGACCCGGGTTCGATCCCTGGGTCCGGAAGATGCCCTGGAGAAGTAACTGGCTACCCACTCCAGTGTTCTTGCCTGGAGAATGCCATGGACAGAGGAGCCAGGCAGGCTGCAGTCCTAGCCCGTGGGGTCGTAAAGAGTCGAACACGACTGAGAGCGACTAACGCTTTCACTTCACTTCATAGACTCAAGGCCTTTTTGCTAAGCTACCTTCTCTGTGGCTTTACCTAATTGGTTTCCTAGGGTCTTAAGCCATGTCTAGACTGTAGACACACACGGCAAGGTGGTGGTGTGGACACAGTGGGATTAGAGATGAGATCCACATTTTTAATGCTCCATTCCCTATCCAGCTGTCTTTGATGGATTTCCCGTAACCACTTGGACTATCACCCCCTCTGCCCTCTTCCTTGTAAATCAATAATGAGTCCACTGTGTCTCTGTCAGGATCATTCTGATGTTTATGTGCCTACAGTAATGGAAACAGTAACAGCTATCACCCTGCTCTGTCCCAGGAACTTTACATACACATGATTGTTTAACATGCAGTTAGTTTAGCAGCATAATTAAAGCATAAACTTCCTAGCCAGACCACCTTGCTTCCAGTCTGAGCTCTGCCACTCATCAGCTGTGTAACCTTGGGCACCTTCATAAACATCTCTAGGACTCAGTTTTCCCATCTGTGAAATGGCAATTTTAAAAGTGCTTCTTTATAATGTCCTTGTCAGAAACATGTTTCGAAGAATCCAATAACACAGTCAGTGCCACTTAAGCGTGTTAGTGCTTGAAGACCCTGGTAAGTATAACCTCCCAACTGCAAAAAGTATCAACCTGCCCAAGGCCACAAAGTTTATTGAGGGGCAGAGACCGGATTTGGAGCAAGGTCCTTTTTTCGTCTGTGGGGTTTCCCGGATGGCTCAGCAGGTAAAGAATCAGCTTGCAATGCAGGAGGCCCCGGTTCGATCCCAGGGCTTGGAAGATCCCCTGGTGGAGGAAATGGCAACCTACTCTAGTATTCTTGCCTAAAAAAAATCTCATGGACACACATTTTGTCTGTAATCCCAGGTACTTTCCACCCTGCCTCACTACCTCCCTGATTCCTTCTGAACCACCTTCGTCCTGGGCATCCAAAGATGAAACAGGTGGTCGGTCTCCCGAGCCCCACTTCCCCTCCGGGAGTTCCCTGGAACCCTCGAGAAAATCAGAAACACTGAAAAGTGCGCCATCCCTCCAGGCCCTGGAAAAGCCAACAAATCTGCACTTGGCCTCTCCCGACCCTGGCATAGGGAGCCCCCGCCCTGGGCGCAGCGAGTCCGGGTTTCCGAGCTGCACGCCGCAGCCGGAGGGAGAGGGGCGCGCGAGTGGCGCACCGCGCGCAGAGCGCGCGCCTCAGAAGGGCAGCCTGGCCGCCACGGCTTCCAACAGATGTTGGCAATTTGATCTCTAGTTCCTCTGCCTTTTCTAAATCCAGCTTGAACATCTGGAACTTCAAGGTTCACGTACTGTTGAAACCTGACTTGGAGAATTATTATGTCCACTTGACAGATCAAAAGATTGAGGTTAGAAAGACAATATAACTGCCCCAAAATAACATAACTAGTTATTAGCCGAGCCAGAACTCAAAGCACAGGGCTGTGTGACTCAGAGGTCCTTGCTAATGGGACCTTTCAGAGACTAAGTGATGACCACATATTTATGAATGAAGTCAGGTTATCCTTTTTACCAACGCAACTGTGGTGTGCAGGAGGCAGAATAATAGCCCCCAAAGTTATCCACATTCTGCTCCTTAGAGCCTATGAATGTTACATTACATGGCAAAGGGGTTTGTGCCAGTTTATTAACCCACAGATCCGTTAAATAAAAGCTAAAGCAACTAAAAAGTTAGTTGCTTTAAGCCACTGTATTTGTGGTAATTTGTTACAACAGCAATAAGAAACTAATATCACATGTACAGATACCCACCTTCCTAAATTGTCCTGATGAATGGCCACTGCCCTGGTGAAAGGTAAACAGATTGTCTTCTATAGAACCAAATATCTGCCTTCCATATCTAAGAAAATCCTTCATAGGCAGACATTCCCAGCATCACCTGTCTTGTGACCTGATCCTTCCCCATTCTATTCCTGTACTATTCTGAAAACAGCCTTACCAAGAAGGACATGAAACTCTGTGTGAAAGCCATATGTTAGTGACAGAATTCTCTCATGAAGATTATTATTACAATCAAAACATGTATAGTATCCTTTTAAAATATCATTGCCTAGTGCTTTTATTCCAAAGCACTTCCCATATATTATCCCAGGCATCTCTGCCAGCCCTTATAAGTATGCATAAATGTCAGTTTCAAATGCACACCGTGGTTTCTGGATTGCAGTTGTTGAGTCAGTTCCAAGAATTTTACTCTTAGGAAGCCCAAATAGCGCTGCAGAAGAAAAATGTATTTTTTTAAATGGCAGGAAAACCAACAGTTGTGTATTTTTGGTACTGTCTTAAATAAGAGGCATGCAGCCAGTAGGTGACAGAAGACTGTAGTACAGACTGATACAGTAAAGAATATGCCTGCAATGTGGGAGACCCGGGTTCGATCCCTGGGTCCGGAAGATGCCCTGGAGAAGTAACTGGCTACCCACTCCAGTGTTCTTGCCTGGAGAATGCCATGGACAGAGGAGCCAGGCAGGCTGCAGTCCTAGCCCGTGGGGTCGTAAAGAGTCGAACACGACTGAGAGCGACTAACGCTTTCACTTCACTTCATAGACTCAAGGCCTTTTTGCTAAGCTACCTTCTCTGTGGCTTTACCTAATTGGTTTCCTAGGGTCTTAAGCCATGTCTAGACTGTAGACACACACGGCAAGGTGGTGGTGTGGACACAGTGGGATTAGAGATGAGATCCACATTTTTAATGCTCCATTCCCTATCCAGCTGTCTTTGATGGATTTCCCGTAACCACTTGGACTATCACCCCCTCTGCCCTCTTCCTTGTAAATCAATAATGAGTCCACTGTGTCTCTGTCAGGATCATTCTGATGTTTATGTGCCTACAGTAATGGAAACAGTAACAGCTATCACCCTGCTCTGTCCCAGGAACTTTACATACACATGATTGTTTAACATGCAGTTAGTTTAGCAGCATAATTAAAGCATAAACTTCCTAGCCAGACCACCTTGCTTCCAGTCTGAGCTCTGCCACTCATCAGCTGTGTAACCTTGGGCACCTTCATAAACATCTCTAGGACTCAGTTTTCCCATCTGTGAAATGGCAATTTTAAAAGTGCTTCTTTATAATGTCCTTGTCAGAAACATGTTTCGAAGAATCCAATAACACAGTCAGTGCCACTTAAGCGTGTTAGTGCTTGAAGACCCTGGTAAGTATAACCTCCCAACTGCAAAAAGTATCAACCTGCCCAAGGCCACAAAGTTTATTGAGGGGCAGAGACCGGATTTGGAGCAAGGTCCTTTTTTCGTCTGTGGGGTTTCCCGGATGGCTCAGCAGGTAAAGAATCAGCTTGCAATGCAGGAGGCCCCGGTTCGATCCCAGGGCTTGGAAGATCCCCTGGTGGAGGAAATGGCAACCTACTCTAGTATTCTTGCCTAAAAAAAATCTCATGGACACACATTTTGTCTGTAATCCCAGGTACTTTCCACCCTGCCTCACTACCTCCCTGATTCCTTCTGAACCACCTTCGTCCTGGGCATCCAAAGATGAAACAGGTGGTCGGTCTCCCGAGCCCCACTTCCCCTCCGGGAGTTCCCTGGAACCCTCGAGAAAATCAGAAACACTGAAAAGTGCGCCATCCCTCCAGGCCCTGGAAAAGCCAACAAATCTGCACTTGGCCTCTCCCGACCCTGGCATAGGGAGCCCCCGCCCTGGGCGCAGCGAGTCCGGGTTTCCGAGCTGCACGCCGCAGCCGGAGGGAGAGGGGCGCGCGAGTGGCGCACCGCGCGCAGAGCGCGCGCCTCAGAAGGGCAGCCTGGCCGCCACGGCGGCCAGAGGGTTGCCTGGTGGGAATCCCTCCCCAGCTGGGGAGGAAGGCAGTTGTTTTCCTTCTAGTGGAACGTTCCACTTGAAATCGTTCCACAAGGGCTGTTCTCGCCTCCGACTCCGGGAAGAACTGTAATTAACACAGCAACAAACGCCCACGACGCTAACTGGCAAAGGGAGTGTAACACGAGCGGCTCCTCCAACCGAACTGGGCCAATTGCTTTCCCTTCTTGCCTCCCCATTTGGTCTGTTTTGGTTCCGCAGTCATCCAACTGTGGCGTTTCTTAAAACATGTCAGGGGCTGGTGTTTGTGTTTTGGGTGGAACGGTTTCACACACGTTGCTGGAGACGGAGCTCGACCAGCTGCTGCGCTGGGTCCTTGCTGTCTGCGGCTCCGGGAGTGTCAGGTAGAAAAAGGGAGAGGCGACGAGGAGGGTGGGAGGGGGGACGAGAAAGCCCGCCCGCCTTCTCTGCCGTTCCGGAGTTGGGTCGGTAGCCTCTCCTGGACGAGGGCAGGTAAAACCGGTCTGCCGGGTCTCCGGGGGGGGCGACTGGAGACGTCCCAAGTGAGTCGCTCTTCAGCTCTGGGGACCGCGCTCTCCTGGAGGCGGCGCTCCGGCTCTGGCCCGGAAGGAAGCCGGGGCCCCGAGGCAATGAGGGAAGGAAGGGAGAGCGGTGGGCTCCGGCGCGTCCTGCTTGCGCGACCACGTGCGGGCTGGTGGGCTGGGAGCCGGTAGGGGGCGCTGATGGGGTGGGGGTGGGGGGAACAACTAGGCCTTCCTGGACGAGGGCAGGTAAAACCGGTCTGCCGGGTCTCCGGGGGGGGCGACTGGAGACGTCCCAAGTGAGTCGCTCTTCAGCTCTGGGGACCGCGCTCTCCTGGAGGCGGCGCTCCGGCTCTGGCCCGGAAGGAAGCCGGGGCCCCGAGGCAATGAGGGAAGGAAGGGAGAGCGGTGGGCTCCGGCGCGTCCTGCTTGCGCGACCACGTGCGGGCTGGTGGGCTGGGAGCCGGTAGGGGGCGCTGATGGGGTGGGGGTGGGGGGAACAAGTAGGCCTGCGGGGAGCGCCTGATTCCTTCAGCTCCAGTTATCAGGGTCTGATCTCTGATGCAACCGTTACAAATAGCCTTTCTCCGGCCAAGCGTGGTCCACCGAGGAGCCTAGGACAAGGAGCTCCGGACAAGGAGCCCAGGTCTCGCTTGGGAGCTTGTTGCACGCAGAATGTCAGGCCCTGCCCCAGGCCTATCGATTCACAATCTCCTCTTTAATAAATCCCTAGGTGATTTCCAGACACACGGAAGTTTGTATAATGTACTTGACCTTTCTCTAACTCCTTTTCATCAGTGCCCTGTGGAGTCAACACATTACCTTCAAAGTTTGTGGCCAAGTCACCGCTTTTGGAGGAGTGGAACCCTGTTCTCAGCTAAAAGGCTGCATCAGTGGGATGTTTAGCAGCAGCTACTGTCCCTGGGGTCACAAAGAATCAGACACGACTGAAGTGACTTAGCATGCATGCTCTGCTAATAATCGCTGAGGGATAATGAATGGATGGAAGGCAGAGCCTGCTATACAGTCCGATCTGGAAAACCTCAGAGACTGGATGGGGAGCCAAAACCCAAACAACTCAAATAACTATATGAGATAATATTTCAAGAGGTTACACACGGCGGGATAATTCATGTGTGTGTTAGTCACTCAGTCGTGTCCAACTCTTTGCGACCCCATAGACTACAGCCCACCAGGCTCCTCTGTCCATGGAATTCTCTAGGCAAGAATACTGGAATGGGTTGCCATGCCCTTCTCCAGGGGACTCTTCCTGACCCAGGGATCGAATCCAGGTCTCCCACTTTGCAGACAGATTCTTTACTGTCTGAGCCACCAGGGAAGTCCCTGAACAGCTTAAACACTAGAGTTACATATTTAGTAAATTCAGTGTACTACAGCAGTCCCCAACCTTTTTGGCACCAGCAACTGATTTTGTGGAAGGTAAGTGGAAACAGTGTCAGACTTTATTATTTTGGGCTCCAAAATTACTGCAGATGGTGACTGCAGCCATGAAATTAAAAGACACTTACTCCTTGGAAGAAAAGTTATGACCAACCTAGATAGCATATTCAAAAGCAGAGACATTACTTTGCCGACTAAGGTCCGTCTAGTCAAGGCTCTTTTTTTTCCTGTGGTCATGTATGGATGTGAGAGTTGGACTATGAAGGAGGCTGAGCGCCGAAGAATTGATGCTTTTGAACTGTGGTGTTGGAGAAGACTCTTGAGAGTCCCTTGGACTGCAAGGAGATCCAACCAGTCCATTTTGAAGGAGATCAGCCCTGGGATTTCTTTGGAGGGAATGATGCTAAAGCTGAAACTCCAGTACTTTGGCCACCTCATGTGAAGAGTTGACTCATTGGAAAAGACTCTGATGCTGGGAGGGATTTGGGGCAGGAGGAGAAGGGGATGACAGAGGATGAGATGGCTGGATGGCATCACCGACTCGATAGACATGAGTCTGAGTGAACTCCAGGAGTTGGTGATGGACAGGGAGGCCTGGCGTGCTGCAATTCATGGAGTCGCAAAGAGTCGGACACGACTGAGCGACTGAACTGAATTTTTCCACGGACAGGGTGGGGGGATGATTGGGATGATCAAGTGCATGACATTTATTGTGCACTTTATTTCTATTAATATTACATCAGCTCCACCTCAGATCATCAGGCATTAGATCCTAAAGGCTGGGGACCTGTGCTGTACTGAATTTACTGTACCACCAATTTTGTATATGTGTATTCTTTACATATACAGATTTGTAGATATAAATGTATATATGTATACATGTAAGCTATATACATAGAGAGGGGAACAGGGAGACTATTTATTCTAACATAGTGCCTCACACAGAGAAGGTGATCGACATTTATTGAATCAGTAGCTGGATTCTATTACAACATACTCTCCTGGAAAAAGAATTTTGTGTTTTAAACCAAACCAGCATGGATCTGTTTTTAAAATCAAGTATATTACCACTAAGCAACAGACCATTTAATATGTCTTTTAAAAACATTACTTATACACATATCCACCGTAGATAGATAGATACACAGCCCCCGTTTGAATTCAGTGGATTGTAGGTGTCCCAAGGGCTTCTTTGAGAATCCTGCTACAAGTTGTCCCAGTCAGAATAACCCAACATGCCTTCTCATGTCCATGAAGCCCTCCCAGGTCACAGCAGTTCATAGATCATAGACTGTAACTTTTTTTCAGAGTTGTTTCAGACTTATGAGTTATTGATCTGCAAGCCAAACATTTTCAAACTGAGGCCTCACTGAACGACCTCCAATAATAGCTCCAATTTATTCTGTCAAGTACTCAAAGTTCCCTAATGAGGCACTTAGTTGTGTGCAGTGAGTACCAGAGAGAAGCAGGGGTGGAACATCCCTCATCTGTTGGTGGAGAGAAGGAAATTCACAATTTTTCAAATCCATTTACTTTTTTCCTTACCGGTGTTTTGTTGGCATTAACCTACCAAAAGATGAGGGATGCTCTCCTCCTGCATCTCACCAGCACTATGCACAGCTCACATGATGAAATGCCTAGTTAAGGAAACAAGTACTTGACGGAATAAATTGGAGCTATCACAGGCTATTCAGTGGAATCTCCTTGAGATGCAGGCAAAGAAAAGATGATTCTACCGTAGTTTCGGCCATCATTGGGAAAAAAACAATCTTTAATGTTTATGTTCCAACCAAACTAGGCTTTTCAGTTTTACAAAAGTTAACAATTGTTTCATAATGAGAGTTCAGCACAGCCTATTTGGATACACTATTAACAAACTCTGTTGGGTAAAAATGATTGTCAAGTGCTGGTGAATGATGAAAAAGTACTAGGAAATGATGTCTACATTGTGAAAAGTTTCTTTGCCTCCACCATTACATTAAGTGTGAAGTTGCTAAGTCGTGTCCAACTCTGCAACCGCATGGACTACACAGTCCATGGAATTCTCCAGGCCAGAATACTGGAGTGGGTAGCCTTTCCCTTCTCTGAGGGATCTTTCCAACCTAGGAATCAAACCCAGGTCTCCTGCATTGCAAGCAGATTCTTTACCAACTGCACTATCAGGGAAGCCCCCATCACATTAAAACAAAACCAAAATTTCTTCCCAGAACTTCCAGGAGAGCTGAGAAGCAAATATCCAAACTGGGAGAGAGTAATCCACTTTTAGTGGCAGTCCACACTGTGGCTATCTCCGATAACATTTATTTTTAAGTATTAAAAATCTTGACATTGAAAGAATTCAAAATCTGTTTCAAATGAGAACTCTCATAACTGAGATTTGAAGAAATTGCTGCAGGGAACGTTGTTGGTAAACTTTACAAATAACATTATTGGTTTATAAAAGTCACCAACAGATTTTCATGATTTTGGTAAAGCCAGGCACAGTATCCAACAAAAAAGAAAAGAAGGGGAGCAAAGCTTTCATCATTGGCAATGTTGAGAAGCATAAAATCAGTAATTAAATTTAGAGGAAAAAAATCAGTGGGAGTTAAAACTAGAGTGATGCAGTCAGCTAATCTGGAGCAGGTTAAAACTCTGGCATAGCATGGGCACCAGTTTCCATCTTTTGCTGATAGAAACCAAAGGAAGAAAAAACAAACACAAATGACAATAGATAATAATAAAGATGTCTATTGTCCTTTCTTAGCGGCTTTTCTGATCCTTGTTTTCCAAGTATGCCATGAAGAGAATTTTTATTGCTCTAATAAAAGAAAATATTTAACAGAAAATGTGTAGAAAAAAAATCTATGAGGACATTCATTAGAGAACATTGAGATTAATAATGGGGTTTTTTTTTTTTTGTCCCAAGCAGAATTTAATTTTGTAAACAGAAAAAGCAACAAAGATACAGCTTAAAAATTTTTAATGTCTAAATATTTATTCTAGGAGAAAGAATAAGGAATCGAGTGAACATATTTATAGACTTAGTTCTGTTGTTATTGTAGATGGATATTTGAAGAACACCCATCCCCAGTCCCATCTTTGCTCCTGAGGAACAGCCCATATACAATGGAACATTACTCAACCATAAAAAGGAATGAAATTGGGTCACTTGTAGAAATATGGATGGACCTAAAGTCTGTCATACAGAGTGAAGTAAGTCAGAAAGAGAAAAACGATATCATATATTAATGCCTGTATATGGAATCTAGAAAAATGTTACAGATGAATCTAATTCCAGAGCAAGAATAGAGACACAGGCATAGAGAGCAGACGTGGACACAGTGGGGGAAGGGGAGGGTGGGGTGAACTGGGAGGTTATGTTTGACATAAATACACTCATCAGTTCAGTTCAGTTGCTCAGTCGTGTCCGACTCTTTGTGACCCCATGAACCGCAGCACGCCAGGCCTCCCTGTCCATCACCAACTCCTGGAGTTCACTCAGACTCATGACCATTGAGTCAGTGATGCCATCCAGCCATCTCATCCTCTGTCGTCCCCTTCTCCTCCTGCCCCCAGTCCCTCCCAGCATCAAAGTCTTTTCCAATGAGTCAACTCTTCACATGAGGTGGCCAAAGTATTGGATTTTCAGCTTTAGCATCAGTCCTTCCAAAGAAATCCCAGGGCTGATCTTCAGAATGGACTGGTTGGATCTCCTTGCAGTCCAAGGAACTCTCAAGAGTCTTCTCCAACACCACAGTTCAAAAGCATCAGTTCTTGGGCACCCAGCTTCCTTCTACCATATGCAAAATGGGTAGCTAGGGGGAACCTGCAGTATAGCACAGGGAGCTCAGCTCAGTGCTCTGTGATGACCTAGTGGGGTGGGATGGGGGGTTGGGCAGGAAGTCCAAGAGGGGAAGGATATATGTATACATGTAGCTGATATTCACTTTGTTGTACAGCAGAAACTAACACAACATTGTAAAGCAATTATACTCCAGTAAAAAAAATAAAAGTTAAAAAAAATAATTTTTTTAAGTTAGAATTGCCAGGCTCTGGATTTCTCAGCCTTCCTGTGGCTCTATTTATTAGATTCATCCCCCTCAGACTCTAAATACAAGGAGAAGGACTGTCAAATTTTATTGTGGAGATGGGTGTTGGTGGCAGCAGCGTCAAGATCTGATTTTCATAGGCAGCAAGGACCACGTTACGACGGCAGCTGGGAGAGGAGCAGCACAAGCTGGTGTCCTGAGAAGGCACTTCTGCAACATAACTGCACATTATTCTTGACCTGTAGCTTCCCCACAGATTATGGGAGCTGCTGGATATTTTTTAAACGAATTCTTTAGCTTTTGAAATCATCTATGTTTCTTTGACCCAATTATCACTTTGGAAAACTGTGAAGTGATTTGGAGCAATCACACCCATTAGAAAGAAGTGAAAATGGAATTTCATCAAATCCCCTTTGGGATAAGGCTCTTCTAAAGGCCATCCCTTTTGCCACTAAGAAAAGTAAGAGAATAAGCTAGGAGAGTAAGCCTGCATATCTGCAGCTTTAAGTGTGAAAGATAACAGTGCCAATTTTTATTTTTAGCCAAGTGCTAATGCTCAATAAGAGATGATTTAAATGATTTTTCAGAATTCTCTTTTTGTAATTGGTGGGGAAAATGGCCAGAGAAAACTGAGGAGTCAGAAAATTCTGAATCCATCACTAAGTATGATTTTTCAAGCAGACCGTGAAAGGCTTGAGTGAGAGCCCCTAGGAAGCTGTTTGCAAGAGCAGGAAACAAGCAAAGGTCAGTTTAGTTGGATGACATTAAACAAAATACTTTTCAACATGAAATCCATTTGATCAAAGAAAAGTTATCAAAACTGTGCCTGGGAACGGTTAAAAACCAGTTAACCATGACACTATCCAATAAATTATAACACAAGATAATAGTTAACACAAAAATAGCAACAGGAGAAACACCTTTCATTAGAGGATCAAGGTTCAAGCAAACATTCCCTAATTAATCCTTTCAACAGCATCATGAAGTTATTATTTGGCATTTTCATAGATAGCATTTAATGTTTTCAAAGTGTTTTACCAACAGTAATTAGTTGTTCTTCTCATCAACCTTTTGAAGTAGGTCAATAGCATTATTCCCATTTTAAAGGAAAGCAAGGCACTGAATAAATATGTACAGAGCATGAAGACCACTAACATAAATCCTCATGTTGATTAATTTACATTTTTCTACCGCTCCCATCTTGAAAAAGTAAATACACCTTTTAAAAATTGCCTCATTTTAACTCCCAATGTAAACCCAATGAAGTAGGCAGAAGTGCCTCCATCTTGCAGATGAAAAACTTAGGTTCATACATACACATATATACTCCTCACATCAGAGAAGTGGTTACCTATTTTGTTTGCTTCTAAGTCCTAATTCAACCATGGTCCCAGAGTTCCAGAGGACTGAAGCTGCCCAGACAGACAACCTCCAACTCCTGAGACAATTCCCTTCCCAAGGGAAAGAAGTTCCCAAGTATCTGTGCCCCACAGAAAATGGGCTTTGTGAGATTTGTTACCTTGAACAGTTTTGAGTTTATTTTATTAGTAGCAGATCTATGGACCACCAATGCCTTCAGACAACTATGAGGCTCATTTTGAACAAAAAGCTGGCACTTGTGACATGAAAACAAAACTATCAAATTCCCAATGATTTTAGGAAAAGCAGTCTTGTTGAGAATAATATAAGCTGAAGAGTTGGCTCATTGGAAAAGACTCTGATGCTTCCCTGGTAGCTCAGAGGTTAAAGCATCTGCTCACAATGCGGGAGACCTGGGTTCGATCCCAGGGTTGGGAAGATCCCCTGGAGAAGGAAATGGCAACCCACTCCAGTATTCTTGCCTGGAGACCCCCATGGATGGAGGAGCCTGGTGGGCTACAGTCCACAGGGTCGCAAAGAGTCGGACATGACTGAGCGACTTCACTTTCACTTTCTGATACCGGGAGGGATTCGGGGCAGGAGGAGAAGGGGACGACAGAGGATGAGATGGCTGGATGGCATCACTGACTCGATGGACATGAGTCTGAGTGAACTCCGGGAGTTGGTGATGGACAGGGAGGCCTGGCGTGCTGCGATTCATGGGATCGCCAAAGACTCGGACACGACTGAGCGACTGAACTGAACTGAACTGAATTGGTCTTTGAGAAGAGTAATTCAAAACTGGGCAGCCATATTTAAGTAAATAGTTTGAACAGAATCAACTTAAACCTTTTAAAAAAGGTTTTTGTCATATATGGTATTTCTTCACAAAAACACAAAAATTAACTATACGAGTATGTCTTTTTTATTGTCTGTAATTTTACTGGACTTCACATTTTCCTTTTGTGAGAAGAAATGTCAACTGTGGGTTTTGTTTGTAATTCAGTGGGACTGTTTGCTAAATGTTAGCAATTACAGCAAAATGTGAATAATAAAAAAAGAAAAAGTTGCTAGATCATAGTCTGACGTCCTTTTTTTCCCCACTGCATGAATTTTGACTGTATCAAAGCAAAATAAATTGGAATTAGTAACATGCTATTTTCCATTCATCTAACTGACAATTAAAGCTTAAGTGAAGCAAATTTGGCCTTGAAGTATATAGAATTATTCCACATTAAACAAAAATGAGCTAGAGTCAGTCAGTGTATCTTCAGTCACCATTCTGCAAATGATGTTTTTTTTACCTTGGAAAAGCTACTTTTGGAAACTTACATTCTAATACACAGTATTTCTTAAACCTATCCTTTCATTACAAGTACATTATAGTAATTCCAGTCAAATGTTTATTTTCTTTAGTTACATCTTACTGAAGCTTCATCTAAGGAAAGCACCAGTTGGAAAGGCCAAACATGAGCTAGGACAGAATTCTACAAACAGAAAATGACTTAAAAGTTTACATGGGGGAAATTCCAAAAACAAGGACATGCCAAAGCCCAGCAAGTCAACAAACAGGAATTTCCCTTTAATACCTTCCAGGAGTCCTTGTTATTTAACTCCAGTTAAGAATTGAAGCCAAAGGCCTTCCATGATCCCTTTTTTAAATTATTTTTCTCCCTAATTCAAGTACTCCAACTCTAAGCCGACATATAATCAGAAAATTCCTCCCTTTGAGAGAGTTCTGAGATCAATGCCACTCTGTCCTCATTAGATTCCCTTCTGTGGGCAGCACCCTGTATGGGGCACCATTTGAGGACACCAAGAAAGAGGTTGGAAAGGGGCTCAAATCCCAAGAATGATGAGTTACAGAAATCGACAAGAGTGAGGAGCCATGCCCAAGCCAACGGTAGGGCCCGTTTCCACTGCATCTCCCAGGGGAGACGCTGCGTGCACAACCTGATTACTCACACTCTTAACCTTGCCTTTCTTCTCATTAAACTGTCTACACTTTGCAGACCAAGATTTTTAGAAATAGGTGCTAAGTCAAGGTTCAGGTTTCATCTAACTCACTGGGTTGGGAAAGACAATGTGATAACACGAGGTTCTCAGAAAAGGATAAACCACTGCTAAAATTAAGGCACAAACATCACTATCTTAACATTAAGGATCATTTTTTCCACTCCAGTTTGGCATGGGTACAAAATAATACTAACAGTCAATAGTTGAATGTGTAATATATCTGCTACTACATCAGTCTCAATACTTTATAACACCAACCTGAAGTAGGTTATTATTTTTCACAGACCATAAAACTGAAGCATGAAGAGGTTAAATACCTTGCTAGGATTAAAGTCTCATTTTTCTGACCTCAGGGCCCACTCGTCTAACCATATCCTAATTAAATGTGCATATCGTCTTGGTCTGAGTTCCTCAGAAAGCAAAGCCCAAGGGCAAAGGATTGTGTGATGCCATTTTATTAGGAGGCACAATTCCACAGGGTGGGGTGGAGTAGGGGGCGAGGGGAGGAGGGCTGGGAAGTAAGGAGAGTCAATTAAAAAGAGATTGAGATTGACATATATACAGCACTATGTATAAAATATAATAGATAACTAATGAGAACCTACTGAATAGCAGAGAATTCTGCTTGCTGCTCTGTGGTGATCTAAATGGGAAAAGACGAAAAAGAGGAGATACGTGTATGTGGATGGCTGACTGACTTTGCTGAACAGCAGAAACCAACACAGCAGTGTAAAACAACTATACTCCAGTTTTTAAAAAGGTTGCATTACAGAAGTGACCACGGCTAACTGCTGTTGATTGCTCTGCCTGTAAGACCTGGGCCTGCAGAAGTCACCTTAACAGCATCTCATGGGTAGGGAGGAAAAGGGGAGACCTTGGGCGCTGGCTCCTACCCTGTATTGCTGAAAAGTTTATCACCTGTGGCATTAACACCCCTATACCTCTAGGTTGTCCTTGGGTGGGTATGAACCCTAAGTTGGGTCTCTTGGTGGGATCAATAAGCAATCCCAGAGTTGGAGGTGAGAGGTTTATATGGAAGCAGAAGGTCAAGTGCTGTAAGCTTGCACCTGAATCAGGGTCTGTGCAGAAAGAGAGGATCTGAAGTGGTGTGTGAGAAGGGTCTCATACACATCTGCTCTATCATAAGAGTAGATTTCCAAATGGAGAAAAAAATTAGAAATCCCTCACATGAAAGCCATCATGCCATCTACAATTCAGACATCATTGATTGTTTCTGAAAGAACCATTTCAACTCTGGCATAGGATGTACAGTGGTCCAGGGCTGTGTATACTCACACTGAAGTGAAATCATCTCAAACAGTGATGAAACACAGTTTTACCCTATACCAAAGCTAGTGGAGGTGATGGAATTCCAGTTGAGCTGTTTCAAATCCTGGAAGATGATGCTGTGAAAGTGCTGCACTCAATATGCCAGCAAATTTGGAAAACTCAGCAGTGGCCACAGGACTGGAAAAGGTCAGTTTTCATTCCAATTCCAAAGAAAGGCAATGCCAACAATTGCACTCATCTCACATGCTAGTAAAGTAATGCTCAAAATTCTCCAAGCCAGGCTTCAGCAATATGTGA
>SJYX01021244.1:22292-36342 GCA_006410675.1 Oreotragus oreotragus | reverse complement strand
TTTTTTTTTTTTCTTTTAGAAATCCATCTATCTCTTTCTTTGCAAGTCTTCCTCAGGCTATACATCTCTCCTTTTCCATAGTCACTTTCCTCCACTTTCATACTTCTCCCTAAACACTCAGAGAGACTACTGTGTACACAATTAATTAAATGAATGGTTCATAGCCTTAGGCAATCATTTCTATTATTGTCTGATATTGCTACTTACATATTTTATTAAAGCAATATTTTATTGTTATTAAAAATTTAAGATACACATGCTTTATTTCAATAGTATTATTATAATAAGGTCCTTGAAGGGAGATGTCAGGTCTTAAAATCCTTATGCTCCCAAGGGGGCATGTATATAATCATGTAATTGAAATGAAGTGGATGTTTTACCAATCACGGGAGCAGGAAGATGAAGGAAGTGGAAAAGGAATGGATACCTTGTGGTAATGGTCTGAGAAGAAGGTTGCTAATCAAGCCTTCCCTTACTGTCTGTGTGTGCCTCTTCTCCCATCAAGGGATGAAGTCCTTTTTTTCTCCCTTTGAGTTCTGGTTGGCCTTTCGACTTTTTCTGACCAGTAGGAAATGGCAGAAATTACACCGTGTCAGTTCTGAGTCCAGACATCAGGTTGACTACAGATGACAATCTTTAGAGCCCTGTGTCATCACTTAAAGAAGTCTGAGTATGCAGCAAGAGAGAGGCCCCTGGGAAAGGAGTCCTGGAGGACTACAGAGACACGAAGAGAAGCCCAGCGAACCCTCAGCTGCCCCAGTCCTACCAGGCGAGGGGCATGGAGGGAGGGAAGCCAGCTTGGATCTTGCAGTCCCAGCAGGATGGCCCCAGTCACCACATGGCACAGAGAGATGAACTGTCTCGCTGAGCCCTGTCCAAACTGAAGAAAGTAGGACAAGTAAATGGTCACTGTTCTTGTTGTTTTAAGTCCCTAATTTTAGAGTGTTTTATTATATAGCAAAGATCACAGAAACACAACTAAAATGGGTTAAGTTATACATTAAACTTTGTGGTCTACAGAAGTGCTTTTTGAGCTTTAATGTGCATACAAATCACCAAGGGATTTTGTTAAAAAAAATCTGGTTCACTGGATTAGGGGTGGGGCATGGAATTCTACATTTCTAGGAAGTTCCTAGGTTGTGACTTCCCTGGTGGTCCAGTGGTTAAGAATCCACCTTCCAGTGCAGGGGATGTGGGTTCAATCCCTGATCGGGGAACTAAGATCCCATATGCCATGGGGGCAGCTAAGGCTGCATACCACAGCTACTTAGCCCGCATGCCATAAGTAGAGAAGAGCCTGCTTGCCATTACTAAGACCTGATGCAGCCAAATACATAAGTAAATAAACAGTTTTTTAAAGTTCCCAGGTGATGTTGCTGTTCTGGCCCATGGGCCACATTTTGAGTAGAAAAGTTCAAAGCAGAGAATTTTATTCATCCTAAAAGTACCATGTTGCTTTTTAAAACCAGTGAGGTTACACTTGACTTTCTGTTGAGATTTCAGATCCTGCCCAGGCTCTGTCCTCTGCACAATAGACATGCCAATTTCAACAGTATAAAGTCAGATGCATGTACGTTTTGCATAAAGTACTAGGCAAGTTGTATTTTCTCAAAGTCTTTCTTCAGAGTGACTTTATTTCCCTAAGCTTATCTGTTTAACCAAGAAGGATGCTCTATGACAATCCTTAATCATGGTAGTGATAATAGCAATCACTTCTGCATAGTGAGTGCTTTGTTGTCAATCAGAATCTGTACGAAGTGCTTTATGTACTTGGTACAGATTCATTCGTTTCATTCCTATAAAGTACATGACTGTAACCATTTTGTCAGTGAGGAAATTGGGGTTCAGGGAGGTTCAGTTCCTAGCCTTAGTCACCCAGTGACTAAGATAGGATTTAGTTCTGTATGATCTGACTCCAAAATACAGGTTGACAACTGCTCCGACTCACTGCTTCTAATTAGAAGCCTGGCACACTAAGCCTCTGGCCTCAAGTTAGTGTGTTATGACTCACATTGTTTCTTCTTTGACTTTTTTCTTGTAGTAGTGGTGGTAGGAGTATAGACATTTTCCCTCCATGCAGTATAGCTGACTTTGGGAACTCCTAACAGAGATACCCGAAATGTTCCTTTGTGTGCGTGTACACGTATGTGTGTGTGTATGTAAGGCAGGAGCGGAAACACCTTTGAAGCCCATTAGTTGGGAAATTTAATTTTTTATAGCAGCGTTCACATAGTCATTGTCAGCATTTTACAGTGGTATTTAAAGTGCTGACATGAGGAAAGTCTTTACCAGAATAAATATAGACAATTCTTTCAAACTTCAATAGTCTTGTTTTCACTGTGTGTTGCCTATTGCAACTAAATAATTTCTCCCTCCTCCCTTCACTTTTGACTTATTATTTCCCTTTCTATGCTGTTTATCAGACAGAAGCTACTACTGCTGGAGGTTTCTATCAGAGAGGCATAAAATACTTCTTTTAAAAAGCCATAAAAGACTCTGATATGAAACCTACTTTGAAATTAGACTGCCAGGACATCTCTCTACTTGTTGGTTTGAATGCCTCTTCTGTGTTCTCTTAAACATTAAAGAAACTGGCAGTGCTGGAAATGGCAGTGCTCTGTGGCACCAAGGCCAGTGCCCTGTGAAGAACCTGACTTGGGGTTAGATGATGACACTAGGATATAAGGACCTCCCAGAGAGGAGGTTTACTTAGCACTCAAATCTCTACTGCTGAGATCGCTGTTCTCCAGTGTGATGGTGGTGATGAGGGGTGTTTGTGCGTGCGCGCACGCATGTGTGTGTATATGTGTGTATACAGAGTTCTTTAAAGTGAAATCATTGGCTGGACACTTTTTGATGGAGTCAGTACAGATTTTGTAGGGCTTCCCAGGTGGGTCAGTGGTAAAGAATCCGCCTGCCAATGCAGGAAACACAGGAGACGTGGATTCAACCCCTGAGTCTGGAAAATCCCCTGGAGGAGGACGCAACTCACTCCAGTGTTCTTGCCTGAGGAATCCCATAGACAAGGAGCCTGGAAGGCTACAGTCCATAGGGTCTCAAAGAGTCAGACACGACTGAGTGAGCACACACAAACAGATTTACAGATTTTATTGTCTTCTTTGGGTGAAGGGGGTCATTACAGGACTTACCTGGGACTTCAATCACTGCTCAGAACTAAGTCATTTTTCAAAATCACAAAATACCTGTTTCTCCCAATGCCAGCTCTTCTTCAAAACAAGAGCTGGTCACTTCCGTGATTTCCTTTTGTCATTCTGAATGAATCATTTACAAGACAAATGATTTCCTGATCTTTTATATGTAAAATATTTCATGTAATCTAATTTTTCAAATAAATGTAACATTGGAAGGCTCTTTTGAGAAATATTTAATAACTACTTTTTGTTTCCTTGGAACCACATGGAAGAAATGTCCAGAACTTTATTAGTTTGCATCTTTCCAATCTGAAAAATCTGGAATACCCTCCAGTAATTTTTTTTATCATGTGTCCATGGGAGAGAACCAGAAAAACTGAGTGATTTCTAAATTATCTCTTTCAAAGAAACATCCCAAGAAGGCAGAGGCTCGCTTAAGTGAAACATTTCCGAAGATGCTTTTCTTGTAGATTTCTGAGAATCTTAGTATCTAATATAATTTGTTTCGAGGAGACTGGGGGACACAGCACTGCTACTGGAGGCTTGATATATATCATAGTATTAAGGATGGATTCCTTCGCAATCATGTGGATTGGCCATCAGAAGAATTTAAATGGAACTCTCAGTAGAAAATAAGTACTCTGTGCAATGCAGAAAGAAAAATAAATGTTGTAAACATATACTGTAAAAAGGATATCATTAAGTGAGACTTTTTGTAGTGTCAGCTTAATCCTTCTTTTTTTCATTTATTGCTAATTAGAGGAAAAACTGTCTTTGGAAAATGTGTAATGATTGTGTTGCAGGAAGAAGGAGCCCTTCCAGGGCCCGAAACTGGGCTCTCGTCTAACACTCGGAAATGAATTGTCTGAGGAGACACATGTGCTGACAAAGCAAGAGATTTTATTGGGAAAGGGCACCCGGGTGGAGAGCAGCAGAGTAAGGGAACCCAGGAGAACTGCTCTGCCGCGTGGCTCGCAATGTCGGGTTTCATGGTGGTTCTGGGAAGTGGACGGACACGCAGTGTCTCCTTTAGACCTTTCCCGAACTCTTCTGGCTGGTGGTGGCTTATTAGTTCTGTATTCCTTATCAGGATCTCCTGTCATAAAACAACTCATGCAAATAGTTACTATGGTGCCTGGCCAGGGTGAGCGGTTTCGATCAGTATGCTTCCCCTAACAATTGTCCTGTGGTTTATTTTCTTAAAATTGGTTAAATCTGTTGTAGGAACTTTCTGTTGTACGAACTTTCTGTATATATTTTGAAAGTTGGAAATAGTATTGATCCATACTGTCTTCCTGACAGGAAGTTAAGTTTATTATTCTCTTAAAATCTCCAAATTCCTTTGGTTATGTAGAGGAGGAAATATAACTTCCCCTCTGCCCTTTTGAATTCTGGCCTGAGACCTGCTCCCCCACCCTATACTACCCCACTGCCCAGCCCCATAATAGATTAACAGGAGAAAAACAAACAGAAATTTATTAACATGTAAACTTCATGTGTCCATGGGAAATAACCAGAAAAACTGAGTGACTTCCTGAGATGGTGAATTTACTACGGATTCTCTTTTGATTTAGAGTCATCCTTGTCTTCCCGGTTCTGAGAGGGAGATATGAATGGAGATTTCCTTTTGAAATATAAATGTCTCTAACAAAAGGGAAACTTCTCTATTTTCAGAGCCTCCCCTGTGTCTGCTGTTTCTTAAAATAAGTGGCTCAAAATAATCCTTATGCCAAAGAGTCACATTTTGGAGTGGCATATTCTGCTACCCTTCACAATATCCCAAGAGAAAAGAAAATGGGAATCTTGGCTCACAGAATTCCAGGTTGTAATAGGGTGAATCTGGCTTTTGTTATGGATGGCTATAGGTGCTTCACTGTATATTCAAAACTATTCCTTCCAGGAAATCAAGGTTTCGTGTACCCCAAAGTTAACACTTGTTTGAAGAGCTTTCTTTATTAAAAGATTTTTAATGACCAACTGCTCTAAAAGGACCTGGAAACTTAAGTTGTAATAGTTTCATGGTGAATTTGCTTCTGCTCCTTTCTATCTCATAGCCCACTTCTTCTCTACATGCTCTTAACTTTCCTTCAGTCTAAGTCCTTGTAGTGGTGTGAATTTAATTACTCTAAAAAATGAAATTCAACTGAGTAAATATGAGATATAAAAGTAATTCTCACAGTTAACCGAGATATTGCATCAATAATTAAAACTTATATTTAAAGAATAGGAAAATGCAAAAACGAGAGTATTTTGAGCAGCTGGGTTCTTTGAGGGCAAGGGTCCCTGCTTACTCATTTCTGTGTCCCTCAGAATTCCACAAAGTACCTTCGGCACTGTAGGCGTTAAATGGCTGAGGAAACGAGTGAGTGAATGGCAGTGCTGATGCTGCTGCTTCTCGTCTTTGCCTTGTGTTTTCAGGCTTCGACTCTGGTTGTGGTTTTTACGTCCTGACTGGTCCCTTTTCTTTTACGAGACTTGAATATCTTTCCTTGTTGTTGTTGTTTTTTTTAATCCTGATCTTTTATCTTTTAACCTTTGATTCCTGACATTTCCCTTTCCATTTCTCACCTTCTTTTATAGTACAATCCCTTTTGTCTCTTTCAGTCTCTCTTCTCTCTAGCTTTTTGTGTCAATTTTTGTTTTTTTTTTTATTCTTGTGACTTTTCTCTTTTTTAGATACTGTTGGTGCTGGTTACTCTGTTGAGTTAAAGAAGGCACCCCATTGAGTCTTCATGAGAGAAAATTGATTAGTTGACTATGATGTAATTTTTACTGTGTTGGGGTCTTGAGCTGCTACCAACTGGGGAAATGGACCGCTTTATAATGGCATTTGTATCATAATCCAAACCTCAAAGCACCTGTACTTTTATTCATATTTCTTTGATTTTTAAACCCACTAGTTATAGATTCTTTGACTTTCTCTACTTCTCTGTTTTAAAAATTATATCCATAACCAAGCATTATGGATATTTTTTAGACATATTTTTAGATATTATTTAGACCTTATTTTTTAGACACTATGTTACTAAAAATCAATTCACCACCCCACCCTAGGATGTTCATTGGCCTCCAGTTATTGCTGGTTTTATTTTCCAACACAGAAGAGACAAATAATCAGAACCAATTGAACCCTCCAGAATTCTGTGTTGGGCATGTAGGAAATATCAGATAGATATAATCATTAGTATAATATGATTAATATGTTTGTTCTACTAATCATATTACTTCATGTTATTCAATAAGTGTGTTTCAATAATCTGATTTATTTTTTATTTGAAGGGCAGAAAAATATTGTATCTGTGATAATGACCACTAAATCTAAATTTCTTAGTTTCAGATCCTAACCACTCTGATTACTAGCTTGGACAAGTAAATTTACCTCTACAGTATTCAGTTTCCTCATCTGTAAAATATTACTATCAATCACATAAAATTATGAGGATTAAATAAGTTATTATTGAAACCCCCTACCCCCTTATGAATAGAGGAGAAAGCAATGGCACCCCACTCCAGTACTCTTGCCTGGAAAATCCCATGGATGGAGGACATTGGTAGGCTGCAGTCCATGGGGTCGCAAAGAGTCGGACACAACTGAGCGATTTCACTTTCACTTTCACTTTCATACATTGGAGAAGGAAATGACAGCCCACTCCAGTGTTCTTGCTTGGAGAATCCCAGGGACGGGGAGCCTGTGGGCTGCCGTCTATGGGGTCGAACAGAGTCTGACACGACTGAAGTGACTTACCAGGAGCAGTATGAATAGAACCTAACACATAGCAAGCATTTAGAAAATACTAGTTGTTCTTTAATTTTTTTACAGTCTATCACAGTTATTTTCCTCCCAACTTTTTACTCTGAAAATATTAAAACTTAGGAAAAATTGAGAGAAGAGAACAATAGGTACCCAAATACCATTCATAAGAATTCAATTATTCATTAACATTTGTTACTGTTGTTCATTTGCTTTCTTTTTCTCATTTATATGCTTTTGCAAAACTAATTGCAATTCAGCTGTAGACATTGTATTTCCATCTGATATTTAACCGTGTATCTCCTAAGATCAATATGTAACCATAATATTATTGTCACACCCAAGAAATTTAGACACTGATATGTTATCAAATCAAATAAAAAAAGATTGCTGGGAGAAATAGCAACAACCTCAGATATGCAGATGATACCAGTCTAATGGCAGAAAGTGAAGAGGAATTAGAGGGGTGGGATGGGAAGGAAAGTGGGAGGGAGGGGAAGGGTGGGGAGGAACGTGGAAGGGACATATGCATACCTATAGCTGATTCATGTTGATGTTTGGCAGGAACCAACACAGTTCTGTAAAGCAGTTATCCTTCAATTAAAAAATAAATAGATTTAAAATTATAAAAAAATAAAGAGCCTCTTGATGAAGGTAAAAAAGGAGAGTGAAAAAACTGGTTTGAAACTTAATATTCAAAAAAATGAAGATCATGGCACCCGATCCCATCACTTCATGGCAAATAGGAGGGGAAAAAGTGGAAGCAGTGATAGATTTTATTTTGTTTGGTTCCAAAATCACTGTGGAAGGTAACTGCCACCGTGAAATTAAAAGAAACTTGTTACTTGGAACGATAGCTATGACAAACCTACACAGCATGTTAAAAAGCAGAGACAACACTTTGCCAACAAAGGTCCATTTAGTCAAAGCTGTGGTTTTTCCAGTGGTCATGTATGGATGTGAGAGCTGGACTATAAGGGAAGCTGAACGCCGAAGAATTGATACTTTCAAATTGTGGTGCTTGAGGAGACTCTTGAGAATTCCTTGGACTGCAAGGAAATCAAAACCAGTCAACCCTAAAGGAAATCAGTCCTGAATATTCGTTGGAAGGACTGATGCTGAAGGTGAAGCTCCAGTACTTTGGCCACCTGATGCGAAGAGCTGACTAACTGGAAAAGTCCCTGATGCTGGGAAAGATTGAGGGCAAAAGTAGAGGGCAAGAGTAGAAGCGGGGCAACAGAGGGTGAGCTGGTTGGATGGTGTCACCGACTCCATGGGCATAAACTGAGCAAACTCCAGGAGATAGTGAAGGACAGTGGAGCCTGGCATGTTATAGTCCCTGGGGTCACAAAGAGTCAGATGTGACTTAGCAACTGAACACCTAGTATTATCAAATATAATCAGATGTCCGCATTAATGTTACTGGTACCTTATAATGTCCCCTTTCCTTATTTATGTTTTCCTTTTTATAAATCCAATTGGGTTACACTTTTTCTTTAGTTGTTGTTCCTCTTTGGACTCTTTCGATCTAGAATAGTCTTCTGCTTTTATTTATCTTTCATGGGTTAGTAGTTCTGAAAATTCCAAAGCAGTGTCTTGTGGAATGCCATGCAATGTGGATTTGTCCAGTTCTTTCTTCATCATTAGATTTAGTTTAAATATTTTTGGTCAAATACTATCTAAATGATACTGTGTACTGTACTGTGTACAATGTACTGTGTACATTGCATCGTATAAGAGGCACATAATTTGTTTGTATCATTATTGGTAATGCTATATGATCACTTGATTAAGGTGATATTTTCCAGACCCCTCAAAATTTGGAAGTTATGTATTTTAATGAGATTGGACTTTTTGCTTTATAATCAGAAAGTGACATTTTGAGAGTGGGTGAATATCTTTTATCCAAAAAACGTTTTTCATCCATTGGTTGTATTATTCATGGATGAATGTTGCCTGATGGTATTCTTCTAATAGTATTCTCATATATTTATTAACTGACATTCTTTGGTAACAAAAGTGCTCCTCCTCCCCATATCCATATTGTCCATAGAATTCTCCAGGCAAGAATACCGGAGTGGGTTGCCACTTCCTCCTCCAGGGGATCTTCCTGACCCAGGGATTGAACCTGGGTCTCCTGCATTGCAGGCAGATTCTTTACCATCTGAGCCTCCAGGGAAGACTACATCCATACTAGGATTTGATAATTATCATTATGGCTGAAATAACTTACTCATAGAGTGTGGTACTTGTTTCAGCTAAAATAAATTTTTTTTTTTTTTTTACTGCTTTTGTCATACCTTTTTACCCCCAAGTCACTGTAAACTTTGTATTGAAGTAAAGCCTACTTACAGAAGATGCACAAATCATATATATATATATATATATATATATATATATATATAGCTCAAGGAAGTTTCACAAATTAAATATAACTGTATAAAAAGATTCTCATTCTTTGGAAAGTGCTTTGTGCTCAGTCATGTCCAACTCTTTGCAACCCCATGGACTATAGCCTGCCAGGCTCTTCTGTCCATGGTATTTTTGCCTGGGAATCTTCCATGGGATCTTCTCAACCCAGGAATCAAACCTGTGTCTCCTGGGTCTCCTGCATGGCAGGTTGATTCTTTACCACTGAATTATTGGGGTCCTTATTCTTTAGTGATGCTCAAATTGTCCCCAGTTTAGCCAGTAGGATCCCCTCTAAAGCTAGTTCTTGTGTCCTCGTGACATTTCTCCCTCAGTTTTGAGTATGCTCTTGAAGAAAATAAGATCTTTTAAGCTTACCTTGTATTCTTACTTTATTCTCCTGACCAGGAATAAGTCGTTTTTTCAAAGAGCACTGCCTCCGTTTAGTTGGGAATGGAATTTAGAAACAAAGATTTGGCTACTAGGTGGGTGCATTGATACTTTGTTGTCATTACTCCTAAGATATATATATATATATATTATTATATTTATAGATATAGATATTTATGTATATACTATATATGTAATAACCTACAACGCAAATCCAGCATCACAGTATTCTTCTTCAGCTTCCCTCATTTCATATTTGTTTCTCCTTTATTCCACTGTGAGAGTTCACTCTATTGATTCATTTGCTCTATCCTGTAACATACAAAAGTAGTTTCAGAAATACTATATCAATACTACTTCTAACAACCAATCTACTAAGTAAAGTTCAAGATTAATTTGTATTTGTTTTTGTACTAACTTTCCACTGTGAATATACATTCAGAGTACCAGATTCAAGCTATTGGAATTCATTTTTTGGTCCTCTGTGGTCATTTTTATCAGTATGTCATTCATCTTACTTCTTTTCCTGCTTGCTTGCAAGTTTAGGTTTTGTTTTTTCAATCTTTTTCTATTTGAATATGTAAAACTTTACATGGCTCAAAAACCAAATGTAGATAAAACTTTGTCCCAGGAAGTCCTATTTCATGCCTACTCTTTCACTGAGGTCTTATTCACCCTTCATAGTGAATATTTTCCTTAGTTTCTGGTTTACTCTTCAGATGCTTATTACAAAACTAGTGAATACATACATTTGTTTTTTTACATTGCTTATGGGTTATTTTTTCTGTGCAGGAGAGTCTTTAAATTTTCATATAGTCAAAATTTTCAATATTTTCTGAATTTTTTAACATTTGGATTTGAATCATAGACTTTCCCTATATCGAAGTTGTAAAGAAATTAATCTTTTCTTCTACCACCTGTTTTATTTTTGATATTAGTCATTGCTCTTGATGTTAAAATTAATCATGTTGAGCCCCAAGGGCTGCTGAAACTCACAGGATTAATTCTCACAGCAGCCGATGGCTGGGGAAGAGAAGGGGAAGATGGAGACTCCAGACACCTTATCTTTCCTAGTCTTCTAGGCAGAGATGTTTGGGACCTTGGATCCCTAGTCCAGGGCTCAGGAAATAGAAGGCATCATTGAGTAACTGAAAGAATGAATGAGTAAAAGAAGTTCTAGACAGGTATGATGAGTGAGTTAAAAATTGAGCTCCCTCTGGACGATCTGATGTGCACCAAAGCAATGGAAGAACAAAGAAGTGATGCTCTTGTTTTGGTTTATAGGCCAGCTTGTCAAGGATAAGAAACAGGTTTCTTATCCTGAGAGGAAGTCTCAGCTTTTGAAGAGGGCTGAGCATAACCTATTCATTCTGGCTCCTTTGTGCAGTCGCCTATCTTGATCATGGTTACTTTGGAAACAGTTATATTTGGAGTATTCATCCTCTGGAGAATATAGGATGGAAAAACCTAACTTAGCCTTTGTAAGTCCAATTCTTGTAGCCATCTTTGTGCCAGATGTACAGTCATTTTTTTCCCTATGATTTTTTTCTACATGTTTATGACACTAAAAAGCTGAATTAAATGTGTAAAATTGGCTTAGTAATCCAGATGTTTAGAAAATAGTGCAACTTTATTTATTAACTTGTGATATTACATGACTAGACTTTAAATGAGTTAGATATATTATGCATAGTTCTACATAAAGCCATAGAATTGCTAAATCAATTATATGATGATGGATTTTTTAAATAACTGAATTATATTCTACAGAGTGTTTCCTTCATATCTTTTATTTCACTTACAAGTATGCATTGGCTTTGGTGGCCCAGAACTGGGTTTTATTTTGCTTCTACCACTTATTTTTTTAACTTAAAAAAGGTTTTTTGTTCTTTAAGCCTTATCTAAAAATGGGCTTTTGAAGTTTGAGAATGTTAAATGATATGATAATGATGTATTTAAAGAACTTAGCACAATGCCTAACACAAAGCATACACTAGGTAGATGTCATTAGTTATGGTTATTGTTCACTGAGCCTTATAATGCCTCTTAATTCTCTCTCTTATTATCATCATTTGCCACTTCATTGTTGTGTATAGATTAGCTCAGTAGTAAAGAATCCACCTGCCAATGCAGGAGACACAGAAGAGGTGGGTCCTGTCCCTGGGTCAGAAGATCCCCTGGAGAAGGAAATGGCACCCACTCCAATATTCTTGCCTGGGAAATCCCATGGACAGAGCAGCCTGGCAGGCTATAGGCCGGGGGGTCACCAAGAGTCCAGTACAACTTAGGGACTTAACAACAACAACTTTGAAGTCTCAGACCCCTTTCCTTTCCTTTAACTCAGGATAATATCAACACATCAGCCTCAATCCTCTGGTTGCTTTTTGAGTCTTATGTTGTGGGGCTTCTGTACATATATAAATTTTTTTCTCCATTAAATCTCATTTTATGGAGGTCTCAGCCAAGAACACAGAACAATAGATAGACCATTATTTTTCCTCCACTACAGGGCAGATGAGTGAAGGATGATCCTTGGAGGCTTCCAGTGACCTTTGTCTAGTGTGGTATGTGGTATTTTCAGGGATTTCCCTTTTCTACATTTGATTTGCTTTGTGGAGCTTCTTAGCTATCCTGATGTTCCTCTTTTTCTCAGCTTCTGCCATACTCTTTCTTTGATTATCATCCCATTTTCAACCTCATGTGCTTCAGCTGGAATTTAAAAAATTCTAAAATCATGGTCAGTTTTAACTTCTGACAAAGAAGTATGCTTGAGAGAAAGCAGTCTAATTTTCGCCAGCTGGATTTTTGTATCTTGGTGGTGAAGCCACTCTTGCTTAGACTTGAGCCATTGTTGAAATATTCCTTTCTTGGTGAAGGATCTCTGGCAAGCTGTTGGATGTAATGAGGTCTCTGTAAACCTTGGCCTTTGGCTCCAGTTTTAAGAGGAATTTTCCTTTACTCACTGGGCAGCCTTTACCATTATGAATCTTGCCTTTTTGCAAGGCCAGTGAATTCTGCAAAGGTTTATTAATCTTGATTTAATGTATTCATATGAAAAAATGTAACAGCAAGAGAATAAAGCTTATGTAGGCATTGCAGGGATCCCTTTGGGGATTCACTCTGTATTACTCATAGCAATGAAAAGTAAAAATGGCAAGTTATATTAGCTAAGTTCAAGAAACAAAAGGCAATATTAATTTCCCAAGAAGTGTAAAAGGATATGCAAATGTGATCAACTCCCAGGAAAACATTGCAATATACCACTTCAGGCTTTAAAATTATGCAGTTTAATAAACACTTGTTAAGAAGTTTCACACACCAAACATAAAATTTTAAAGCAAGTGTTTCTGATCACATACTGTTTTTCTGGAACAGCATTATTTTCCTAAGCTTTTCAAACCCTAAACATAAAGATTAGGGTGTGCAAAATAGTAGATTTATCAGTAGCAGTCATGTGTTCTTCAGAAAGCACAGATGGTTGTGGAAAAAAAAAAATTCTGTATTGTTGCTTTTCAATTAAAAGTGTAATTTAGAAGTGTGGGCCATTAGACTAGAACCTGAAGTAAAAATTTCTAAGGCTAATGTGTTTAGCCAGTAACTGATGAGGGAGAATTATCTTAGAGTTTTAATTAGTTCAGACCTAATGGGAGAAACTTTTATATAAGCTTCTTCCTACAACTTTGTTGAGTCTATGCTTCTTGGTTAGGGACCTTCTTATTTATTTACAATCAGAACCAAGCTTGAGCTCCTATTGAATGGGAAGAGCTGTTCAGAAGTTGCACTGAAGTGTAAGGTCTTAAAGACTAAGCTGTATCAGTTCAGTTCAGTCGCTCAGTCATGTCCGACTCTTTGCAACCCCATGAATTGCAGCACGCCAGGCCTCCCTGTCCATCCCCAACTCCTGGAGTTCACTCACACTCATGTCCATCGAGTCAGTGATGCCATCCAGCCATCTCATCCTCTGTCGTCCCCTTCTCCTCATGCCCCCAATCCCTCCCAGCATCAGAGTCTTTTCCAATGAGTCCACAGCTGGGTATTGTTTTTGCTTTGGCTCCATCCCTTCATTCTTTCTGGAGTTATTTCTCCACTGATCTCCATAGCATATTGGGCACCTATGACCTGGGGAGTTCCTCATTCAGTATCCTATTATTTCGCCTTTTCATACTGTTCATGGTGTTCTCAAGGCAAGAATACTGAAGTGGTTTGCCATTCCCTTCTCCAGTGGACCACATTCTGTCAGACCTCTCCACCATGACCCGCCTGTCTTGGGTTTCCCTGTGGGCAAGGCTTGGTTTCATTGAATAAGACAAGGCTGTGGTCCTAGTGTGATTAGATTGACTAGTTTTCT